>OZ035831.1:4035432-4545432 GCA_964034765.1 Knipowitschia caucasica
CTCTTCTGTTTCCATCAGACAGAGACAGCCATGTGCCCACTGTGTTTGTGTCCAGAGTGAAGTCTGTAGAGTATTGTAAGAACTCCTCTCTGGTCTTGGGTTCTGTGGTTAAAAACTGAACTGGACTCAGAGCCAGAGAGATGTTGCTGCGTCCCTCCTCCACAGTGAGCTGCAGTCTCTCCCTGAGCTCGGACACGGCTCTGGTCACTTCCTCAAAGGGGCTCCTGGCCTCTGAGTGGCCCCTGACTGGGACTGGCCCCTGTGAGTGTGAGGCCAGTGCAGTGTGGAGCTGTAGAAAGCTGTTGTGGTCTTTGGTGAGGGACAGTGTGTCCAGGTCACAGAGGCTCTTCTTCAGCTCCCTCAGCTCCTGCTTCACTTGGTCTTGGATCTCTCGGACTCGGCTCAGTCCTCTCTCCTCCTCAGACTGGATCTGTTGCTCCACTTCTTTGGCTCTTGTCTCCAGGAGAAGGATCATGTCTCTGAAGCTGTCCCTGCTGAGCTGCAGTGCTGTGTGGGCAGAGGTCCTGATGTCCTGCTCCTGCTGTTGGAGTGAGCTCAGCTCTGTGTCTCTGTGCTGGACGTCCTGGAGGAGCAGGTGTCTCTGGGCCCCCAGCTGTGCCTGCCTCTGGGCCCTCTCTGAGGCTGAGGACACAGTCTCATGGTCCTTGTGTTTCTCCAGGCAGCAGACCAAACACAGGAGCTGTCCGTCAGTGCGACAGAACATCTTCTTCAGCTCGTTGTGCTCAGAGCACATGTTTTCCTGGAGAGTGTGCGATGGCGCCACCAGCTGGTGTCTTTGAAGCACTGCAGAGTCATAATGAGGCTGTAGGTGGCGCTCACAGTAGGAGGCCACACACTGCAGACAGGACTGGACCGCTTTCAGCTTCCTGTCAGAGCACGCGTCACAGGACACGTCCTGAGGCCCACAGAGGTCCTGAGGGTCAGCACAGAGGTCCTGAGGGTCAGCACAGAGGTCCTGAGGGTCAGCAGGGGGCGCTGTCCTCCTCTGCTCCAGTAGAGCTTCCAGCAGGATGTTCTTGGTCAGCACAGGCCTCGGGGTGAAGCTCACACGACACTCGGGACAGGTGTAGAGCCGCTGCTCCTCCTCTGTGTCCCAGTGGTCCTGGACACACTTCAGGCAGTAGTTGTGTCCACAGGGAAGAGAGACCGGAGTCTGCAGTAAATCCAAACACACAGGACACAAGAAGAGCTCTGTCTGCGCCATCGCTGCTGCTTCACAACAATGTACTCTGGACTGAGTTATGAGAGCAGAGGGAGGGGCCAGGCACTCCCTGTGTGTGTGTGTGTGTGTGTGTGTGTGTGTGTGTGTGTGTGTGTGTGTGTGTGTGTGCGTGTGCGTGTGCGTGTGCGTGTGTGCGTGAGTGTTGCTGTAACACACAAGACCGTACAAACCAGACAGCTCAGTTTCACCGAGACAGAAACGAAACTTATGAGAGAGAGGGAAGGGCCAGGCAAACCCACAGCGTGTGTGTGTGTGTATATGTGTGTGTCTTTGTGCATGTTGGTTTTACATGTGCCTGTTAGTGTGTGTGTGTGGGGTGTGTGTGTGTGCGTGCGTGCGTGTGTATATATGTGTGTGACTGACGTCCACTTCGGCGCAGAAGGTGGCGTTGGGTCCGTACTGCAGCTGACACTGGTGCTGTGTGGTGTAGCGGACGCCCAGATTGGCCAAAGGAGTCGCCAGCTCCTTCTTCGAGGGTCGATCATCCAGACAGAACCCCCAGCCACGACTGCAGAGAGACAAGGACAGTTTATTTGTATGGCACAGTTACTACACAAGGCCATTAAACATAAGCGCTGAACAAAACAAGAAAAGAAACAGAAAAAACACACAAAGCATTCAAATCAGTCCGTTGTATGAACAGCTGAATACAACTGTTTTTAACTTGGATTTGAACATTGTCAGATTAGAAGCCTGTCTCACATTTTCAGGAAGACTTTTCCAGATTGTAGCTGCATAAATCTGAAATACTGTCACCTCATGTTTAGTTCTTACTCTGGGCACCAGCAGGAGGCCAGTCCCTATGCTCCTCAGAGTCACCAGCAGGAGGCCAGTCCCTGTGCTCTTCAGACCTCGCAAAGACAAGGCGTGACTGTGGTTTGGGGACAATACAGACAAAGAAAGAGAGGTCTAAACAAGGAGAGAGAGACTAGAGAGAGAACAGAATGAGTTGAACCAAGTCCCTGTGCTCCTCAGAGTACCAGCAGGAGACCAGTCCCTGTGCTCCTCAGAGTACCAGCAGGAGACCAGTCCCTGTGCTCCTCAGAGTCCCAGCAGGAGACCAGTCCCTGTGCTCCTCAGAGTCCCAGCAGGAGACCAGTCCCTGTGCTCCTCAGAGTCCCAGCAGGAGACCAGTCCCTGTGCTCCTCAGAGTACCAGCAGGAGGCCAGTCCCTGTGCTCCTCAGAGTCGGTTCTTATGGCTCTAACATGTCACAGATGTACTTTGGTTCGAGGCCATGGAGAGACTTGAAACCCCCAGAGCAGCTTTAAGTCTTTTCCCTGCCTTCTTTCTTCTCTCACAGTATTATCAGACTCACTCCAGGAAGCGGGTGATGTATTCCTTGGAGCAGGACGACCAGGTGAGGGGCGAGCTGTCGTACATCAGCTGTCGGGACATGATGAACGGGTGTCTCCCATCCACCTCACAGTCGTTGCCCTGGCCGTCATGGTGGATCCCAAAACTGCAGCAAAAGCAAACCAGAAGAAGAAACAGTGACAATGTTTAGAAAGAAAGATAACGGCTCTACTGTTGACGTCCCAGTCTGAGAAATGAACCTCATTCTTCCACTGAGCGACATAAGCTGTGGTATCAGAAGGACTCGGCATTTAACCCGCCTTGCGACCTAGTTTTTTGTGTTCAGTGTGATCCATGGATGTATTATATTATCTGGAACCCGCCACCACTGAGACAAAGGCCCAAGGGGTGCTGCAGTTTATTTTGGCCACGACTCAATATTATTGCGATTCGATTCTGCGATATATTGCAATTCATGTACCTCAGATTATTCAAAGGCATTACAGAAGTTGAGGAAAATAATATTCAACTCAAATGTGACTTTTATTATGGTCTGTACATGAACTGAAGCCAACACTTAGGAGTTAGGAGGAGTTTTAATTTCTATTCTATATTTGATTTGTATTTTTTGTGTCTTAATTGTTGATTCTCTGATCTGTGTTGACAATTTCAACAGTTTTGTTAAGTCCTCTGAGATAACTACTACTGTTAACCATGACTGTTGTGATTTAGGGCTATACAAAAATATCCATCCATCCATTTTCTTCCGCTTTATCCGTTGCCGGGTCGCGGGGGCAGCAGTCTAAGCAGAGACGCCCAGACTTCCCTATCCACACACACTTCCTCCAGCTCGTCCGGGGGGACCCCAAGGCGTTCCCAGGCCAGCTGAGAGACATAGTCCCTCCAGCGTGTCCTGGGTCTTCCGCGGGGCCTCCTCCCGGTGGGACGTGCCCGGAACACCTCCCCAGGGAGGCGTCCAGGAGGCATCCGGAACAGATGCCCGAGCCACCTCAACTGGTTCCTCTCGACGTGGAGAAGCAGCGGTTCTACTCCGAGCTCCTCCCGTGTGACTGAGCTCCTCACCCTATCTCTAAGGGAGCGCCCAGCCACTCTGCGGAGGAAGCTCATTTCGACCGCTTGTATCCGCGATCTCGTTCTTTCGGTCATTACCCAAAGCTCATGACCATAGGTGAGGGAGGGAACGAAGATTGACCGGTAAATCGAGAGCTTTGCCTTTCGGCTCAGCTCCCTCTTCACCACAACGGTCCGATACAGCGACCGCATAACTGCGCACGCTGCACCGATCCGCCTGTCAATCTCACGCTCCATTCTTCCCTCACTCGTGAACAAGACCCCGAGATACTTGAACTCCTCCACTTGAGGAAGGACCTCTCCACCCACCTGCAGAGGGCAAGGCACCTTTTTCCGGTCGAGCACCATGGCCTCGGATTTGGAGGTGCTGATTCTCATCCCAGCCGCTTCACACTCGGCTGCAAACCGTCCCAGTGCATGCTGCAGGTCCTGGTTCGTTGGAGCCAACAGGACAACATCGTCCGCAAACAGCAGAGATGAAATCCTGTGGTCTCCGAACCGGACCCCCTCCGACCCCTGGCTGCGCCTAGATATTCTGTCCATAAATACAGTGAACAGAACCGGTGACAAAGGGCAGCCCTGTCGGAGGCCAACATTCACCGGGAACAGGTCTGACTTACTGCCGGCAATGCGAACACAGCTCTGGCTCCGGTCATACAGGGATCGGATGGCCCTCAGCAGAGGACCCCCGACCCCGTACTCCCGGAGAACCCCCCAAAGGACACCCCGGGGAACACAGTCGAACGCCTTCTCCAAATCCACAAAGCACATGTGGATAGGTTGGGCGAACTCCCATGAACCCTCGAGTATCCGATGGAGAGTATAGAGCTGGTCCAGTGTTCCGCGACCGGGACGAAAACCACACTGCTCCTCCTGGATCCGAGATTCGACCATCGGCCGTAACCTCCTCTCCAGTACCTTGGAGTAGACCTTACCGGGGAGGCTGAGGAGTGTGATCCCACGATAATTGGAACACACCCTCCGGTCCCCCTTCTTGTAGAGAGGGACCACCACCCCGGTCTGCCACTCCATTGGCACTGCCCCCGATCGCCACGCGATGTTGCAGAGACGTGTCAGCCAAGACAGTCCTACAACATCCAGAGACTTTAGATAATCAGGGCGGATCTCATCCACACCCGGAGCCTTGCCACCATGGAGGCTACCAACCACCTTGGTGACCTCAGCCAGGGAGATGGATGTACCCGCCCCAACATCCTCAGCCTCTGCCTCTGTAACAGAGGACGTGACGGGGGGATTGAGGAGAACCTCAAAGTATTCCTTCCACCGCCCGACAATATCCCCAGTCGAGGTCAGCAGCTCTCCACCCGCACCGTACATGGTGTTGGCAAAGAACTGCTTCCCCCTCCTGAGGCGCCGGATGGTTTGCCAGAATCTCTTCGAGGCCGACCGATAGTCATGCTCCATGGACTCTCCGAACTCCTCCCAGTCCCGGGTTTTTGCCTCTGCAACAGCCCGGGCCGCGGCACGCTTGGCCTGCCGGTACTGGACAGCTGCCTCAGGAGTCCCCCGAACCATCATGGCTCGATAGGACTCCTTCTTCAGCCTGACAGCATCCCTTACTGCCGGTGTCCACCACCGGGTTCGGGGGTTGCCGCCGGGACCAGCACCAGAGACCTTGCGACCACAGCTACGAGCCGCCGCATCGGCGATTGAGGCAGAGAACATGGTCCACTCGGACTCCATGTCCCCCTCCTCCGCCGGGACCTGGGAGAAACTCTCCCGGAGGTGTGAGTTGAAAGTCCGTCTGACAGGGGGCTCAGCGAGACGTTCCCAGCAGACCCTCACTATACGCTTGGGTCTGCCAGGTCTGACCGGCTTCTTCCCCTGCCAGCGGATCCAACTCACGACCAGGTGATGATCGGTTGACAGCTCCGCCCCTCTCTTTACCCGAGTGTCCGAGACACGCGGTCGAAGGTCAGATGATACGACAACAAAGTCGATCATCGACCTCCGGCCTAGGGTGTCCTGGTGCCACGTGCACTGGTGGACACCCTTGTGCTCGAACATGGTGTTCGTGATGGACAAACCGTGACTGGCACAGAAGTCCAACAACTGAGCACCGCTCGGGTTCAGATCAGGGGGGCCGTTCTTCCCGATCACCCCTCTCCAAGTGTCACTGGCGTTTCCCACATGGGCGTTGAAGTCCCCCAGGAGAATAACGGAGTCCCCGGGCGGTGCACCGTCCAGTACCCCTCCCAAGGACTCCAAGAAGGCCGGGTACTCTGCACTGCTGTTAGGCCCGTAGGCCGTCACAACAATGAGAGACTTGTCCCCCACCCGGAGGCGGAGGGACGCGACCCTCTCATTCACCGGGGAGAACTCCAACACGTGGCGGCTGAGATGGGGGGCAATGAGAATGGCCACCCCAGCTCGCCGCCTCTCCCCGCGGGAAACTCCAGAAAAGTGGAGCGTCCAACCCCTCTCAAGGAGTTGGGTTCCAGAGCCCAAGCTGTGTGTGGAGGTGAGGCCGACTATCTCTAGTCGGTATCGCTCAACCTCCCCCACGAGCTCGGGCTCCTTCCCCCCCAGTGAGGTGACATTCCACGTCCCAAGAGCCAGATGTTGTGTGTGCGGACTGGGTCGCCGAGGTCTCTCCGCCTTCGACTGCCGCCCAGTCCTCTCTGCACCGCTTCACCACGGACCCCTCTGCAGGTGGTGGGCCCACAGGAGGGACTGCCCACGTCATCCCTTCGGGCTGAGCCCGGCCGGGCCCCGTGGGCTAAGGCCCGGCCACCAGGCGCTCGCATACGGGCCCCGACCCCAGGCCTGGCTCCAGGGTGGGGCCCCGGCTGCGCCATGCCGGGCGACGTCACTGTTTTCGTGTTAGTGCTGTCCATGGTGTCTTCTGGACTGCTCTTTGTCTGACTCGTCACCTGAGACCTGTCTGCCATGGGAGGCCCTACCAGGGGCATGAAGCCCCAGACAGCATAGCTCCCAGGATCATCTGAGTACTCAAACTCCCCCACCACGTTAAGGTGGCAGTCCAGGGGGGAGGCTATACAAAAATACAAAGAATTAAATGGGAAGTGAAAAAACCTTGTCGGTAGATCGTGATTGACGTATTGCACTCCCCTGATTTAGATCAAACCAAACTGTTTTATTGCCCTGATTTTAATGGCAGGCGTCACAATAACTGCTCTGCGAGATCTAGAAGTTTGAGACTTCTTGGAGTCCTAGTGTCAAAGTTGTCTCCCACCTGTGTCCCATCTCGTGGGCGATGGTGAAGGCGACCGGGAGCCCAGAGTCCTCGTTGATGTTGCAGCTGCGATGAGGCTGACACATTCCAGACAGATGCGAGAGTCCCAGGGTCTCACACGGCTGGTTCAGTCCAGCACAGATGTCCTTTCTGCAACACACACACACACGCACACATTTACACATACACACACACACACACACATCCCACATCAGCTCTGTGGGATCTAAGGGCTGGGTGCTGGCAGAGATGTGACAGTTTGATAGTATTGCAATATTTGGGCCACAATTCATTATGATTGCAATTCTTAACAAATCGTGATATATTGCAATTCATGTCCCTCTTATTATTCAAAGGCATTACAAAAATTGAGAAAAATAAGTCTCAACTCAAATGTCACATTCATTATGGTCTGCATATGGACTGAATTGTAAAAACTTAGGAGGGAAATGCAAAATGTTATCCTTGAACATTTAGGACCCAGGACCTTAGCCAGACATAATTCTCTGACTCTCACATGAAGTCAGCTCCCAGCGTCACTTACATTAATCACATACAACAGACTAGAGTCAGAACAGCAGACATCAGAGCAGCATAGACCTCAGATGGAAAGTCAAACAAACAATTATTAAATTAACTATGGCAAAACTTAGCTCTCCATCCATTTTCTGCAGGTGGTGAGTCCACAGGTGGACGTCTGCTCCTCTCTGAGCTGCCTTGATCTTTCAGCAGGGGCTTCAGGCAAAGTGGGGTCAAGTGTCTTGCCCAAGGACACAACGGCTGTCGACATCAGTGGGAGTCGGTGGAGAAGATCTCGTGGTGGGCTTGAACCCACAACCTTCAGGCTCAAAGGCCAATGCTCTACCAACTGAGCCACTGTCTATCCAATACTTTTCTCTATTGTATGTAACTAGATGTGTGGAAAACATGGCGATACTGAACAGAGTGATTTACCGCGTGACCAGCACGGCCAGGTCGTGATGCGCCGGGTGCGTGTCGCTCTGAGGGTTCAAGTTCTTCTGCCAGGCACAGAAACTCGCCAACGTGGTGTCTGCGTTGTGAACGATCTTCAACCCCTTCTGAAGGAAAAGAAGAATCAGCTGTGCATGGAAATGTGGAGGGTTTTGGAGATCATGAACAAGAACTTTTTGTTATTCACTCATTGTTAGTGTTTGTATGAAGCCACACGAGGTACTTCTGCCTTTAATTCCCACAACATTCATTTTGACTGCTCCATTAAAATCAATAGAATTCAGAATGATTCCGTAAATAATTTTTCACTAGTTTTATTTAAAATAAATAACACGAAATACAGCAAAAAACAGTTTGTTTAAAGCTGATCCACACAGTGAGGGACCACAGTGTACAGATTTGTATTCACTGTAACGTCTTAATCTACATGTTTATAAATATATATATATATATATATATGTATGTAAAGACACATAAACTCCCACTGGTAAAGGTTCTGTTACCTCTTCCCCTTGGAGCAGAATGAGTCGAACCAAAATGACGTGGACTGCATTTCCAATACTGGCGTCATGAAATATACCGGCCACCTGGAAAACAGATCCAAGAGACACTTCTTTTCTGAGGGCTACAGCAAAACCAGTGAGAGAGCAGAGAGAGACCAGAGGGAGACCAGAGAGAAAGACCAGAGAGGAGTAGGACCAACTAGAGTACAGGATAACCAGAGACCAGTGAGAGAGACCAGAGGGAGTAAGTAAGTAAGTAATCTTTATTTATATACCGCCTTTCACAGACCAGAGTCACAAAGCGGTTTACAATTGTTATTTTTTGGGCACTTGTCCTCTCACTCCTCCCAGAGATGGGAGCGGGGTCGCCGAACAGGAGGCGAATGCCAGACCTATTGTACATATTTTTAGTGGTAGGGGAAACCGGACTACCCGGAGGAAACCTACGCAGACACAGGGAGAACATGCAAACTCCACTCAGAAAGGCCCTGGTCCGGCCGGGATTCGAACCCAGGACCTTCTTGCTGAGAGGCGAGAGTGCTATCCACTCAGCCACCGTGCCGTGGCGGCACCAGAGAGAGACCAGAGAGAGACCAGAGAGAGACCAGAGAGAGACCAGAGAGAGAGACCAGAGAGAGACCAGAGAGAGACCAGAGAGAGAGGCCAGAGAGAAAGACCAGAGAGGAGTAGGACCAAGGGCTACAGGAAAACCAGAGAGATATCAGAGAGAGAGACCAGAGAGAAAGTCCAGAGGGAGACCAGAGGGAGACCAGAGAGAGACACCAGGCAGAGAGACCTGAGAGGAGTAGGACTGAGGGCTAGAGGAAAACCAGAGAACAAGAACACATTGAATTGAATTAAATGTTGATAATAAAACAAAGATGATAAAATAAGCCGACGCTGACCATGTTCATAATGGTGAATATGTACGACTCCACGTTGTCGCTGCCGTGATACTCGATGAGTTTGGAGTCGGCCACAACCATTGTCTCCACCCAGCGCTCTCTGCTGACCGAGCGCTGCTGCCGGGACTTAGAGGGTCTCTGCTCCAGGCTCTCCCACTGGTCTCTCTCCTGCTCCACCAAATCACAGTCCTCTGCACTGTCTGAACAACAGGGTCAGGTTTAACAACAGAGAAAATGAAAGTGAAAGTAACACACAGAGACTGATCTGGTTGTTAAGAAAGTTTGTCAGTGTTTTTTTCCTTATGCGGAAACTTCAGAGAGAATTCACCACAAAGTCTAAGATTCTGAGTCACTTTTATCGCTGCATTGCTCACAGTTTGTTGTTGTGACTGTGGTTTGGGGACAACACAGACTAAGAAAGGAGAGAGACCAGAGAGAGACCAGAGAGAGACCAGAGAGAGGAACTAGAGAGAGAGCAGAGAGAGACCAGAGAGAGAGCAGAGAGAGAGACTAGAGAGAGACCAAAGAGAGACCGGAGAGAGACCGGAGAGAGACTAAAGAGAGAGAGACCAGAGAAAGGGACTAGAGAGAGACCAGAGATAGACCGGAGAGAGACTAAAGAGAGAGAGACCAAAGAGAGACCAGAGAGAGGGACTACAGAGAGACCAGAGAGAGACCGGAGAGAGACCGGAGAGAGACTAAAGAGAGAGAAACCAGAGAGAGACCAGAGAGAGACTAAAGAGAGACCAGAGAGAGACCAGAGAGAGACCAGAGAGAGAAACTAGAGAGAGACAAAAGAGAGACTAGAGAGAGACCAGAGAGAGACTAAAGAGAGAGAGACCAGAGAGAGACCAGAGAGAGACTAGAGAGAGACCAGAGAGACCAGAGAGAGACCACTGAGGTGCACGCAAGTCGCAAACGTTTCTTCTGACCTTATATGAAGTTAACTGTCATGTTAGAGTAGAGGTTGTATGAGAAACACACTATAAACAAACTAAATTGACCACAAAAAAATCCACAAAATAGCGAGGGACCAGTATTTGAAATATGTCTGACATCTGATGAGCTTTCTTGAAAAAAAATCTGATAGAAGCAGGTCTGACCATGAACCCCACAGGGACCATGTGAGTCCCCAGCTCCTCTCCTCTTCCTGCTGCTGGAGGGAGCAGTGGTTTGGGGGTAGATCACGTGAGGCTCTGGACCTCCAGCTGAACCATCCAAGGACCTCTGCACCGGCTCGATGAAGAAGTATCCACCAGGTAGGGAGAAGAAGCCTCTCTGCAAACACACACATGGACAAGTGTCAAGAGTTCTGCTTTCAGTCCACGTAGAGAAGACAGGAGTGCTGCTGTGATGTGTCCTGTAGGTGCTCCTCAGTAGATCCAGGACTGAGGCTGTAGATCTAGGACTGAGGCTGTAGATCCAGGACTGAGGCTGTAGATCCAGGACTGAGGCTGTAGACCCAGGACTGAGGCTGTAGATCCAGGACTAAAGCTGTAGAACAAGGACCAGGACTCTGCGGTGTAGGATCAATGTCAAAATGCAGGAAATGGAAAGACAGAGGTTCAGAACATTAGCATAGCAATTAACTTTTCGCAAACGCATTTCGACATGACGTTTAGGTAGGGCTGGGCGATAAAACGATAACGATATATATCGCGATAGACATGTGTTCGATATCAATAGAGAATGGGGTCGATAGAATGTTCGATAGTTTAACTTAACTCCGTCAGGAAAAACAGGAAGAAAACACCGGAAGTAAAGCCGACTCATAAGCGCATGGCATTGTGGGGGATGTAGGCAGAGGCTTCTCGACCAACAACAGCCGAGCAGGAACCGCAAAACTTTGTGGGAAATGCAAAAACACCAACAACCGCACCATGCGTGGCGTCCATGGATCTATAGCTCGTGTTTCAATGCCGTGTCAATGGTTGTGCACGTACGTGCGCGGAATAACATGTGCGGCGGCAGAGGCAGTGGACAGACACGATGTATTCGGCGAAAGCAAGAGATTAACTTTTTCCTCTGGAAGCATGTGCGGCACAGAGAGCCACACGGAGCGGTCACGGGGACACAAGACCCTCAAACAGCTAAACATTTCATTTATTTCATTTATTTATTTATTTGAACAGGGACAGTGTACAATATCCATTAACCTCAGAAAGGAGAGATGCATTGTACCAGGTTGTAGCACTTGTGCTAATTTCCACCTGCAGTCCCTGGGCAGACTGATGTCAACATACAAAGTTTTAGAAAATTACACATGTTAAAAATACATTTCCCCCTAAACAGCATTAAAATGAAACCAATTTACACTACATTATGGGAACAGGTTTGTTTTAAAAGAAGCAATTTTTTGGCCTGGTGTGAAAAAGTGTTAAAATGTACACATGTGGTCAGCTCTGTTGGCAACATATTCCACTGTCTGATGGCCACACTGGAGAAGGCTGAGCTGCCGAACGCTGTTTTACACTGAGGAATCCTACACTCGCCCCGAACAGTCGATCGAGTGGCTCGAGATGAAATTTCTGAGCTCAGTGAAATAAACTTTTTTAATGGAGGAGCTGCAGTACCATTAATTATCTTGAACAACAGACAGAGATTAGAATATATGATTATATTTTCAAAACTCAATATACTATGCTTTTTAAGAATATGACAGTGGTGATAGAGCCGAGATTTCTTGTCATGAACCTTAAGAGAAATTTTGTACAATGATTCCAGGGGCCTTAATGCTGTTTTACATGCCTGCGACCAACTCGTCATGCAATAACGGAAGTGCGGAACTATCATCGCATTTAGATATAAATTAGAAGCATCTATAGTCAGAGAGTTCCTAATATATCTAAAATTTGCTATATTAAATTTCAACGTATTGGTTAGTTTTTTAATATGTTTTTTGAAATTTAAATTTGGGTCAAGAATTACTCCCAAATATTTTATTTGGTCTACATTTAAAATTTCCTGACCTTCAATTATGATTTTTTGTCCAGTTTCACATAGTGAGAACTTACGGCGGTTTGTGAAGAACATAGAAACCGTTTTGTCAACATTCAAAGTTAAATGAGAGTTTTTCAACCAAATGGAAATGTTTTTCATTTCCTCAGTTAACTTTTGGGCAACTTCCTTAACAGTTTTACCATGAGTATACACAACAGTGTCATCAGCATACATGATCATTTTAGCATTATTACATACAGATGGAAAATCATTAATATAAAGAGAAAATAGCAAGGGCCCTAATATAGAGCCCTGCGGCACACCTATAGTGCATGCTCGTAAGGGAGATGATACATTATTTACTGATACACACTGCTGCCTTGCACTGAGATAAGATTGAATCCAGTTAATTGTACTTGTGCTAATGGAGAAATGTGTTAATTTATCTATCAGCAGTTCATGGTTTACTGTATCGAAGGCTTTACGCAAGTCAAGAAAGACTGCCCCTACGACTCCTCCACTATCTAGACTGGATTTTATTTCCTCTATTAAATAGCAGCATGCAGTCTCCGTTGAGTATTGTTTTCTGAAACCAAACCAGGAGCTAAACCAGGAATAAAAAACCAGGATTAAACCAGGACTAACAACGAGGGACACAGTGTGAACATATTCCTCCAGCCTCATCGCCCCGTGACTGTAAACAAGGCTGCTAAGGTTGGTTAGCCCACACAACAAATATATTTATTTAGGTTAAAAAATAAAACCTCAATATATATCGTTATTGACCGATATGAATGACTTATATCGTGATATAGTTTTCAGCCATATCGCCCAGCCCTACGTTTAGGACAATGCGGTGGTAAAGGCTTATTCTAACCCTAACCCAGTCTTTCTATGTTTTGCTCTCACTTGCAGACGCCGCCACAAAAAACGGCAAAAGCAGTCGTAGCTTTGAGGAAATGTATGGAGAGCTTAGAGTGAGACGTGCTAAGTCTCGCACAGCCCTGTGTTTGCGTATCCGTCCGTGAACCTGCCCCGCCCGCCCGCTGTTGTCTTATTGTAAAGGTCGGATGAATAGTTGCATATTTTTCTGATCAACAAGTGAACGTGGATTCTCCCAGCGGCACATTCTCTCCCTGCATATTCTCACTGGTGCGGGCGTCCCACCGTGAACGCACACAAACACACGCAGAGACACACAAAAGCCTTCTGTGAAAGCAACACATCGCTGCTCCAACAAGGTCTTTTCATGGACCTTTGGCAAACCGTTACGTACTGTAGCTGTGATTTAGAGCTGTTTAAACTGGTGTTATTTATGTCCTGACGCAAAGAAAACAGACGAGAGAAAGCGTGATCATTCCCACATGGACAAAACAGCCAAACTTTGTGTAAAAAAAGCTGGAATTTCCCCAAAGGTGTCTGATTGGTTACACAAACGGTAACTGAGCTGGGGGAGTCAATATGAGACTCAGAGGGAGACCAGAGAGAGACAAGAGAGAGAGGCCAGAGAGAAAGACCAGAGAGGAGTAGGACCAAGGGCTACAGGAAAACCAGAGAGATATCAGTGAGAGAGACCAGAGAGAGACCAGAGAGAGAGACCAGAGAGAGACCATGGACAAAACTGCAAAACTTAGTGTAAAAAATGCTGGATTTTCCCCAAAGGTGTCTGATTGGTTACACAAACGGTAACTGAGCTGGGGGAGTCAATATGAGACTCAGAGGGAGCCAGAGCCAGTTGGGGAAAACTTGGTCCTGAATCAGGTCTCTTTGATCTAAACTTGTGAATTTGTCTCCCCTCGGCCCGGACTCAAAAGCTGCGGCCCCTTCCCCAGCTAGGACCCTCTTCAGTCCTGCACCCGCACAGCCTCAGTCCTCGTTCTACAGCCTGAGTCCTGGATGTACAGCCTGAGTCCTGGATCTACAGCCTGAGTCCTGGATCTACAGTCTCAGTCCTGGATCTACAGCCTGAGTCCTGGATCTACAGCCTGTCTGTTCCTGGAAGTGGACTCTCTCTCAATGTGGATCTCCGGAGATTTCTCACTTTTTGCCAACTGTATTTTTTGAGTCGTTTCTTGCCGACGCAGGAGATGGCCCGGGACATTTATGGACACTGGTCATCTCGCTCCCTATGGACCAATAACCAATGTCTTCTGAGACGACAGCGGTTGTAGGCGTAGGAGGTTCTTATAGTAAAGACAAAAGTGTAAAGAAACTAGTACTGACAAGCTTTACCTGACACGTACTAGCTTCTTTACACGTTTGTCTTAATAGAATAACCTTCTACGCCTAATAATAACAATAATAATAATACGTTTGCTTGTATTTAAAGTGTATTTAAAAACATTAGCATTATTAAAAACAGAACTGGAAGAGAGAAAAGACGGGATGTAACAGGGCTGTGGACAAGAATGGCTGTGGTGTGACGGGAGAGAGAGAGGCGGAGAGCGGAGATATTATGGAGGTGGAAAAAACTTAAAACTTCACCCTTTAATATTCACCCCTTGAGAAAAGCAATGTGATCTATGTATTGTGATCATTTAATAACTACATATCTACAGCGACCTCTAGTGGATATTTTGAGCATAGCATATTTCAAACCGGTGGTAGAGGTGCCCAAAGTACATAGATTTCTGTAGATAAAGTGTCAGAATGGTTGAGCATGAAAGGCATAAGGAGACAGAATGGACTTTATATTATTATTTGGACTTTATGTTTTTACGGCCACAATTTGCCAAGAGTGATGTGTTTCTGTCGTGTCTAAAGGCAGATGTGGGGAAAAGTTCCTGCACAAACACTGAGGTTTCTCGGTCATCACTGCAAAGAAATTTCCTGGAAACACAAAACACCGGGTCCCTCTGAGGCCGTAAAAAAAAACAAAACTCCTGAATCATCACAGTTTTGACCAATCTAAATGTTTTCTAAAGTAATCTCTCCAACAGTTGATTTGAACCCAGTTACATGGATCACACAGAGCACAGCATGGACCGGTGAGGAATGGAGGAAGTTGGCCACAAGCGACGGCTCGAGTTCCAGAGAGAAGAGAAAGAGGGAGAGAGGGAGGGGAGAGGGAGAGAGAGAGAGAGACAGAGAGAGAGAGAGCAAGACAGAGAGAGAGATAAAGACAGAGAGAGAGAGAGAGAGAGAGAGAGAGCAATAGATAGATAGAGAGAGAGAGATAGAAGGAGAGAGAAATAGAAAAGTAGAGATAGATGGAAAGAAATAGAGAGAGACATGAGAGACAGAGAGACACAGAGAGAGAGAGATAGAAAGAGAGAAGAGAAAGAGAGAAAGAGAGAGACAGAGATAGAGACAGACAGAGATAGAGAGAGAGGGAGAGAGAGAGAAGGGGAGAGAGAGAGAGAAGGGGAGAGAGAGAGAGACAGATAGAGAAAGAGAGAGAGAGAGAGAGACAGATAGAGAGAGAGAAGGGGAGAGAGAGAGAGGGAGAGAGAGAGAGAGACAGATAGAGACAGAGAGAGAGAGAGAGAGAGAGAGAGAGATGGCCTGGGTCCCAGGTGCAGACTCATCCTGAAGGCATGCTGCTGACATGTGAGGCTGCAGCTGAAACTCTTTTGACTCGGAAAATGTCTTTCAAAACAAATAATGTAATTTACAAGAGGCTCTTCGACATGAGCTGAAGAATGTTTACTTTAGAATTGGATGCTTTAGAAAGTGAAAGAATCTCCTCAACAGAAAGTTTATGGATTTAAAATGATTTCTTACTCGCTTAATTTGATATTAGGATACACTGCAAAAAGTGAAACATTTCTCAAAATTAGCTAAACGTATCTTCATTAGAGCACATTCTGACGGAGCCTGAGAAACCAGTGGGACAAAGCAACAGTTCTTGAAATCAGACCGAACGACTTTGTGCCGTTGGAGAATCTGGTTTTAACACAGTCAGAATGTACAAAGAGTAAGATAAAAACCACTCCATTAAAACAACTGCCTCCGAGACCTGTGTCCTGGTCTGGGATGAAGTTGGCCACAAGCGACGGCTCGAGTTCCAGATGAGAAGTGAGAGAGAGAGAGAGAGAGACAGACAGAGAGAGAGAGAGACAGAGAGAGACACAGAGAGAGAGACAGGCACAGAGAGAGACACAAAGAGAGAGAGAGACAGACACAGAGAGAGAGAGACAGACACAGAGAGAGAGACACAAAGAGAGAGAGAGACAGACACAGAGAGAGAGAGAGACAGACACAGAGAGACAGACAGAGAGAGAGAGAGAGACAGACACAAAGAGAGAGACAGACCGAGAGAGAGAGAGAGCCACGAATCAACTTGCCTAACCTCACCCTGCCAGAACTTTGACAGAAAGGGGCTAAAAACAACATCAAAACCAAACACAGCCGCCTACGTGACCTGTCTCCGGGTCTGTGATGTAGAACAGAACCAAACAAAACCATATATTGTGTGATTTCAAAGAGGTCCGGCTCCTGCAGAGACCTCCTCCTGGACCTCCACCTGTGGTTACAGAGTTAGTGCTGATCCTGTAATTGTCGTATACAAGACTTTAACTCTGCAATATGATACGACTGGGATCCCCTCTTTCACAAAACGCCTCCAATCGACAACTGAGTTGTCCTTTTGTCAAATGTTTATACACAATTCTCGTTCTACAGTCTGACTCCTGGATCTACAGCCTCAGTCCTGGATCTACAGTCTCGGTTCTGGATCTACAGTCTCAGTCCTGGATCTACAGTCTCGGTTCTGGATCTACAGCCTCAGTCCTGGATCTACAGCCTCAGTCCTGGATATACAGCCTCAGTCCTGGATCTACAGCCTCAGTCCTGGATCTACAGCCTCAGTCCTGGATCTACAGCCTCAGTCCTGGATATACAGCCTCAGTCCTGGATCTACAGCCTCAGTCCTGGATCTACAGCCTCAGTCCTGGGTCTACAGCCTCAGTCTTGGATCCCTGTGCCAATATGGACATCTCTGGGTTTTTGAGTCATCCCATGCTTCAACAAAATCTTCTTTTAACAAAATTTGGACCAATTTGGTGATTTTGGATCATTTTCATCGCCACAACGGACAACATTTCACACCACAGTGGTTAAAAAGCACTGGTCTAAAGACAGTGACGACCCGAGACATTTGAGGACATTTATTAACATTTTTGGACCTTGGTTAGGGTTAAAAATAGTTTGAATTAAATTAAACCTATTGTTCAAAATGGTTTGAGCTGGACTTGAAGAGATAATTTACAAAAAAAGAAATCAAAAACTTGTGGTCATGTGACGCAGACATGTTGGATTATTTTGCATATTTTAACGGCTTATTAACCGAGCGCGAGGTCTGTATGAGGAAATATCAGAACGCGGCTTTAATGTACAGACCGAGCCGTGGCGAGGTCTGTGCAAAAAGACCAAGGTCTGATATTTCTCTGCACAGACCGAGCAAGCGAGGTTAATAAATGTTTTATTATATGACTCTCGTCTGTGGGTTTACCAATGCTTTTGAGATATTTGTGAAGTATGTTCATGTCCGACTTGGTTTTGTGTGATACGCGCTGCGGACAGATTGTCATGGTAACGGTCCGAGGAAAGATATAAGATAAGATAAGATAAGATGTGCTTTATTTATCTCACAGAGGAGAAATGTACATGTCACATTTGGCATGGATAGAACACTCAGATTGTGCAAAAGGAGGAAATGTGCAAACATGTTACATGCAGGATAATTATGTACAACAAAAGTGACAAGTGTCAATTGGAAAAAGTGTCAATATCAAACGCGCTGTTTGGACCAATTGTCATGGTAACGGTCCGAGATGGGAAAATATCAGACCGGTAATCAACCAATCAGAGCGCACGTACGGTCCAAGTCATATAATAAATGTAATTATTAAACCCTTTTGGGAGCTGCTGCCTGGAGGAGAGAAGCTCATACTGTAAACCCCATTCTGATCTGGCTGAAGGAGAGCTCTGGTTTCTCTTCACACAAAAGCAGGGCTTAAAGTTTTCCGGCACCGTGCCGGAAATCCGGCGTGAGAAAAAAAAAAAAAAAAACATCACTTTTTTTTTTTTTTTTTTTTTTTTAATATATATATAAATAAATAATGATTGCTGTCATTTGAAAAAGGTTCAAGTGTGTTCTACCAATTGTATGAAAGGATTGCATGTGTATAGCGCAGGGATTAAAGAGTTCCGTCTAAGTGACGGATTTCCGTCAAATGAAATTGGTCTGAAAAAAAAAACAAAATATATAATAATAATATAATACAAACAATGAAATGGTTAATTATAACAAAATATATAGTAATACGTGTGAATCTGTTGTATATATCTAGATATATATTAATAATTTGAATATAATTGTATTTATATGTATATAGAAATAAAAAGTAATATAATCACGAGTGGGCCTTGAACGTGCCGTGGCTAGCTACATGAGCGCTCCGTAAATGATTCAAGGCAATGGGACGTAGCCAAGTTAGCGATGGTAACACGGAGGTGAAAGTTTCTGAAAAGTGCACAGAGCTTTTGAAAAGGAGAAGAGGACAAGGAAAATGTAATCCCGAACGGAGCAATAACAGCCAGCAGCCCGCGGACCGGTAAGCTAGGCGCGTTATCAGAGGAAAGGTAGGACATAATTAACGTTTACCAAACGCAATGCTTTTTTATTTAACGGAATGTACAATATGTACTTTGCTGTGACTGGGAATGGGGACAAGCATGTCTTGGTGAGCTTTTGATAATATCTTGGTGGCGATCCGCATGCAAAACTGCGTGATAAAAAGAGCCAATCAACGAGAGCGAACGGAAGAAACTCGCAGAAGAAAGGTGTGTGTTAGCAGGTCTTATATTCATTCATCAAAGCTAGCCTAGCATTCACGCACAATCACAATCATGGATCGTTGTTTATGGAAGAAGGAGCTGTATAAGTTGCTGTTGATAACGGAGTGAAAAATAAATGGAGGTGGGCATGGCTGGATGAGGTGGAGACGATGGGATTCTGTTGCTTCATGGTGCAAAAAGATGAAGGTGTCCGGTGCTTGTTTGTACTTCGCTATTATTATTTGTTTATATGGGAGTAATGAGAAAACAGCTTTGGATTCACCACCAGCTCAAAACTGCGCACTTGGCAGCTGTCCGTGCACTTTCCCACACTTCTTTACCTGGTGCATCAGATTCAGCGACAACTGAGACTAGGCTTGCTCTGGTGGACTGTGTCTGTGACCTAAAACTAAGAGTCTGTGGCTTTATCGCAGAAAATAACCTGTCGTTCAGAACCATCACTACCGCTGGTAGATTTAATTATCATTAATCATTTGCAGTTGATAAAACTGCGCTGTGCACTAGCACCAAGTTGATAGGGAAACCTTTTTCTTAAACATTGAGTGTCCACAAACAAATGTGGACAGAATTTTGAATGTCCTTTTGCGATATTTTGAGGAGGACAGAGCCAAAGGACAACGCCTCATCTCGCCTCAAGTAAAGCCAATGATGCAGATGAACTACTCTCACTAATATTCTGTCAAAGAGTTGACAAGTTGCTTGATCCACTGGTTGTAATTTCACATCAAAATACACCAGTTTAAATGTATATCTTTGAAGAATTCGCTTGATCTGTAATTCATTATATTTCCATGAGAAAATTTTCAGTCAAATCTTTTTTTTTTGCTTTAACCCCTGGCCGCTTATAAAAAACGCTTATTAGTGATCATTCTATGATTCATATAGATGGTTCAGGCTCAGGAATTTTTTCAACTTTAACCCATGCAAAAGGCACCTGGTCCCCTCTACCTCCCCAACCCTGCCCTCCACCTCCCCTACCCTGCCCTCCACCTCCACCTCCCCTCCACCTCCACTCCACCCTTAGCCCAGAGGAAGTGTTTGGCCTCGGTGGTGTCAGATCCTGTAGGTTAGCATAACACTGCTCTGATCTCTACACATTACTGCTTTACACACACGTCCTGCTTCTGTGGACTTCTGTGGACTTCTACACACACAACAATTCAATCTGGAAGCCTGTGGACTTAGAGAAGATTCGAGAAGAGAGAGAGACAGAGGGAGGGAGAGAGAGGGGAAGAGAGAGAGAGAGACAGGGAGAGAGAAAGAGGGAGACAGAGAGGGGGAGAGAGAGAAGGAGGTAGAGAAAGAGGAGAGAGAGAGGAGAGAGGGGAAGAGAGAGAAAGCGGGAGGGAGAGACAGAGGGACAGAGAGACAGAGAGAGAGAAAGAGGGGGAGAGAGAGGGGGGAAGAGAGTGCGAGACAGAGAGAGAGAGAACAAGAGAGGGAGAGGGAATAGGAGAAAGAGAGAGAGGGAGAGAGAGGGATAGAAGGAGAGAGTGAGAGAGGGAGAGGGAGGCCAGCAAGAGAAAAAGGGAGACAAAGAGAGAGAGACAGAGAAATAGAGAGAGAGACAGAGAGAGAGAGGGTAAGAGAGACAGAGAGAGAGAAAGAGAGAACAAGAGAGAGATAGAGAGAAAGGGGACAGAGAGAGAGAAATAGAGACAGAACTTGCAAAAACCATTCCAATAAAAACCCAAAACTCTGTGTGTCGTGTCATTAGCGGCTCCATTACATCCCTCTCTTCACTTCAGACACTTTCCCTGCAGCTCATTCTTCTTCAGGAGCGAAAGGAATCATCATTTTCCATCAGTTTAGTGAAAAAACACACAGATGTAAGTGAGGGAGAATACCGACCTAATGGGACCGGACTTGCTGCTGCTCGTCCGGGGCCTGGGGGGATTAGACACCGACGCTTTTTTCTCCCGACAAAACGTTTACTGCGACAAGAGAGGTTAAGTTTTTACGGCGTGTTGGAGGGGCGCTGGTTCTGTCGATAACGCAAAACGCAGCTGTGGCTTTTATAGAAACTTGTTGCGAAATGCGTGACGACTGCTCAAGGTTTGAACTAAATATGTCTTTTTTTTAGACTGGCTTTGACCTGAGAGAACCCCACGGAGCAGAGACACAGGGCTGAGCAACACGGGCTGGTGGGTGCAAACAACACCACAGAACCCGCCTCACGATCTAGTCTCTCTGTTTGGAACTGATTTTAAATATACTTTTCGGAGCGAGAGAGAGAGAGAGAGAGAGAGACACGTGCATGGTTTGTGTTTTTATATTGGTTGTGCTTTTTAACGTATTTTCTGGTTTGTGCCATGGCCCTTTCTTCCCCCATACACAGGACTTTAAGAACGGTCTGTGGCCCGGTCTGTAACCCAGTCCCGGGACAGAGGGAGGAGAAGGACCAGGCTCGGTGAGGACAGCGAGGACAAGCGGACTGTGGCTGTTTTTATTTGTATTTTTAATCATGTTTTAAAGCAGACCCTTGATGTATATACTGTATTTCATGATATATTATCCCATTTTTACCCCGTTTAAGGGTCTTGTTTGGTCGCTCTTACACCCAGTGTCTCAGATTCCTTTTGAAACTTGAGATACCTACACTGAACTGTTTATTTTTGCTTTCATTTTGTGTCTTATTTGCTCTTTGTAAAGTGTCTTTGAGTGTCCAAAAAGTGCAATATAAGTGCAATGTATTATCATAATTATTATTGTCTTTTTTGTATAGACATGTATCGCAGTGACATCACAAAAGCAACAATATTCAAGGGTTCAAAACTTTACTTATTTCTTGTAGAAGTGTTCTGCTCTCTCTTTCTCTCTCCCTCTCTCTCTTTTGATATTTCACATTCTCTATCCATCCAGGCATCGGGTTATATATAAAGAGGAGGAGTTTCATATTTCACATGTTAAGAGGAAAAGTAGAAAGACTTGGCCTCAGATCAGTGGAGTGTCAGCAGGTATGCAGAACACTCAGGACACAGACACACCACTGTCAGACACAGAGAGGGGGAGGGAGAGAGAGGAGAGACAGACCAGAGACAGACCAGAGAGAGATCAGAGAGAGACCAGAGAGAGAAACTGGAAGGGAGAGAGACCAGAGACTATAGAGAGACTAAAGAGAAAGACTAGAGAGAGACCAGAGAGAGACTAAAGAGAAAGACTACTAGAGAGACCAGGGAGAGACTAGAGCGAGAGACTAGAGAGATAAACTAGTGAGAGACCAGAGAGAGACGAGAGACTAGAGAGACTAAAGAGAGAGACTAGAGAGAGACCAGAGAGAGACCAGAGACTAGAGAGACTAAAAAGAGAGACTAGAGAGAGAAACTAGAGAGAGACCAGAGAGAGACTAGAGAGAGAGCAGAGAGAAAGACTAGACAGAGAGACTACAGAGAGAGAGAGACCAGAGAGAGAGAGACCAGAGAGAGAGAGACCAGAGGGAGAAACCAGAGAGGGAGAGACCAGAGAGAGAGAGACCAGAGGGAGAGACTAGAAAGAGAGATCTATGATTTAGGGCTATGCAAAAATACATTGAATTGAATTATTGTTTTGTCGATTACGCCACAAAAAGCAAAACCTCCAGAGAGACATGACTCACCAGCCCATCACAGCTGCTGATGGCGGCCGTGCCCCTACTCCTGGTCCTGGTTGTCCCCCTGGTCCTGGTCCTGGTCACGGAGCCCACATGGTGACAGGTCTGCCCCGCTGACCTCTGCTCTGTGCCTCTGCTGCTGCTGCTGTTCCTCCACTCCACAGTGAAGTCCGGAGACAGCAGCTCAGAGTTGGAGCTCAGGTTGAAGAACAGGGACTGGTCGTTGTACTGGATGGTGTAGTAAATCCGCTCCTCTTCTGCTTGAGGTCCGAGGTCCCGCCTGAGTCTGGGTCTGGGTCTGAGTCCTGAGTGATGGGACAGCGAGTGCGAGAGGAAGGCTCCGTCTGCGCTGGACTTGAACGGGTGCACCACAGTCTGACCTGCAGTGACACAGACGACATTAAAGGAGACGTCATATGGTGTTTGTTAAAGATTCATAAATGCTGATATACAAATATATGTTGTTTGTTGCAACATACCAGAGGGAGAGACCAGAGAGAGAGACCAGAGAGAGAGACCAGAGGGAGAGACCAGAGAGAGAGACCAGAGGGAGAGACCAGAGAGAGAGACCAGAGAGAGAGACCAGAGGGAGAGGCCAGAGGAAGAGACCAGAGAGAGACCAGAGGGAGAGAGAGAGAACAACCACAGAGAGACTAGAGAGACCAGAGAGACCAGAGAGAGAGACCAGAGAGAGACCAGAGAGAGACCCCAGAGAGACCAGAGAGAGACTAGAGAGAGACCAGAGGGAGACCAGAGGGAGACCAGAGAGAGACCAGAGGGAGAGAGAGAGAACAACCACAGAGAGACTAGAGAGACCAGAGAGACCAGAGAGAGAGACCAGAGAGAGACCAGAGAGAGACCCCAGAGAGACCAGAGAGAGACTAGAGAGAGACCAGAGGGAGACCAGAGAGAGAGACCAGAGAGACCAGAGAGAGACTAGAGAGAGACCAGAGAGACCCCAGAGAGACCAGGGAGACCAGAGAGAGACTAGAGAGAGACCAGGGAGAGACCCCAGAGAGACCAGAGAGAGACTAGAGAGAGACCAGAGGGAGACCAGAGAGAGACCAGAGAGAGACCAGAGCGAGACCAGAGAGAGACCAGAGAGAGACCATTGAGAGACCTGAGAGAGAGAAAGTCCATAAAGAGACTGGAAAGATGCGACAGGTGGCAATAATAAACTAATGATATAAATTAGACACAATAACTGCTCCAGGAACTACATGGATCTTTAACACAGACTGGTTTTAAAGTTACGTACAGCAGCTTTAACACAACACGGATCATCCCTTTTTGATCTCAGACAGTTTAACAATAGAAACCAGTGCATTGTGGTCCTGATTGAAATGCAGATGTGAAACGCCTCATTGACAGCAGCAGATTTTCAACTTCTGCTTTGGTTTTACTTCCTGAAATGTCATAAAAAAGTGTCGATACATAGACTGTACATATTCTACTGCATTGTTATAAATTTTGCAGTGCTGAAACTTTGTGAGGAAGAGTGCGAGTCACAACTAGATCTGGGCTGAAGCTCTTTTGTCTGAAAAATGGTTTTAAAATGATTCATGCAGGGTCTTATTAAAGTCATTATTATAAGTGTTTTTTTATAGGAATGAGTTTAATCCTTTAAGCGCCAAAGTAGCAGAGTAGCTTCACAATAATTCATCACTTTCATTCAGACATTTCACTCCATACACAGTGATGATAGACATGTATGGTAGCCACAGCTGCCCTGGGGCACACTGACAGAAGCAATGCTCAATGTCAGAACCAGTATGTGTCATCAGCCCCTCTCACCAACAACCACACACACACACACACACACACACTTTTTTCCTGACTCTATAAGCATTTTTCTTACATACTTTTCTTACACATTATTCATTATTGTTATTGATTTTAGTCGTTGTGTACCTCTTTTTTTTATTTCATAAAACTTAACGTATTAGAAAATTAACTTTTGTAATTTCAGCATCAAAGGCAGTGGTGTCCAAACTCTTTTGTAGTGCCACTTTAGTTCAGTAAAATTGTCCAGGAACCTACAGCACGGATTGACTGGATTCGAGTTGTTCTGATGTTTAAAATCAGGTATGACATGCCAATTGTGGTTCTCATTTGATGGAGCTGAAGTTGGCTGAATGACACATGTTTACTCCCTAGCTAAATTGGTGCCACACAATCAAAGAAATAACCTCCTGAGACCCGAGCATTTGTCTGGTGTGCATTTTATATATTTTTTTGCTATTTAGGATAAGTAGGACCCAATAAGTATAATACCTAAATTGTGATTTTGTACAGGAAGTAGTTTTTGAGAAAAAACATGTCCTCGTATGAGGACAGTGGGTCTCTCATAACCTAAAGAGAAAATTTATGATCTTTTAGGCCGGAAGGTCCTGATTAGTTGAAATTCAAAATTTCAGCTTGATCCAATTAGTACTTCTCTCAAAAATCAATGTCCTCACATGAGGACAGTGGGTCGACCTTACTATACAATACAAATAGACTCCATTGGTCTAAAATAGTATATAACAGTTTATTTGAAAAATGTAAACATCAAAGTTAGACATAAAATCCAAACAGCTCTATCTTCAAAGCCTAAAAATGTCATGGTGTGGACATTTTGACCGGGTTGAGTTTGAATCCTGCCTGTCCTGTTGATTGTTGCCCCGCCCTAATGTGATTCACCTGTGTGTCCCTGTGTGTGTATATATACCTTGTGCCCTTCCTCACTTGTTGTCCGTCCATTGTCTCCACAATGTTTGTCCTGTCTTCAGTTCTGTTTTTACATTACCTTGGATTTATTTTATTAAATTACTTTGATTTTCAGTCCTGCAATTTGGGTTCCCTTTTTCTTCATTCATCCACATGACAAAAAATTGGCTATACATAAATAAAACCGCAAAATACTGTGTAAACTGTCTATTTCAAGCCTTCAATATGGCTGAATTGAATTGATAAATACAATACTAGAACAAATAATGGCAAATATTATTAACAGTCCTAAAACAGTAAAATTCTGCTGAACAGCTTATGAACCGGGGCTTTTTTCAAACTAGCTCCCTCTCTTTTTCTAGAAAGCAATCTGTCTGCCTGTTTGGAAGAGCCCTATTGGCAAGTGTGAAATGCTGCAAAGCAGTTGCATTCACTTTGCAAGCACAGGTACACATTGCATGTCATGCATCGGAGACAGGCTTTTCCAATGCAGTCTTGTGCTCTGCAATGCATGGGGTTTTTCAAGGCTACCATCTCCGGGTTAGGGTTAGGATTACAATATCCCCAGTCGAGGTCAGCAGCTCTCCACCCGCACCATACACGGTGTTGGCAAAGCACTGCTTCCCCCTCCTGAGGCGCCGGAGGGTTTGCCATAACCTTTTTGAGGGCGACCGATAGTCATGCTCCATGGACTCTCCGAACTCCTCCCAGTCCCGGGTTTTTGCCTCTGCAACAGCCCGGGCCGCGGCACGCTTGGCCTGCCGGTACTGGACAGCTGCCTCAGGAGTCCCACGAACCATCATTGCTCGATAGGACTCCTTCAGCCTGACGGCATCCCTTACTGCCGGTGTCCACCACCGGGTTCGGGGGTTGCCGCCGGGACCAGCACCAGAGACCTTGCGACCACAGCTACGAGCCGCTTTATTGGTGATAGAGGAAGAGAACATGGTCCACTCGGACTCAATGTCCCCCTCCTCTGGGTCCTGGGAGAAGCTCTCCCGGAAGTGTGAGTTGAAAGTCCGTCTGACAGGGGGCTCAGCGAGACGTTCCCAGCAGACCCTCACTATACGCTTGGGTCTGCCAGGTCTGACCGGCTTCTTCCCCTGCCAGCGGATCCAACTCACGACCAGGTGATGATCGGTTGACAGCTCCTCCCCTCTCTTTACCCGAGTGTCCGAGACACGCGGTCGAAGGTCAGATGATACGACAACAAAGTCGATCATCAACCTCCGGCCTAGGGTGTCCTGGTGGACACCCTTGTGCTCGAACATGGTGTTCGTGATGGACAGACCGTGACTGGCACAGAAGTCCAACAACTGAACACCGCTCGGGTTCAGATCAGGGGGGCCGTTCTTCCCGATCACCCCTCTTCAAGTGTCCCTGGCATTTCCCACATGGGCGTTGAAGTCCCCCAGGAGAATAACGGAGTCCCCGGGCGGTGCACTGTCCAGTACCCCTCCCAAGGACTCCAAGAAGGCAGGAACTCGGCACTGCCGTTAGGCCCGTAGGCCGTCACAACAATGAGAGACTTGTCCCACCCGGAGGCGGAGGGACGCGACCCTCTCATTCACCGGGGAGAACTCCAACACATGGCGGCTGAGATGGGGGGCAATGAGTATGGCCACCCCAGCTCGCCGCCTCTCCCCATGGGAAACACCAGAAGATGACTGACAGGTATGAGATGATGATACAATCATCCCCATCTGAGAAGTCCTCTATCTCAGAGTTGTCTGCAATTGCCAACAGCAATTGTTCTGCTCTTGACAATGAAAGTGTGCCTGTAATGATAATGTTAAAAACCAACATCAAAATCTACAGTATATCAGTGACACTTCATAGCTTGGCTATCATGTGCTAGCTATAGCCTAGCTATATTGTTTATGATTTAGAATTTAGCAACACTAAACAATACTTAGCATATACCACTTAGTACTTAAATATACTATTTACAACTGTAAACCACATAACTAAGCAAATGTGTGATTCAAAATAACTATTTACAACTGTAACTTCATCTAAATCTTCCACACTGTTAGCTAAACAGATAGCGGTACATAGTCCTAGCGTCCTCAAACGAGTGCTTCACTTTTACTGACATCCTAGCCTGCTACTACAATCAAAATTTGTCAAATTTCAAACTCCATATGAAGCTAGAGACATTATTGTGCATAAAAAAATTGATTTCATTCATAAAATGTTGATAGCATTTTTACCTGGGGCATTTTTCTTCTGTAAACTCTTGTAGAAGTCTTTTGCTGATATTGCCACCATTTTTTTCCTACTGCCTTAAGTGTAATTCTATCATATCACCACAAGATGGCGCGGGCAGTGTCCCTAAATGTGGCCATCAGGTCAAGGATGTAAAAAATTGAGTATCATTGTGCCAAGAGGCAAAAATGTAATGTCCTCGTATGAGGTCGCAGGGTCTCAGGAGGTTATTGTAAGTGGAGTCAAACAAAGTCCAGGGCTGGATTCCATTGTCCGTGTGTATACTTTGTCTTGGTTATGGGCAGAGGGCCGCAAAACATGACAGATAGGACCACAATTGGCCCGCGGGACGTCGTTTGGACATGCTTTTACGACTCAGCACTTTTGAGTTTCTGTGTTTATGGACTTTGCCTTGTCTTGCCTGATCTCTACGCTGTGATAAATGCCCTGTGTAAAAGTTGTATCAAAAAGTCCTTTGTGAGAAACTGGAAACGGGTCTGATGGATAAACCGGAGATGACACATGTGCACTGACCTTGTTCTGCAGAGGGAGGCTGGAACGCGCTGGAGTCAGGGCGCTCTACGTGGCTCTGCGCCAGAACCAAAACAAAGTGGATCCTCAGCAGCAGCAGCAGCAGGAGGAGCAGAGGCAGCAGGGGCAGCAGAGGCAGCAGCAGAGGGGCCCCGCGCACACACCGCATATTCCCAACCTTTGGATCTGGATCGCGTCTTTGGCATTGGAGCTCCAGCAGAGAGAGAGATACTCTGCTACCACTGAGAGAGAGACTAGAGAGGGAGAGACTAGAGAGAGAGACAAGAGAGGTAGACTAGAGAGAGAGACAAGAGAGAGAGAGAGACGAGAGGGAGACTAGAGAGGGAGAGACTAGAGAGAGAGACAAGAGAGGGAGACTAGAGAGGGGGACTAGAGAGAGAGAGACTAGAGAGGGAGAGACTAGAGAGAGACTAGAGAGGGAGAGACTAGAAAGAGAGACAAGAGAGAGAGACTAGAGAGGGAGAGACTAGCGAGAGAGACAAGAGAGAGAGACAAGAGAGAGATTAGAGAGGGAGACTAGAGAGAGAGAGACTAGAGAGGGAGAGACTAGAGAGAGAGACTAGAGAGAGAGTAGAGAGAGAGACTAGAGATCGAGAGATCAGAGAGAGACTAGAAAGAGAGAGACAAGAAGGAGAGACCAGTGAGAGAGACTGGAGAGGGAGAGACTAGAGGGAGAGAGTAGAGAGAGACTAGAAAGAGAGACTAGAGAGAGAAAGAGAGAGAGACTAGAGAGGGAGAGACTAGAAAGAGAGACAAGAGAGAGAGACTAGAGAGGGAGAGACTAGAGAGAGAGACTAGAAAGGGAGAGACTAGAGAGAGAGTAGCGAGAGAGACTAGAGAGCGAGAGATCAGAGAGAGACTAGAAAGAGAGAGACAAGAAGGAGAGACAAGTGAGAGAGAGACTGGAGAGGGAGAGACTAGAGAGAGTAGAGAGACTAGAAAGAGAGACTAGAGAGAGAAAGAGAGAGAGAGAGACTAGAGAGGGAGAGACTAGAGAGACAAGAGAGAGTCCAGAGAGGGAGACTAGAGAGAGAGAGAGAGAGTCCAGAGAGGGAGACTAGAGAGAGAGAGAGACCAGAGGGAAACTGGAGACAAACCAGAGAAACAAGAGAGAGAGACTAGAGATAAAAAGACTAGAGAGAGAGAGAGAGACTAGAACGCACGCGAGAGAGAGAGAGAGAGAGACACTAGAGAGCGAGAGATTGCGTCCTTGGCATTGGAGCTCCAGAGAGAGGCGACGTCCCCAGTGCTGCTACTGTCATGACACGGAGCAGACGCAGCCTCTCTCCCCGCGCACGAAGCCAGACGAGCCCGGGGCGAGACCGCAGAGCTGGGGCTGCAGGATCCGGAGCTGTGGAGCTGGAGCAGGAGCAGGAGGCACCGCGCACAGGGCATGGATCCCGGCTCCGAGAGTGCTGAGAGAGGCGGAGCGGAGATGACCAGTCAACTCGGGTTCATTTTTGTCGACAGAGAGAATGAAGGGGGAGTGAGGAGGGATGAGGTTCTGCTACTGCCGCTGCTGCTGCTGCGGAGGAAAACGCGCTAATTGGTCTGCCACGAATGCAAGAGGAGCCAAAACCCCCCCATCGATATGGCCGTGGCACCTGGAGGCGTTTGGAACCTGTTGCAGCATGCGCGCGCACTGCAAAGTTATCAACGCGAATTTAGCACAAAAAAACTCCAAGCATTTTTTTTGTTTTTTTTTTTTTAAGGGGGAAACTATTTGGGTGTTATGTAACTGCACAATCTGGGTCAAACTCACGGAGCTGGAGCAAGAGGAAATGCTTGGATTCTGTGCGTAAAAAGACCCAAAATGCATCCCTTTATTTGCGGATAAACTGCAATAATTTTAATATTAATAGATTCTCTGTTCGTCCCACAGAAGAAGGAAATAAATAAATGCAGACAGAAAATAATGAAGCTATATTATTTAGTTTGTTGTTTTGAACGTTGTATAATAATAATAAACATATTTAAAATCTCATAATTTGTAGCGATATATTAATAATATGCAGATTGTGACATTTATTTATTAATTATTTTTTTTGACAGTTTTGGTCCTCCATACCACAGTGAGGAAATGTCAGTATTGCATCATAAGTTACAAAACAGTAGAATGATGAGCACACATAAGAGAACAATAACTATACTAAATAAAATAAAATAAATCTATAACTTTAGCATAATGAAGAAGCAAACCACTTAAAAACCACAAACCAAAAATCCATTAATAAAATAATGATTCAGAGACGCTTCACATAATTCATTCACTCCATACACAGTGGTGAATGGGTAGTGTTGTAGCCACAGCTGCCCTGGGGCACACTGACAGAAGCGAGGCAATCAGAAAAATCCCATTGGCCCCTCCCACCACAAAACACACCAGACTCATTCTAGACAATGAGGGAGAAGTGTCTTGCCTAAGGACACAGCGACAGGCACTTCACAGCTGCAACCCAGAGGTCTCCCATCACAGTACTAACCAAACCCTGCCCTGCTTAGCCTTATTGCTCTGACGGGAGCTGACTTTCACAAGCAGGTGGCGCTACAATGTGAGAAAATGCACGTAAAAATATTGTTACAACTTTACTTTACTACTGTTTTGGATCTATGCATTTATTTAAATATCACAGAGAAGACCGCCCTCTCTCAGCCAATCAGCTCTTAGCCAATCAGCTCTCAGCCAATCAGCTCTCAGCGTCAAAGAGTGAATCACAGGGCTCTTCCTCTCAAGTGAAATTGTTGTTTTAATAAGATGCATGTTTTGGCCTGATTTGTTCACAGCATGTAACAGGACTCTCTTTCTGTTCACAGCCAATCAACGTGAGGGGAAAGTTAAGTACCCCAGCTTTAAAAAATAGGGAATGTGCAACTGTATGAAATCCCATTACAACGTATTAACAAACTAATCTGTGTTTAGTTTGTCATAAAGTTTGACCAAAGTACATGTAGTGGGCGTGTCTCCTTTACGCGTGCGCCACAACCAGACCCTACCAGACCACACCAGACCAGACCATTATAGATCCATGTCAGACGCGCGCTCACGTCTCAAGGAGGCGCTGTTTGCTTTTCCTCCGTGAACTTTGCACTTGATCCTGGGCGTGTTTGTGGTTAGTGCAGCTCCAGACGTCACTCTGCGCTCTCCCATGGACCGAGGTTAGAAAAGGTAAGACACAAAAAGCAACATTTGTGCCTAAAAATAGACGTCGTTTTTGCATTTGGTCCAAACCCTCTGCGCGTCCCCAGTGTCTGTGTGCGCGCAGGTGTGGACGAGCGTGCGTGAGTGTTTCTGACGCGTGTCTAAACTTGTCTGTGTGGAATATGGCATGGAAAAGTGTGTTCCATTTGTGCACAAGGATAGAGCAGTCCCGAGGAGACTGGGGGAGTTTGGGAATGTTTTATTATGTTTGAGAAGTTGGGATTTGTATTGGTTAAATGATAAGGGGGGTGCCAGATAGTGTCCAAAATGTAGCCACTATTGAGACAAAGATTGGAAGGACTAGAGAGAGACACAAGAGAGAGGGGACAAGAGAGAAAGACAAGAGAGTAGAGAGTGGAGCGAGAGACAAGAGACTAGAGAGAGAGACCAGAGAGTAGAGAGAGAGACCAGAGAGAGAGAGACCAGAGAGAGAGAGAGAGACCAGAGAGAGAGAGACCAGAGAGAGAGAGAGAGAGAGACCAGAGAGAGAGAGAGAGAGAGAGAGAGACCAGAGAGAGAGAGAGACCAGAGAGAGAGAGAGACCAGAGAGAGAGAGAGACCAGAAAGAGAGAGACCAGAAAGAGAGAGACCAGAAAGAGAGAGACCAGAAAGAGAGAGACCAGAGAGAGAGAGAGACCAGAGAGACAATAGAGAGGGAGACCAGAGATACAAGAGAGCGAGAGACCAGAGTGAGAGGCTAAATGATTTTAGTTTACTTTTGACTTTCAGTTTTGATGGCAGTAATATGAGTTACCATGGTAACAACCACAGAAAGCAACAATATTTTTTAATTTAGTGTAAAATTTGAACCCATCGTAATTATAAACTGTTAATCCAAACATAAATCATTGGCCAATCCTCTAAAGCCTGGTTCACACGAGACCATTTTAAAATTGTCGGACTTTGACCCAGTTTTGGTTCAGTCCAAACACAACAGGAACAGTCCAAACTCAGGTAAAAAAATCCTTTGACGATTTAGAAAAAGCACTAAATCCTGATTCAAAGACGAGCTTCAAACACATGTGGCCCAACGGGAGCTATCGTTCTCTAGAAAGGTCCTGGTTCTGTCCTGGTTCAGTCCTGGTTCAGTCCTGGTTTCGTTCAATTATACGTCTTGTTTCAGACCTGGTTTAGACCTGGTTTAGACCTGGTTTAGACCTGGTTTAGACCTGGTTTAGACCTGGTTTAGACCTGGTTTAGACCTGGCTTGGACCTGATTTGGACTTTGTTTAGACCTGGTTTAGACTTTTTTTCTGTTCTTTTTTTGTCCTGTTTCAGTTCTGTTACAGTCTTGTTTCAGACCTGGTTTAGACCCGGTTCAGTCCTGATTCAGTCGTGATTTAGTCCAGGTCCAGCCTTGGTTAAGACCTGGTACCAGTGATAACATTATAACTATGTGTTTGTTGCAGGTGAAGTGGAGGCTGCTGCGCTCAGAGAAGCCGCTCTCATGGGGGTCTTTTGGAGCGCCGTTCTGTGGGGCCTCAACGTGTGGCTCCTCCTCGTCCTCGGTCTCATCATGGTCCCGGCCATGTTCGGTTTCTCTCTGGGAATCTCTGAAACATACATGACGATACTGGTCAAGACTCTAGAGGTACTCGCTGAATGTCTACATCTGATGTTTTCTGCTTTTTGAAACAAATGGAGTTGCAAATGTTCGTTTCCAACTTCAATAAGATCAGAACTAGGGCTGGACGACAAAACGATAACGATATATATTGCGATAGACACATATTAGATATCAATAGAAAACGGTGTCGATAGAACTTCGATAGTTTCATTTCAGTCCGTTCGAAAAAAACAGGAACAAAACACAGGAAGTAAAGCCGAATCAGAAGCGCACTGCATTCTGGGGGATGTAGGCAAAGGCTTCTCGACCTATCACAGCCGACTACAAACCGCAAAACTTTCTGGGAAAAGCAAAACAACAGCCGCACCACGCGTAGCGTCCTTGGATCATGGATCTATTATAATAGCCATGGATCTAAAGATTGTGTTTCAGTGCAGTTTCAATGGTTAAAGGTCCTATATCACGCTTTTCTTCATGTTTCACACTCAATCCTATACACATGTGTGATATTAATGTGTATGATACACCACACAACAATCAAAGCTTGTGAGATTAGAGCCATCTCTTGTATAGAGGTGACGTCACCTCGACTCAAACGAGCTGATCCAGAGAAGAGTCTGCTCCTCTGCCTGTGAGCCCGCCTCCCCCCGCCCGCACGCTGACGTAGCATCACGCTTTTGTCGTTTATCACCTGTACTTAGTAATTTCATACATAAGAATAAACTTTTTCCAACAATGACAATCCGTCACATCGAGCCCTATGTCCTCGATGCACAATCAGACCCTAGTTATTTAGTTTACAGAAGTATACAGCGAGTTAGCGTCACTAATTACAGATCGAGGGGGTCCGAGTTACGTCTTTTACCGTGGGAATAACGTGTTTCCAGATCAGCTTTTGAGTAAGTCCAGTTCCATTGTCCCTGTAGTTCTGGAACAGTCTCAGTGAAGTGTCGCAGATGAACCGGTATTATAATAGATCCATGAGATGAACAGATGAAAAAAGTCGAGCCGCTTTCTTCCTCTTAAGGCCAAATAGTGTGTCACATATTTACACCCATAACACACTTCATTCAAGTTGACGTGATCCTAACACTTTTAGTTGCTGACAAAAGCATAAAAACAGCAGCTCTATGTGGTGTCCGCGAGACCAGACCACAGACGCTGGACTCGGGAGCCGGAGCCTGTGCGCTCTGATTCGCTGTTTTGATCCGTCAATCACCTCCCTCCGGCTTTTAATTTATTTTTATTTTATATTATTTTTGACAAAAAACAGCATACTAATTGTGTATTGTTTACCCCGTTTTGACAAAAGTATTTAACAACTATTTTAAATATAAAGCAAACGGGGTCATGCGCGTCATCAGTGTGGTTTTCGTCACTGAAGTGGACCCGAGCGATTCTGTGCCTCACGCTGGGGAAGGAGACAGATTGCTCTCTTACAAAAGATTGACAGAATCAATGAATAAACAACTGTGGGCTTGTGTATGAAGGCCAAATAGCATTGTAATCATGTTTAAAGCAGAGAAAAGTCAAAAACCGTGATATGGGCCCTTTAAACACGTCCGTGCGAGGAACAGCATGTGGGTACAACTTTTTCCGGAGCCGTCACAGGGACTCAAGACAGAACACATTTTTATCTATTTGATTAAAGCTGGGGTATCTAACTTTCAAATCATAAAATGGTGAACTACTGTATGTAATTCAAAATCCACATTACCAGCTGACAAACCATTACGTCCTTTCAATACAATCATATAACTTGCATATTAATATTCAGGTCAAATACCAAGTGCAGGTAATTAAGGTTAAAAGGGAAGGTTGTTTTGTTAAGATAAAAGTGCAAGTTACTAAAATACACGCAAATTGTGCAAAGAATGGAGTTTTGACTTTTCTCATGGCTGTAAGTTAAAATCAAGGTGCAATACAGGGTTACAGTTAACATATGTAAAGCACACAAATGAATAATAATAATGTCTATCAAATGTACTCACGAGGGTATTATGGGATAGCCGTTATACCCAAAGGTGCAGTAACTGAAAGTAAGATAATAATCGGGTTGTCTGGTTCTGTTAATGCACCCAGGACTGATGTTGTAAAAGCCAGTCCTTCTAAGCATGGGAGAAGTTGTTAAAATCTCATGTATAAATTCAGCATATTGTGTTACCTCAGCTCAACAAAAAGTGCAGTTATTCCAAAAAATCTGGCACTTTGCTCCCGTGATGCCCGCTGATTTGAAATGTATTGTTTTCATTGCACAGTGGGCAACGCTGAACATCCAAGAAACAAAAGCAGAGGAGCAGACTCTCAAATCCAGTTCTTCTAACGGTGAGTAAAGGACACAGACGTCTTTAAAGGGGACGTGTTGGCTGAGGCTAGCACAAGGGTTAAAGGAGCAGTATGTAAAAATCTGGCCAAAAGTGGTACTGCAGCCTCTCCCACTCTTCCAGACTCAAGTTGCCAGATATGCAGACGAATCCAGCTGTGACTATCATATCTGAATAGGGCGGGACATCGACATGAAAACAATAACAATAAAGATTTAGGGGCTGTAGAACAAATTTTCAAACTCAAATCTCTGAACTACTGTTATCAATTAAAGAAGTATTGGAAAAGATCATGTTTTATTAATGCCTTTTGACAGATTAGGGCCCTTTTAATGATGACTTGACATCATAATTTTGCTACTTTAAGCTAATACTTCACAATAACACCACAGAACAAAAGAAAAACTCTCCATATAGTTTTTAAATGGCTAAATATACAGCCTCATATTTCTCCTTTAACACATTTTCAGCGGTGGTTTTTGAAGAGAAACCTTATCTCTTTATTATGAGGGCTGCTGTGGTCTAAAGAGTATAGTTTATAAAGAGACATTGGAAACCTGGCTCCAGAGCAAATACACAAACGGCTAAATATAAAGACACAGCCTGAAACTTGACCCAGCGCCTCACGGTTACACCTGTTGGTGATAGACAAAAGGAAGTTTATTTTAATAGAGTTTCAACGCATTGTAATTTGATCTGTAGCTTATTTCAAATCAAAATCCTACTTTGAAACTAAACTTGACCTATTTAAAGTAGCAATATGTAAGATTTTCATGTCAGGTCATCATTAAAGGGCCCTAATCTGTCAAAAGGTGTTAATAAAACCTGCTCTTTTCCAATACTTCTTTAACTGAAAACAGTCGTTCAGAATTAGTTTTACAGCCCCTAAATTTTGTTATTGTTTTCATCTCGATGTCCCGCCCACAACTATTTCACCCCATTCAGAAAGTCATGATCCGGGCGCCAGAACTCACTGTGTCGAGCTAATCTCACTGAAGTAACTTGTAGGCGCAGAACTAAAAAAATGTCTCGTTATGATTCTCAAATCATTGACGACAAAACAAGGAATAAAACCAGAATTTCTATCTTTGTGAAAAAGGTGTTGATTATAGAACTCTTGTCTATTCAGCTGTTATGGGCTCAGCTGGATTCATCTGCATATCTGGCAACCTGAGTCAGGGAGTGCAGTACCATTTTAGGTTGGATTTTTACATACTGCTCCTTTAAGAGAAATACAGAAATATGTGTTAAAATTTGCCCAGTACTTTGAGTTTTCAGACAGGCCATGATCAAAACAACATTTCTTACTGTATGAACGTCCAATGATCATGTTTTGATTTGTTAATATGTTAAAACTGGACTAAAAGTAAGAAAAGCTTGTCATTGCAGTTGACAAGCTTGTGTTCCTGGTTCAAAGTCTAGAATATAATAACTGGTTGTGGTGTTTTACTTGAGAGAATTAGCTTTAAAATAATGTATAACATGCCATAGTAGCCCATATCTACCTCTTAGTATCAGAGGAGAGAAGATGAGAAGAAAACCTTGATTTGTCTCACAGTGGAGAAATTTCAATGTTGCAGTGCACATACAGGGCAGTAATGAGAGCACACAAAATATACATAAGTAGCTATGCTAGGTTTCTGTGCTAGCTTAAATGCTTCCATATAAACATATATCTATCTGTCTATATATAGGGTGAACGTATATGTACATATAGAGCAGGGTAATTTAGTGGACATTCATGATATACAGAATTTACTATTTACAGATGAGCTGACGTGTACAGGCTCCGCAGCTCTCATTGTACAGTCTGACAGCAGCAGGAAGGAGAGACCCGCGGAACCTCTCCTTCACATGTTTTATCCAATCAATATGTTTAAAAGCAGCATCGAACTGAGATTGAACTAAACCAAAACTGGACCAAAAGTAAAGAAGGATTGTCAATATATACAGACAGATGTAGATGTTATTGTCATGTATTGTATCCTGATGCTGTTGTTTTGAGAGAACTGGCTTTAAAATGATGTATAACATGCCATAGTAGCCCATATCTTCCTCTTAGTATCATTGTTTAAAAGTATTGATTCTCTGATCAGTTGTTGGTAAATCAGCAACTTTGTAAAGTCCTTCCAAGGCTACTGCTGTTGTGATTTAGCCTTCAACACAAAATAATTTAATGGAAAATTCAATTGTAAATCAAGTACCCCGCTGTAATACCCCTGTGTACCCTTAGGAGTCCACGTACCGCCGGTTGGGAAACACTGCTTTAAAACACACACTAACAGCAAAGAATGTTAAAATGTCAACAATAAAATACTTACTACGACTAATACTAACAGAATATTACTGTTTATTTTTAACAGAAGCGAATGACATACTTTGTGTTTTAGTATTTTTTAGTACATTTCTTGGACCTTTAACATTTATAGAAATAGCTTCAGTTTGTGCCTCACCTAGACCTCTTGAACATTGTCCTGTGTTATCAGCCGATGCTACAGTAATCTAAGGAAGAATGAGGCGTTGCGGAACTAATGTCGTTAAAGCTGAAAGTTTCTTAAATAACTTTGATTTCGTTCTGGTTTTTCTACTTCACTGAGTCTATACGGCTGGGGTAATAACAACAACAGACGTGTATAAGTCTACTCCAGGCATGTCCAAACCTTTATATACCGCATGTGACCCAAAACTTGTGGGGCTAGAGATAGAAATTAAAAAAAATAAACAAAAAAACCACGGTCCGCGAGCCAAATATGGCCTGTTATGTAATTTGAGGTGGTCCTAATGCCGCTAATATAAAGTAGCCATTGCGGTCCTTTAACAGTGTCATCCAGCCAACTTCAGCTCCACCGATACAGCCATGTCCCACCCTGAAAAGCTTTATAAAAAATGTTTTGCATTTACTGACATTTGTTTTTGATTGTGTTGTGTGTGTGAATGGTTGGTGGTGGTCAGAGGGGCCGATGGCACAGACTGGTTGCCTTGTTTCTGTCAGTGTGTCCCAGGGCAGCTGTGGCTAGAGTAGTAGTTTATCACCACCGTGTATGGAGTGAATGAATTATGATACAGTATGACCACAAACAGTCAAAAGTGTACTTGTTTCTGGCCCCAGAGAGAGGGCAGGAGCGGGGACTGGGAGGAAGATACGGGCGACCATTTTTATATGGGTGGGGTGAACTGGAGCCAAGCCCCGGTGATCCAAGATGGCGCCCTATTCAAATGAATGGCTTGTGCTCAGTAGCGCATGGGACTTCATGGGGACCGGGAGATTAGCAGAACTCGCCTGTATTTGGGCATCGTCTGGTCCTCCCGGTTCTGCTCAGTGACTTATCTCCCATGATGCGTTGCGCCAAACGTGTGTGTGTGGCTTTCATGCACGTGCACGGAGGGGCTCAGCCGCGCTCTGACCAATCGGAGCTGATCATCAGAACAGCAGAAGAGCGGAGCCAGAGCGGGAAGGCAAGGAGCAGAGTTTGTGGCAGTAAAGTGTGGATTTAAAGAACACCGAAGGATTTAAGAAGAAAAAAAGTTCAGGATGACGAGACACCAAAATCCCCACAAAATCCGATATTTATGAAAGCTGTAGGTTCTCTGTCAGCTGAGGTCGTGCTGTTTTAATTTACATTGAGTTCTATGGGACTTTTTTCTGGGGAGCTCACGTGAATTTAGTCTGCAGTACCACGGGCGCCCCCTCTGCCCATGAGTGGGACTGCTATAAGCTAGTAATACCCTATCCAGTTATTATCATAGATCCATGACCGGAGCACCCAGAAGAAACCTACACAGACTCAAAAAGGCCCTGTCTGGAGGTGGAATATTTCCTGTTTATCCATCCATCCATTTTCTTCCCCTTAATCCATTTCTGGGTCGGGGGGTGGCAGTCAGAGCTGCACCCAGTACACATAGCACCAGTCCCTCACTGATCCTCCTGCAGGTGCTGAGTCCACAGGAGCAGAGATCTTTCAGTTGGGGCTTCAGGCAAAGCAGGGTTAGGTGTCTTGTCCAAGGACACAAGGACAGCAGACATCAGTGGGAGTCGTGAAGTAGGTGGGCTCGAACCCACAACCTTCAGGCCCAAAGGCCAATGCTCTACCAACTGAGCTACTGTCTCTACTGTCGCCCCTGTTTAATTGTATATATTCAAGGTTGAGTTTGAGTCCATCTCATCTCTCTGCACAGATACAGAAGTAAAAAAATAATCTATTACAGAGAATATTCTGTTTAAAAAGTCTTGTTACAGTTTTAGCAAGTAGTATAAAATGATTGTGTTTCGCTTTTTTGTTCTTATTCAATAAAAAATGGAGATGAACATGTGGAGAAATATAGTGTGTATATTTTTCCGCAGTCCAGCCCTGTGGCTCAGATAAAAGTATGTCCCTTATCTTTGCGATGGCCTCAGAGATCACACTTGCATCATCCTCAGTTAGCGATGCCATAAAACACATTGTAAACAACAGGACAGTCTAAGTCCTTCTGTCTTTTATGGCTTAAAACCCTTTCTGCAGCACTTGTCTGCCCTCTTTTGTTGTTGACGTTAGCTTAGCCTGGTTAACAGCTACGAAGAATGCAGCTGTTAGCGTAGCATTAGCATAACGTTAGCTTACCTAATGTTGATACGTCATCAGCATTAGATATGTGAGATACGTCATCCTTAATTAACCCACTAGTTCCTCTCACAATGCTAAAATCTCAAGCTATGTGTTGATACCATGGATCTATTATAATAACTGGATAGGGTATTACTAGCTTGTAGCTGAATAACTCATGTGCTCAGAGGATTCTCGCGGTACTGCAGACTGAACCAGACTAAATTCACGTGGGCTACCCAGAAATTTTCCCCATAGAACTCAATGCATATTAAAACAGCTCGACCTCAGCTGACAGAGAACCTACAGCTTTAATAAAGATCGGATTTTGTGGGGATTTTAGTGTCCCTTGTCATCCTGAACTTTTTTTCTTCTTAAATCCTTCGGTTTTGTTTAAATCCACACTTTAGTGCCACAAACTCTGCTCCTCTGGCTCTCGCTCTAACTCCCGCTCTGATGAACTGCTCTGATTGGTCAGAGCGCGGCCGAGCCCCTCTGTGCACGTGCGTGAGACCCGGTGTGAGACCCACACACGCGTGTTTGGCGCAACGCATTATGGGAGATCATCCACTGCGCAGAACCGGGAGGACCAGACGATGCCCAAATACAGGCGAGTTTCCCATAGATCTTTGCGAGTTTCAGGCAACTTCCGCTAATCTTTCAGCCCCCATGCCGTCACAAAGCGCCACTGAGCACAACCATTCATTTGAATAGGGCGCCATCTTGGATCGCCGGGGCTTGGTTGATACTAATATGTTTGCCACTCAAGAAGCCATTTTGAAACCACAATTATGGTTTAAGGTTTAAATTGGGTAAAATACAGTAATTCTACAGCTGCAGTATATTAAAAATGCTGCTGCCCGAGTCGTGACTAGAACCAGGAAGTACCATCACGTCAGTCCAGTTCTCAGGTCTAAGTAAGTAAGTAATCTTTCTCAAACCAGAGTCACAAAGCGCTTTACAATTGTTATTTTTTTGGGCTTCTTATTGCTCAGAGAATAGACTTTAAAGCTGCTCTGTTTATTACAAGTCTCTCCATGGTCATTGTGCTAAGTTAACACAAAAGGTGCCAGATTTTAGCCGCTTTTTTCACTGTTATGGAAGAAAAAAAAAGGTTTATCAACTCCACCCTTCCCATCCCGTTGGGTCCACAGGTCTGATCCAGAGAGAGGGCGGCTCGATGGAGACAGAGCTGGAGGAGCTGAGGCGCAGTCGGCCCAAACCTCCCGTCGGCGGAGACTTCACCCTCAGCGACTGTTTCTACTTTTCCCGCAAAGGAATCGAGAGCATCGTTGAGGATGAGGTACGTTCAGACAAATCCTACTTTTTCTGTTGTGACAAACTACATGTAGTATTTATGACAAAAGCTTGCTATCTCAGTTTTAATATCTGGATTTTCTGGAACTCCAACGGCGAAGAATAATGTTTTTTTTCTATCTGTAACTGGGTAGTGAAAGGACTTTGCAGCTCCATATTTTAAGACACAGTAATTCCCACAGATTTTCCCCTGGTTTTAAGATATGTGAATCAAAAATCAATCAATCCTAATATTTATTTGTAGCGCACATTTAAAACCTACCAGGGGTCTCCAACCTTTCCGGTAGCTCGTCAAAGGATTTAGAATTTAACAAATGACCTTGAATGAATACATTTTGAGTCATAAAGTATCTATTATAAGTATAAACATAGGGTTATACAGTATTATGGTATATTTTACGTGTGTTCTTCATGTTTGTTCGTAATTATTTGATAGAATTTTATTACAACTGCAAAAAGGAGTAGCTCTCTGCCTCTTTTTTTTGTATGAAAGTAGCTCTCCGAATGAAAAAGGTTGGAGACGCCCTGAAGGCTTACCAAAGTTCTGTACAGACAGTGAGAAAAAGAAAGAATAAAAAATTAAAACGGAATATTAAAATAGAGAAATATGTATATACACATAAAAGTAAAAACCGAAAACTTGTCTTTTTCTACCTGTTATTTAAAGCCAAAGAGAAAAGGTGTGTTGTAAGAAAGAATTTTAAGTCCTCGAGTGATTGTGTGGTTCTAATCTGCAAAGGTAAAGAGTTCCACAACTAAATCGTGTTTCCAGGTGACCCAGCGTTTCTCTTCAGAGGAGCTTGTGTCCTGGAACCTTCTGACTCGAACCAACGACTTCCAGTTCATCAGCCTCAAACTAACGCTGGTGTACGGCCTGGGCATCATTGTCCGCTACTGCATCCTCGCTCCACTCAGGTACCGCCATGCTGGAATCATAGACTGTATTTTAGGAGAGGACCGACCTGGTGCTCACGTCTGCATAGTGTCTGCTTTGATGTATACACTGCAAAAAGTTATACAATTGGGTAATAATTGCTTGAATCGAGTGTTTTTTTATCTTAATCTGACACATTCTGACTGTGATAAAACAAGATTCTCCACAGAGACAAAGCCATTTAGTATTAATTTCAGGAATCGCGTTATTTTATCATTCCAAAGGAGACATTTCTTGTTTATTTTCGCTTTGTCCTAGTGGAAAATCTTGTTTTTAAGGCTCAGTCAAAAAGTGCAGTCAATCTAGACGCAATTTTTTTAAGTACTTCTGTGGGAAACGTCCCTAAACCCCAAAGGTAGTCAAGTGATTATGTATTGTATAAATTGTGCTCTTGTGCTCCTCACCAGCTCAAGCCGATTTTTTTGTCACAGAAAGCTCCTTATTGGTCAGTTCTTAAGGCTCATATCTGTATTTATAAGGTCAATATTGCAGGTATATACACCAGGATTAACTCATTGACTGCCATTGACACTATTTGTCTAAGACCCTCTGTTCGACTGGGAATTACAGGACGATAAAAATAGCTAAAAACTAATTAATTTTTGCTGATCAAAGTATCCAGTCTTTCAGAATCTGGTTTTACATTTCATATAGTCTAATAATATTCTATGGGTCTTGAGAATCAGTGAAATCTACTACGTCACTGAGCAAGAGGAGAAAACTAGTGATTGAACGAGTTTGATGTATTTTCGGACATTTTCTACATTTAAAAGTATTCTCTTGCTCAGTAACCGTAGAAGCTCACCAATTTGAGCGTTTATGATATCTGACATGGCTCCATTTGAAAGTTGGACACCCCAGCTTTCACAGGAAGGCTGGAGAAGAGGCCGTTACAGTAGTCTATGGTAGAGTCTAAATCGTTCGTCGGCGTCTGCGTCTAACCCTGAACATGTTCCATAGGATTACTTTGGCCTGCATCGGCTTGACCTGGTTGGTCATCGGGACGTCTGCGGTTGGATTCCTCCCAAACAACAGGTAGAAAGTGCTACATATGAGTCCTAATAAAGCCTAAATACATAATAATAAATACTTATACAACACATTTGATCACATTTACGACCACAAACTAAAGGAAATGGGTTTGGCTTGAAAAAAAAAACGATTAAAGAACAAATATGACACGTTATTTTTGTCCATTGATAATAATAATATTTATTTACTTTGTCATTTAATGTTTTAGAATGTGAAATAATATCTTAAATAGGAAATATATGGGGAAACAAGTACCAAGGGTAACAAATGCTTTCTGGCTGTAACTCCCCATGCTGCCACCAGAGGGAGAAGTTATTATTTTTTATTTAATTTTTTTTCAATTGGAAATAAATATGTGATTGCAAAGAATGTAATTTCACTTTAGAAATTAGCAATTCATGGGCAATACTTTTGTTTTAAAAAGTCAGAAAACTGGTCTGAGGGTGATCATACTATTACAGGATTGAGACGGGAGCTTTTAGACAGAACGGGCGGAGCTACATGTATGGCCCAGAAATTCCTGATATTAGAGTGGATGGGTCTAAAAACAGCTCCAGATCGGGAACAATGTTGTGACATTTAGACAAGAATCTGTTTCCTGTATTGTGTTAGAAAGGTCCCCAGTCAAAGTCCAGACCTAAATTCTTTTGAAAACACACTCCGACTTATCTGACAGAGCGACGGTTGTTTTTGTACGGAAGAATGGACAAAACTTTCAGTCTCTAGATGTGCATCGCTGGTATAGTCGTATTCTGAAAGACTTTTTGCTGTGATTGTAAGAAAACTTGAGCAAAACCAGCCTTTTTTAAACTTTTTATTTTTTTTTAAATATCTGTAATCATTTTATTTTTACTTCAAAATGGTCCGGTTCTTTGCTGTGTTCTGTCAAAACTAAACAAAAATCCGAAATAAAGTTGTATTGTTACATTTTTAAGCCACTGCCTGTGATTATCAGCAAACTGTACAAAATAAACCGTTTTTAATTTGTTTTTTAGTGTCAAATACTGGCTCAGCGAGTGGGTCCATGTGATGTGTTACCGCATCTGCGCTCGCGGACTTTCGGCTGCGATCCGGTACCACAACAGGTGACGCCTTTAAACATCGCTAAATCTATGTCTGTGTTTTTTTATTTTAAGTATTTCTCATGTTTTCTACACCTTTCCACAGAGAAAACAAACCGCAGAAAGGCGGCATCTGCGTTGCCAACCACACCACGCCCATCGACATCGTGATTCTCTGCAACGACGGGTGTTACGCGATGGTGAGTCCCTCTGTACGGCAGGGGTGTCCAAACTTTTATAGTGTAAGAGGGCCACTTTAGTTCACCATGGCTGTCTCTCAAATCCAGCTTCCGTTCAACTGATGTCAAAGTGCAACTGGTTGAATCGCTGGGCCGAGGAAGCTGTGCATGGCAGGGCCTGGTTAGTGCTGGGATGGGAGACCTCTGGGAACAGCAGGTGCCACAGTGAAGCGGCTGTGACTGTAAAGTGCCATTTGTTCCGGAGGAGCGGATCCCTTTCTCAAATGGGTCTCCCTCCCTGTGGGTTTCCCTAGTTCTCCCCAAGGTTTCTCACTTTTTCCCACTGGGTTTTTTAAGAGTTTTTCCTTGTTGATGCAGGAGGGTCTTGTTGGACAGTTAATGTCCAACAGAAAGGATTGGTGATGATCAGGAAACTTTAGCATTCTACAACATGTATGGACATTTTCTTCTGTGTGTGCTTTATATTCTTCATGTGTTTTAACTGTTGATTCTCTGACCTGTGTTCGTGATTTCAATGGTTTTGTCTCTGAGATTACTTCTGTTGTGACCTAGGGCTATACAAGAACAAATTGTATTGTATTGTAAAACTGTCATTGTGTGCTTAGGCAAGACACTTCACCCACATTTAGAACAAGGGTCTCCAACCTGTAGCACGGGAGCCACTAGTAGCTCGCCAAATTATTTAGAAATGAACAAATCAAATAATATACTTAATATTTCAGATTGTATTATTCATTATCATTATATTATTGTAAATGCAACATTACTTTGTCACTAGTAACAAATACAGTTTGTGAGGATAAATAATGACTGTACCCGATATCAGGCTCGTTCACACCAATATAATAAATATAAAAATTCCAGGGTTAAATTTTTTAACCATTGTGTGGTTGGTGGTGGGAGGAGGAGGAGACATGTGAAGCGTCTTTGCGCTTCCAAAAAAGCGCAATATAAAACAGATTTATTTGTATTATTATTATTATTATTATTATTATTGAAAGAGCCAGGTGGGCAAAAATAGCACTTTTTGAGGTGTTCTGAGAAAGCCAGGATGGACCAGTGTGGGTCTGAGCTGTTTGTCACCTCACAGGGCAAAAGCCTAATGTACAATTCCGTCTGTGAACTAAACAAGTCCGAAAATTAAATAATATATTAGCGCTGACAAACCTCTGATTCAATGACACTCGATTTCAGTCCAAGACGTGAAGACACATAAATGGCTGTCTCTTTTGTCTGGTCTGTGTGATTTAAATTGGAGCTAGAGTATGTTATAAAGTTGAAATGAAAAAAGTAACGAGTAATAATAGTGAAAAGTTTGTGCTCTACCTAAACCCCAGCAGGTGGAGTACATCAGTAATCTGTGTTTATGAGTGTCACAGACAAGGAAGATGCTGGAAACAACAGTGGTATTAAGAACAGAAAGGCAGTTGGATAGAGTTTAACTTCTCACTCTTTTTGATATATTTATTAAAAGCTGGAATACTTGATTTTCTATGTTTGCAAGTCGGTTTTTGCAGAAGTTTGTCTTAATATTATTTCCGTAGACTTTAAAAAGATTTGAATAAGTCTTAAATTCCACTGGTCCACCCCTGCAGAAGCTAAATAACGTGATAATTCAGATGTTGGTGATGTCCAGGTGGGGCAGGTCCACGGAGGCCTGATGGGGGTGGTGCAGAGGGCCATGGTGCGCTCCTGTCCTCACGTGTGGTTCGAGAGAGCAGAGATGAAAGATCGCCATCTAGTGACCAAAAGGTGAATATGCATGTTGGATTTTTGAACGTCTACTTAAAACTCTGGTATTTTCTTGAATTCTTTTTCATACGTACATCTTGGTTGCAAAATAAAGGGTGAGGAAAGGGTTAAATGTCTCACTTTATTGTCTGAAAAAGCTCAAGTTAGAGGCAAAAAATACATTAAACCAGTGATAAATACAGTTACATTTGAAAGCTTTTGTTTTTAAGTTTTAGGGACCAGAATTAACACAAATAATGCATAATACCGGTACTTGCTGATACTTCCTTCTTGTATTTCATGATTTTTTTTGTTGTTCTGTCCAGGTTGAAGGATCACGTGAGCGACAAGACCAAGCTTCCCATATTGATTTTTCCTGAAGGTAAAATGTCCACTTTTACGCTGTGTCTTTAAACACTCAGATCTGTCGTCCTGAGATCGGTTACTGATGTTGAACTCCTCAGGAACCTGCGTCAACAACACGTCCGTCATGATGTTTAAAAAGGGAAGCTTTGAAATCGGAACCACAATTTACCCAGTGGCCATTAAGGTGAGTGTCGCCGTCTGTGACTGTCTGTAGCTGTCTGTAGCTGTAGTCAAAAGCAGATTTTTAATACATCTTTAAACTAGGTCTGGGGAATGTTTCTCTAGGATTTTGGTAGAATTAATTAAAATAATCCATTCCATTATTTATAACTTGATTTATGGACAGAGGTCATCCAGCTCTCTACAGACCAATGATTCTGTGTTTGTTATTATTGCATATCAACTGCAGTTTGAACTGTTTTTTTATTTTTGGTGGACTTTGTTAAGTCCACCAAGACAACTGCTGTTGTGATTTAGGGCTGTACAAAAATGTATTGATGTAAACAGACTCACAGGGCTTTTGTATGCAATAGAATACATTATTCTAAAGCTATAGATAGCATGTTCAGGTCTGATTTATTCAGAAATTTTTACTTTTACAAGACAAAGAAAAACAAGTAATTATATTAGAACTAATTATATTGCATTTACAAACTGTTTATTTGCAGAATGAAAAAATATTTGAAGAATTCACCCAGTAATATCAAAAAGCCACCTAATTTTTTGTCAAACTTTGATCAAATCGGAACCGTTATGTTATGGCAAGCTAATGCTATGCTAATAGTATGCTAATAGCTGTTCTTCATAGCATCGTTATCTATGCTAAGCTAATGTCAACAACTGTTAAATCAGTGTTTCATTTATAAAAGATACTAATGAGAGGATGAAGTGTTTTCTTTACAATTATCTGTAGCCTGGACCAGGAAGTGCTTTGACCTCACTCTTTTATTGTTTCTAATGGGAAAAAAGTATTCTACATTGAACAGAACCTAGTCCTTCTGTTTGTAGTTGTGTTGATTCCGGTCTTGTTTTCATGTTTCCTCCTCTTCAGTACGACCCGCAGTTTGGTGACGCCTTCTGGAACAGCTCCAAGTACAGCATGGTCAGTTACCTGCTGAGGATGATGACCAGCTGGGCTCTAGTCTGCAACGTATGGTACCTGCCGGCCATGCACCAGCAGGTCTGTAGACTCATGATCAAATCTACATCACAGACCAGAGAGAGAGACCAGAGAGAGAGAGACCAGAGAGAGAGAGACCAGAGAGAGAGAGACCAGAGAGAGAGACCAGAGAGAGAGACCAGAGAGAGAGACCAGAGAGAGAGACCAGAGAGGGAGACCAGAGAGGGAGACCAGAGAGGGAGACCAGAGAGGGAGACCAGAGAGGGAGACCAGAGAGGGAGACCAGAGAGGGAGACCAGAGAGGGAGACCAGAGAGGGAGACCAGAGAGGGAGACCAGAGAGGGAGACCAGAGAGGGAGACCAGAGAGGGAGACCAGAGAGGGAGACCAGAGAGGGAGACCAGAGAGGGAGACCAGAGAGGGAGACCAGAGAGGGAGACCAGAGAGGGAGACCAGAGAGGGAGACCAGAGAGGGAGACCAGAGAGGGAGACCAGAGAGGGAGACCAGAGAGGGAGACCAGAGAGGGAGACCAGAGAGGGAGACCAGAGAGGGAGACCAGAGAGGGAGACCAGAGAGGGAGACCAGAGAGGGAGACCAGAGAGGGAGACCAGAGAGGGAGACCAGAGAGGGAGACCAGAGAGGGAGACCAGAGAGGGAGACCAGAGAGGGAGACCAGAGAGGGAGACCAGAGAGGGAGACCAGAGAGGGAGACCAGAGAGGGAGACCAGAGAGGGAGACCAGAGAGGGAGACCAGAGAGGGAGACCAGAGAGGGAGACCAGAGAGGGAGACCAGAGAGGGAGACCAGAGAGGGAGACCAGAGAGGGAGACCAGAGAGGGAGACCAGAGAGGGAGACCAGAGAGGGAGACCAGAGAGGGAGACCAGAGAGGGAGACCAGAGAGGGAGACCAGAGAGGGAGACCAGAGAGGGAGACCAGAGAGGGAGACCAGAGAGGGAGACCAGAGAGGGAGACCAGAGAGGGAGACCAGAGAGGGAGACCAGAGAGGGAGACCAGAGAGGGAGACCAGAGAGGGAGACCAGAGAGGGAGACCAGAGAGGGAGACCAGAGAGGGAGACCAGAGAGGGAGACCAGAGAGGGAGACCAGAGAGGGAGACCAGAGAGGGAGACCAGAGAGGGAGACCAGAGAGGGAGACCAGAGAGGGAGACCAGAGAGGGAGACCAGAGAGAGGGAGACCAGAGAGGGAGACCAGAGAGGGAGACCAGAGAGAGGGAGACCAGAGAGGGAGACCAGAGAGGGAGACCAGAGAGGGAGACCAGAGAGGGAGACCAGAGAGGGAGACCAGAGAGGGAGACCAGAGAGGGAGACCAGAGAGGGAGACCAGAGGGGGAGACCAGAGGGGGAGACCAGAGAGGGAGACCAGAGAGGGAGACCAGAGGGGGAGACCAGAGGGGGAGACCAGAGGGGGAGACCAGAGAGGGGGAGACCAGAGAGGGGGAGAGACCTAGGTTTGCGATGTTATTACCTCTACATGTTTGAACGGATACATGTCATGGTAATAACATCGCTAACCTGGTATTGTCTGCTATAGAAGAACCAAATCCTTTTATTTCTACCACAAAGACGAGATGAATCTTCCTAAATACCAACGACTCTTCTGGCCCTCGGAAAAGCCATGTTCCAGCTTCTTCCCTCTGGCAGAAGATATCGTTCGCTGAGATGCAGGACATGGATATGCTAACATGCTAACAGCGTCTTTCCACAACCTGCTATCAGTCTGAACATAGCACTTTAATGATTTTACACTTGTTATTGAAGTTACTGGAGAATGACTTTGTTCATAAAGAGTTTTATGTTTGTTCTAGAGTGAGATTGTTTTTAAATGAAAAGGGTGGACCACAGCTCAAAAAGTTTGGGGAAGAGTGCTCTAAAACTCCACTTGTCTTGTTGTAATATGTTATGTGTCACTCAGGAGGGAGAGGATGCCGTGCAGTTCGCCAACAGAGTAAAGTCTGCCATCGCCCATCAAGGAGGACTGGTGGATCTACAGTGGTAACAAGCATTTCTCATTTCTTTAATAATTGTTGGAAAATTGGCATATTCACTGGTTTACTCCAAAAACACATCCGAGGTCTCCAATATGTCCATAACTCTGCTGCTAGGAGCATCACCCGAACAGAATCTACAGATCACATCACTCCGGTTCTTATCCACTACTCTGGTCTTAGCCATCCGTAAACTCTGGTCAATGATCATTTCCTACATGTACGTCTGGGTCTGATCCTAGTTCCGTCAATTTCCTCTGTTGAATCCCCTCCGACCAATCAGAGAGCGGGGGAGGCGGGTGTTGTAGGTCGGTGTCGGTGACGTCAAGAGTTTGCGCCAAATTAGCTGGTTGTAGTTTGGCAGCGAATGCGATAGTGAAGTAATTCGTTCTGGTTCTGCTCCAAATATCAAGTGATTGAAGCCGGAGGAATGTTGCAACTGTCATTGTTGGAAAATATGTTGTGGCTCTACTCCCCACGGGCTCAGTTAGTGGCAAAGGAGATGGCTAACGCTAGGCTAAATGCTAAAAGCCTCACTCAGTCAGGCACATTACATAAACTCAGATCCAATTTTTCCAACTTGCAAAAGGAGTTAATCCTTCCCACCTGTTAAAGGAGCTCAATGAAGCAAATCCAGACCTTAGTACGAAATGAAATGAGTACGATAGTGTGGTAAGGCCAGGCTAATCCAACTCCACTGGCTCCCCATAGCCCACAGAATCCAGTTTAAACTCCTCCTCCTCACATTCAAGGCTCTCCATAATCCGCCCTCCTCATACCTCTGGAATGTTCAAATCACATCTCAAAACCTACCTTTTTAGACTGTAATTTTTTAATGTATCTCTGCTGTACTTTTAAAATTCTGTGTGATGTCTTAATACATTGTAACACACTAGAAAAAAAGCGTAAAATAAGAAAAAATATGACTTGACAAGATTTCTGAAAATGGGAAAAAAAACACTAGCCCCAAATGACTTGATTCTAGTATAAAAACTACTAGCATTATGTACTTATTTGTCTAAACCTTTTGAGAAATGTTTTCTTAAAATATAGCATAACATTTATCTAAACAACAAGAAACTTTTCCTGGAAATGAGAAAAAACACTTGAAGCTTTAAAACTCACTGCTCAGACACAAACAAGATTATGAAGTATTATCTTAAAACTTGTAAAATAATCTTACATGACAAACTAAATTCAAGCAAAAAAACCAAACTTTTTCAGGGCAAGAAATAAAATCAATTATTGTTTTATTGATACAGACGCACACATATACACAAAATCACTTTATTTTCAAAGACTCATTTACATTTGTTCACATTATTTATTCATATTTTTGCCTTGTTTTCAGGGACGGCGGTTTGAAAAGGGCCAAAGTGAAAGAAACCTTCAGGGAGCAGCAGCAGAAGCAGTACAGCGACATGGTGGTGGGAGACGACAGCAGCAGCAGCGACTGAGCTCCGTCCCACAACAACAACAACAAACTGTACGGACAAGAAAAACTCTCTGTACGACGAGCTGGGAACAAACTGTGAACCGAGTGAATGTAAAAAAGAAATGTTTACAAAAGGAATCAAATGTATGTAAAGCACTGAGCCAGTCCAATATATATATATAGAGCAATAAACGTTTAAGAATGAAACGCTTGTCTATCTCTTAAATAAGTCATCTTCATATGAGCGGGAAGGTCCTGGGTTCTGTTTGGAGTTTGCCTGTTCTCCCCGTGTCTGCGTAGGTTCACTCCAGGTGCTCCGGTTTCCCCCACATGTATGTACCCCGCTCCTACCTCTGTGTGGAGTGAGAGACAAATTCCCAAAAGATGACTTGCTTATTTACAATTGTTGTGGGCATTTGTCTCACTCCTCACATGGGAGCAGGGTTGCCATCCAGGAAGTACATGCCAGAGCTATTGTACCGTATTTTCTGGACTATAAGCCGCACCCCAATTTTTAGAAAGACATTTTATTATGTACCTGTACACCCCACACCTATCGCACATCGTAGTATTGGAAAATGTATCTCAAAAACGTTTGTCATGTCTTAATATTAGTAATAAAAGTAAGAGTAGGAAGTGAGTAACTGACACATAAGAAGCAACATCCACTGGTCTCTTTTCACTTTCATGTCTGTACAAAGAACCAAAAAACTATTTCGTATATTGTAAGTGAGGAATTTTAACTTTATTTAATCTGCTTGATCGACAAATGAACAAAAACATTGCAACACTGAAAATAATAATAAAAAAGCCGCACCTTACAATAAGCCGCAGCCTTCAAAAAGCAGAAAACAAGCTGCGGCTTATAGTCTGAATAAACACGGTACATGTTTTTAGTGGTAGGGGAAACCGGAGCACCTGGAGGAAACTTACGCAGACACGGGGCAGAACATGTAAACTCCACGCAGAAAGGTCTGGAGGTGGAATTGAACCCAGGACCTTCAGGTGATAAGAACTGGTGAGAGAAGGCGTTGTTGGTACCGTCCCACACATCCACATGGTACCATCACTCTTTCCTTGTTTTTATAATACTAGTTTATTTTTGCACAGTTTGTACCTCATCATAGAAAAACGTTTTAATGGATTCAGATTCATATTTATTCAAAACCATGTGGATCTGCACTTGTTTCACACTGAGCAGTTTCCTTGTGGTGTCATGCTTTTTCTTTACAACATGATTATTTTGAAATTAATTCCTAACTCCTTATTTCTTCACATTTTTAATTTAATTGTATCTCAAAGTTATTTTTGTATTGTTTTTTTAATGTGTTTTTAATAAGAACAAATACATAATGCATCAAAGATAAAGAATCCATATAATACTTAAAATAAAAAACAGGCAGCAACTATAGGTTTATAGACGGGCAATGCTAACTCGCTAGCTCAATGAAGCCCTATAGGGAAGTGCTCATGGACAAAGTTTGGACTTCAATTGAAAAGTAAACTCCTCCAGCTCAGTAACCGTTTGTGTCACACTCACCATTTTGAGTTTAGAAAATCTGTGGTTTATTGCGCTTTATGATCCTGGTGTGATATTTTCTATGTATATCCAGTTATTATTATTATTGTGTTTATTTGATAGGGACAGAACAAGACGCATTGTTACAGGAACCGATACTGTGTTCATATGCCGTATAACTAACAGCTAGTTTGCAGACCTGGTCCCTATGGTCCTAGTTATGAGCCATGTAAGGATTGACCAATCAGATGCCTTCATTCACAGCGGAAGCTCCGGCTTGCCATAGCAACCGTCTAAGCAACACGTCTGCCTCTTTTAGGGCAGTGCACCCGGAGAATCGCATTATAATGGACTACAGCAAGTTCATCATCAACATTTTCAAATATTTTTTCACAAGGGCAACTTTGTAAAGGGAAAAGCAGCACATGCAACAACCACAACTCTCTGGGTAAGTGCTTCACTCACCACGACACAGCTCTACGGCTCGTTGCGCTGTCATTCTGCAAAGTATTGTCCCTTGTGAGACTTGTATGTAGTTTAATAACCTCCTTCCTCTGACCCAAATGTGAGCAATGGGCTAAAAAACAGTTCGGTTTTATCGTCACGACTATATTTGGTCGAGTATTCAGACAGAAAATAAGTCGCAAGGCCGGTTGAATGGCATGTTTTAACTAATATTAATTAATTATCTCTGCTGTTGAAACTAATGTGCCACCACTTTTGCCTTTTGTGGACTTTTTCAAAATGGCCGCGGGCAGCCCTTCCCACAGGAAAATGTGAAAAACGTATATACGCATGCGTTAGCCAGAACCAGGCCCATTCATTTAACAAGTGCTTTCTGAAGTCCACAGCGGCAAAACTAGATTGGTCCAAAATAATTTTACTCCCCTCAGCATTGACAGCATCTGGATCGTAGCTTTGGGCCAAGAGCGAGTTTTGGAACATCCTGTAGAGACATTTTCGAGAGGAAAGAAGATGCCATACAAAAGCAATGGGTAATTCTGTTTCCGGGTACACCCCCACCGGCCCGGAGTGAGATTGCGAGTATGTCAGCGCACGTGCTCATGGACCTTTTTGAGCCAAGACCCGCCCCCACTGGTCCAGACCTAAAAGCCTAATACTGCCAGTCCAGTTCATTTTAATACTCCTTTGGTTCAGAGCAGGACGCACAGTTTGGTCTTGCATCCTTTCTTTTTGGAGGCTTTCTCGTCGCTCAGTTCTTCTTCTATCTGCGGCATCTCTGCGTACGTCTCTGAAAAATAAATGTCATTTAATTCAGATAAATTCAGCCAAATTTGAGCAATTTCTGACTTGTTTTTCGTCACTTTTTGCAGTGTACATGTGTCCTTACCGTACGTCGCGCCGCTGTCTGGCTCTTGTCTTTGCATGTTCTGCTGCTGCAACACAACCGAGATAACATCACATTGTGTCTATTGCGGTAATGTGTTTAAATATACTTACGTTTTTGGGCTGGTTCTTGCTCTCCTGCATGTGTTTCATATCTTGATAGCTGAAATTAGAACAGAGGCCTGGTTAGAAACATGTTTGCAGCCTTGAAATGCTTTTTTTCTCCAAAAAAACATGGCATTGATTGTTGATTTAAGAGGCGCGTGTCTGTGCAGATACGGCATCACTGTTTGTTTAATGTGAGCTGCACTGGTCTACACAAGCCTGAAGTGACAAACCCTGGAGATTCACTTTAAGAACAGTCTAATTATACCGGTGTACACATTTAAAACCAGGCCGAAAAATAGACTTAGACAGACTTTATTGATCCACAAGGGAATTTGCTTTGTCATAGTAGCTTGCATAGATCTCCACAATAAATATAATAATCTGAAAATAACAATAAAATAACATTGTGAGAATTGAATAATCTGGATGTATGTACTCAGGAATATACATATCTGGGAAGTCATATTAGTGGAAGTGTTGCATTTTTGGTCATCTCTCTTTTCTGCTAAGACCAACGTAACATGGAATTTTTCTGCCCGATCAGCTCAACTGGCTCCTCTTGACTTGAAGAAGCAGCGGCTCTACCCCGAGCTCTCGTATTCCCAGAGAACCCCCCAAAGGGAACACAGCCTAACGCCTTCTCCAGATCCACAAGGCCATGAGGACTGAGGCCAACTCCCATGATCCCTCAAGTACTCGATTCTCTCAAAACAGTCAGGGTTATGGTTTTAGTCCCACTTTAGATACACTTTCACAGACAGTTAAAGGTGGGAACTTTTTTCTCTCCCATATCCATCAAATATTTTACTCCAATAAAAAAGCTTTCTCAAAGTATAATTTGTTATGAACAGTTTGGACCGCAACATGCAGTCTTGATCTGATTAGAAACATTTTACTAATGCACTAGGACTGAAAAACCAGCACTGCTATTGCCACTTTTTTATTGTACATAATTATATCCTGCACAGAATATAGTTTTAACCAAGACATGTTTCACACTTCTTTTTTTTACACAAATCTGAGTGATTCTGTCTGTGCCAAATGTGACATGTACATTTCCTCATGTGACATCAATAAAATCTATCTTGTCTTACCTTTATCACAACATAGTGTCACTATTTGGTATTCCTGACTGAGAGCTGATTGGCTGAGTGAGGGTGGTCGTCTCTTTTGAATTTTTCTGTCTAAAAAAATGGGATCTAATGATGTACAAAGGACAACAAATATTTGCATGAAAACTAGTGATTGTTGTTTCCAAACTTACATACTCAAACATCTGTAAACCTGAAAATCAGTAAGCAAAGAATTAAAGTTTTGTTAAGGAACCCCTGCGTCACAATTTTGTCCTGTGCATGACCCATCCTGCAACACTGCCAGGGCAGGTCTCACACCTGTAGCTCGGGAGCCACCAGTAGCTTGCCACCCCCTTCCAGGTAGCTCGCCAAAGGAATTAGAAATGAACAAATCAAATGATTAACTCACTATTTCAGATAGGATTACTCATTATATATTTGTAAATACAAACTTACTTTGTCACTAGTAACAAATATGTGATGATAAAAAATCACTGATGTCAGGCTCTTTCACACGAATATATAAAAAAAAAATCACAGGGCCAATTAAAGAAGTAGCTCTCTGCCTTTATCGCACTGAGAAAGTAGCTCTCCGCTGAAACAGGTTGGAGAGATCTGTGCAAGGGCCTCTCTCAGCTGCAGTGCCCAGGGACCTGTCTCCAGATGGAGATGGAGGACTTTACCCATAGATCTCAGAACTTTACCAAAATCACTGCGCAATAAGCTACTATGGCAAGTTTCAAACTGGGTAAGCTGGGTATGTTATCCTAAGGGTAAACTACAGTTATGCTAAGGGTAAACTAATGTTATGCTAAGGGTTAGCTTGTAAATGGGCTTGTTCACACTAAAGGGCACAAAAGTGTGACAAAAGGCTAAAAATTAGATTTTAATAATCAGAAGATATTTTATGTTTTTCATGTTTCCAAACACCTCCTCTGTTCATTAGAAGTTGCTAGAACATAACTGTTTTATACATTAGACAAGTTTCCTATAGCGGCCCTGTTTATTTTATGTAACGGACGTGATGATTTGACGGAATGAGCTTTGTGGAAGTTTGATAGGTATTTTCAGATATCCACATTTGATTCAGAGATTCTATTTTTGTACACAAAGTAGATGCAAAGTGATACTTTCATATTGTCAAGCAAATAAATGTGAAAACAGACCAGATTTTTTTTTCTCTCAAGTTTAATTCAGAGAAAAGAGGACTGTCCTCATCACGTCCGTTATACATTTTTCAAGGGTCATTTAATTAATTAATTATTTATTATTTTTTTACGATTCCTTTTTATATCAAGTGATTTCCTTCTGTTGTGTTAACCATGTAAATCTTGTGGGATTTCATCTTCTGCTTTTTCAGACTGAGGACATTTTATTTTCTATGTAACTGGCGTCACAGTAGAATGGTCCAATCAGAGGCTAATTTGGTCGTTTAAAATGTTGCTAAACATTTTTATGTCAATCTTTCCTTTTGATTTTTTCCACACTATTTCTTCAATGTGTCTGTGTTTGAAATCTTTTTTCCAATCTATGAAAGTAATTTTAGTTTTTAAGATATAACCTTTTAAAGTCCAGATACTTCAATTGTCACTTTACTGTGAACACACTCATATACGTAAGTAATATTCATTTTTATAGACCAAGGTCAGCCAAAGTGCTTTACAATGTTCAGAGCTAATGATATGCTAAGGGTAAAACTACTGCAATGCTAAGGCTAAGCTAATGTTACGCTAAGGCTAAGCTAATGTTGCTGCTATCAATTTGAGGAACTAGTTTTATTCTTATGTTTTGTGTATATTAATGGTTGTTTTATGTAGTTAAACAAAAGCATAACACTGAGTTACAGTCAATAAATATATAAAGATCATCTGTTAAAGTGCCGCCCTCTGAAAAGAGAATTAAAAGTGTCTGTTTCTATGTCATGTAATAAGATTGGGGTTCCTAACTATTCTTTTATTGACCTTTGTTCAACTAGGACAGTCCTACTGAGATTTCAGAATGGACCCATAGAGAGGGGAGCTATTGTACCCGGAGCACCTGGAGGAAACAGAGACACAGGGTGAACATACAAACTCCCTGTATGGAGGTGGAATCAAACCCAGGACTTCATAGGTTATTTTTTTGTTTCCCATCAGAAAAGGTTGTACAATGTTGCGAACAAATCATATCACAACACACTCTTATTAGAAAACATGTTATTTTTTGCATACTTGTAAGAAAGAGCCCTGTGAGTCACAATTTGACCCTTTGGGGTGAGAGCTGATTGGCTATTTCTCACTTTTTCTGTCTGATAAAGGATGATGGGCAAAACTAATGATAGAAGAAGCTAAACTGTTTTGAGAGTGAGGAACTACTGTATATAGTCTGATGGATTTCAATGCATAGCTACTTATTGTGGATTTAAAGTTGTGTTACTCCAAGTTTTAACGCACTCTGAACAAAACACTGCTTCTCAAACACAAATCGCATAAATACCCAAGTGCGCAACCTATTTCCTAACGATAATAGTTACAGATTTTGCCATAATCTTAGCCGGACTGACCGTAGCAGGTAGGAGTCGTACTGCTTGCTGCTTCTCACCGGCTGCTTCCCTCCGGCTCCTGAGTGAGACATCTCGCCCAGGACTCCGTCACTGCTTCTGCCCCTCCGATAAAAGAGCTCTGATTTTGGGGCTGGGACACTGGCCCCTGCTGCCGTCTCCTCCCGTCTCCTTTTTTGCCTCCGGAGAAATGTCTGCAGACTCTGCACACTTGTAGGACTGAAGGAGAAGTGGCTGTTTTGTTGTTGTCACCGTGGCAACCGTGGACCAAAGGAAAGCAGCCCAATAAAAAGGGACGTGAGGAAAGGGTCATTTAAAGCTGGGGTACTTAAAGATGCAGTCAGTGATTTTTTTTTCCAGACGCATTTTTTTGAAGTAATCGTGTGTTTTGAAATAGTAATGGAATTAACCAGATGCCTGTAGTCTCAAAAAAAAAAATAACAAATATTTTGGAGCTGGCCGATAAAAATAAACCAGTGGGATTTGTTCATCCCCAACAAACGGGATGCGTTTACCCCCTTCACCCTCTTCCTGTTTCTTGCGAGTGCACCGGAGTTATCAAATGTCAATTTCACGTTTGCCGCCCACTCTCCCTGTTGTGACAAAGAAAAGAAAATGCTGGATGTTTGGTTTGGTGGAGAGGGAGGGGAGGGGGGAGTGGTTTGGAGTTGGTGCTACGGCTAAGCTAACAACAACGCTTACTGCACCTTTAACTTTCAAAACCACGTAGATAAATACATAACATTACCATTTCTAACTGGAGGGTCTAAGGACAGTGGTGATGGTCCAGGACACTCGACATTCAACCACATTTATTGACATTTATGGATATTTTTGGACATTGCTCTCTGTCCCTTAAGAACCAGTGGCTCTTTGTGTGTGTTTTTACCATTGCGTTTCCTGTCTGTTTGATTCTCTGATTTGTGTTGGCAAATCGACAGCTCCCAGATAACTACTGTTGTGATTTAGGGCAATACAAAACACATTGAATTGAATTTTTTTTTTTAGACATAAACGTTAAAAAGAGAGGATCAGACCAAATATTTCTGTTTTGTAATGCTTAATATTCTTGTTTAAAAAAAAAAATCAGTTGGAGGACAGGTGCCATCACAAATACAAGAAAGAAGCCGCTATTTTGTATTTGTTTATATTTTTTTAAGCAGGAGAGTGCCACTGAGATTTCCCAACCTATTTTTCATCTGAGTAGGATCATGGAGGAGTGTTTCAGAGGACTATTGTTCATGTTTGTAGTGGTCAGTGAAACCGGAGCACCTGGAGCAAACCTTCGCAGACACAGGGAAAACATGCAAACTCCACACAGGCCTGGAGGTGGAATCTCAAGAGCTAACCATTGCACCATTGTGTCGCCATTCTTTTCCAAAAGTCTGTGACCTCTGATGGCCACCCCCCTGACCCACAAATGGATTAAAGGGGTAGAAATGGATATTGAAAGACTTTGAAAGAGAATATTATTTGATGTGATTGGATTCACAAAGCCGCTATATTCTTATTCCTTTCGGTAATTTGAGTTTAGTGTTCATTCATTTTGAGTTCAATGTCTATTAATGATCAGATCTCATTAGAATTCTTGAACAGATACTTATTATAATATTTTACATTATTCAAACTAGAAAAGAAGTGGGAGGAACACATTTTTTTTTAGATTGTTTATTTTTTGTACCCTAACCACATGGGAGAGTTTGTCGTTAGTTAAATGTTGAATAAGGACAGGAAGAATAAGGACTAATAGGTCAATATGATTATATAATCATGCACTTATTAGCACTTACACTGCAAAAAAAGACAAAATATAAGGTAATAAATGCCTAAATCAAGGAGTTTTTATCTTCATTTGAGTAGATTCTGACTAAAACAAGGTTTGCAAATGGAATAAGCTTTTTAGTCTTTAGTGCTGTTGCAATTTCTTTCTCATTCCAAGGAAGAAATTTTTTGAAAATTCTTTTTCAAACGACATTTCTGCTTTTCCCATTGGCAAATCCAGTTTATAGACTGTCAAAATGTGCTCAAATTAAGATTAAAACACTTGATTCAAGCGATTATCACCTCATTTTTTGCAGTGTAGTAAGCTGTTAATTAGTAAGGACTAAACTAAATGGTGACCACTCTTTCTGGAAAAATAAGCTTTTATAATTTAAATAAAATCAAACAATTGCCATAGATCGTATGTAAATGGTTTCTCAGTTCATACTGTACATGCGTGACAGAATGTACCACGGATCACAATTTGCCAGAACAAAATGGAGTTTAGGGGAAATGTACGACAGATTGTAGCTGTAGCAACGATAGAAGTGGAAGTGACGCGTTTTCACTCATTTTGGTGATACGTTATTTTGAGTGAAGACTTTGCATAAAACACTGCATCGGTAGTTACTTTACAAAGAGTCTCAGCCGTGTTTGGGTTTTATTTGAGCCGCAATGGAACGGACGCCGCCCCAGCTCCGAGCAGAGAGACGGAGGAGAGATTCTGCAGGTGAGAGGGGTCTTTCCACCAATCAGGGCCGCACAGGACGTTTACTATATGTCCATCATTGAGTCTATTCTAGCTTTAGGACTGAATAATAACTATTGTGACATTTTTTGTTTTTTTATATAATTGTCCTTATTTGCATTTCGTGGCAGATGGCAATGACAATTCAAAACAAGAAAAAAATGCCCCATGGCTACAGTCAAAAAAATGTCCTCTTCATCCAAAAAACATTATACAGGCATCAGTCAATAAAAAAAATCAGATAAGACACAGACAGTGTCAAGAGACAGACAGACAGACAAGATACAGACAGACTAGATACAGGCAGACAGACAAGATAATAATAATAATAATAATGCATCGGTTTTATATAGCGCTTTTTTGGACACTCAAAGACGCTTCACATGTGTCATTATTCATTCACGCCATACACGGTGGTGATAAACTACTAATGTAGCCACAGCTGCCCTGGGGCACACTGACAGAAGCGAGGCAACCAGTATGCGCCATCGGCCCCTCCGACCACCACCAACCATTCACACACACACCAGACTCATTCTAGGCAATGGGGGTGAAGTGTCTTGCCTAAGGACACAACGGCAGTTTGGCACTTTACAGCCGCAGCCGCCCCACTGTGGCTGGTGTTCCCAGAGGTTAAGTGTCTTGCCAAGGACACAACGACAGTAGTCAGTGGGAGTCGATGGTGAAAGTCTTGAGCGGGGCTTGAACCCACGACCTTCTGGCTCAAAGGCCAACGCTCTACCAACTGAGCTACTGCCGCCCACAAAGATACAGAGACAGACAAGATACAGAGACAGACAGACAGACAAGAAGACACAAAAAGAAAAGACAACACTCACTTTCATTCTCATTGTGACCTTTTTTAGAAGCAAAATCAAGTCTACGTTGAAGTTAGAGGTAACATGTTAAGGTTAAAAATGTAGTCTGCAGGATAGCAATAGCAGTGCAGAGTTTTTTCAGTCCTAGTGCATTAGTAAAATGTTTTCTAATCAGATCAAGACTGCATGTTGCGGTCCAAAGAAATGAGCTATAACCTGGTACAGTTTCCCTTTGAGGTAAATGTTTATTGTTCACTGTCCCTGTCATCGTAAATAAATGAACTAAACTTAAAGTGCTTTTTGTTTCTTGATGTGGTCTTCATGGGAGGCTCCAAAATAGTTCCAACACAACAAGCATGAATGGATATAAATAAAAAAAAAAAAAACACTTTTTTTACAGGCAATGAAAGCTGCCATGTAACAAACCTGATGATTTTTGGAAAGTTCGAGCCAAGAAGACTGAAGTTTCTCCACCATGTGCTATTGATGTCCTCTCTAGCACTGATGACATTGTAGAAATCTGGCGGCAACATTACAATAAGTTATTTATTTGTACATTGGCCTTTAGGCCTGAAGGTTGTGGGTTCAATTCCCACCTCGACACCTTCTCCACCGACTCCCACTGATGTCTGCTGTCGTCGTGTCCTTGGGCAAGACACATAACAAAAAGACACAGGAGAACAAATACTAAATAAAACAGGAACTTAGAATGACGACCATAACACTCTGGCGTTTGAACATGTGTTTTCAGCTGGTGGCCTCCAGGTGGCGCTGTTGGGACTGGGACGACTCTGTCTTCTCCAGGCGGCTCTGAACATTGGCCTGCGTCTGTACGGTGAGGCTGGAGCAGATGTTTAGGGGTCCCAAAGTGTGGCCTGCGGCACGCCTCTCAAGAAAAGTCGGAACGTGGTCTTTCTGAGTGGAGTTTGCATGTTCTCCCCGTGCTTGCGTAGGTTTCCTCCGGGTACTTTGGTTTCCCCTACCACTAAAAACATGCACACTAGGTTAAATCCTCCAGCTCTGGTCCTGACCAAGCCAAGCATCAATGTCTGGAGATAGGTTCCCGGGCGCTGTTACTACGGCGACCACTGCTCCTGACTCAAGCCTTAAAGGCATCGGGATGGGACAAATGCAGAGGATTGAATTGCCCTACGGGGATTTATAAAGTGCATCTTTACCTTTAATTCAGTCCTGCAACAGGCACAATGCAGGCATTTGATTTTCGCAATCAGAACTGCTTAGGGCTCGTGCTGTAACCCTCCTCCTCACCATCGCCCCCTCCTCAGTGGGACTCTCTTCCACATCATCGGACATCACTGTAGTGTGCAGTGTTCCCTCTAAACTGGGCACCTGCAGTTGCTCTATTCCAGTGACATCACTTTGCCTCAGGCCTTGACCCTTGGATGCTGGTGTTTGTGCTCAGGGCTTGGATGCCATGAAAGGTGCCCCGGTGATGATCCCTCTGCAACCCCAGGCCCTGAACCAACAACAGCAGAGAGGGATGTTACAGGTACAGGTACACACATTGGCACGCGCACACGCGCACACACACACACACACACACAATCACATCGAGTGACCAGAGACGTCTGCAGTTTGATTTCTTCTTCCAGATTCAACAACGCTTTCATTCCTTTCCAGATTTTTTTTGCAGAAGTTGTACTTTTGAGTTGTACTTTCTAGACCTGGAACCAGAACAGGACAAAGAACAGACCCGAGACCATACCAAAACCAGAGGAATCTTGACCAGACCAGGACTAAAACCCAAACCAGGATGAGACCCAGACACAAACATCACTGATTTGTTTTGTAATACTCCCTTTGTGTTTTGTACAGAAGCTTATCAAACAAGTCAATGCACGTCGGCCTCCTTCACCACAGTCGACCCCTGGGTCTCCACCACCACCACCACTACCAAACCCACCACCACCACCACCACCACCGCCCGCCGTCACAAGCCCTATCTAAGGTAAACGTCATTGTAAACATTTAAAAATAGGTTTCTGTTCAAAAAAATGAGCTGAAACCCAAAAACCCAAATAAACCTATGGATACTCTGTAATCTCCCATCTCTGAGCCCAATTTAAGACAGTAAGGTCTATTAAAGTCTGTGGGTCAGTGGGAGCAGATTCCTCACTCAATGAGGGCCTCTGAGGTTCCAAGTGGTTCCTTTGCAGATGCAGAAGAGTCTAAGGACAGCCTCACAGACAGTGGTCCTCCTGCTCTCTATGGACCAACGGCTTCTAAGTCTTTGTTATTATTGCAATTCATGTGTTTGAACTGTTTGATTCTCTGATCTGTTGTTGGCGAGTCAACAACTTTGTGAAGTCTTCATAGACTATTGCTGTTGTGCTTTAGGGTGATACAAAAAAACAGATTAGATGGACTATATTGATTTCACACTGGAGAAATGTACATGTCACATTTGGCACAGACAGAATGACTCAGATTTGTGCAAAAGACAGAAGTGCGCAACAACCATCAATTTTCCTCCGCTTTATCCGTTGCCGGGTCGCGGGGGCAGCAGTCTAAGCAGAGACGCCCAGACTTCCCTATCCACACACACTTCCTCCAGTTCGTCCGGGGGGACCCCAAGGCGTTCCCAGGCCAGCTGAGAGACATAGTCCCTCCAGCGTGTCCTAAGTCTTCCCCGGGGTCTCCTCTCGGTGGGACGTGCCCGGAACACCTCCCCAGGGAGGCGTCCAGGAGGCATCCTGAACAGATGCCCGAGCCACCTCAACTGGTTCCTCTTGACGTGGAGAAGCAGCGGCTCTACTCTGAGCTCCTCCCGTGTGACCGAGCTCCTCACCCTATCTCTAAGGGAGCGCCCAGCCACTCTGCGGAGGAAGCTCATTTCGACCGCTTGTATCCGCGATCTCGTTCTTTCGGTCATTACCCAAAGCTCATGACCATAGGTGAGGGAGGGAACGAAGATTGACCGGTAAATCGAGAGCTTTGCCTTTCGGCTCAGCTCCCTCTTTACCACAACGGTCCGATACAGCGACCGCATCACTGCGCTCGCTGCACCGATCCGCCTGTCAATCTCACGCTCCATCCTTCCCTCACTTGTTCACAAGTGAGGGAAGCTCCTCCACTTGAGGAAGGGCCTCTCCACCCACCCCGAGAGGACAAGGCACCTTTTTCCGGTCGAGCACCATGGCCTCAGATTTGGAGGTGCTGATTCTCATCCCAGCCGCTTCACACTCGGCTGCAAACCGCCCCAGTGCATGCTGCAGGTCCTGGTTCGTTGGAGCCAACAGGACAACATCGTCCGCAAAAAGCAGAGATGAAATCCTGAGGTCCTCGAACCGGACCCCCTCCGACCCCTCGCTGCGCCTAGAAATTCTGTCCATAAACGCAGTGAACAGAACCGGTGACAAACAGGGACCGGTCGGCCCTCAGCAGAGGACCCCCGAGCCCTTACTCCTGGAGAACCCCCCCAAAGGACACCCCGGGGAACACGGTCAAACGCCTTCTCCAAATCCACAAAGCACATGTGGACAGGTTGGGTGAACTCCCATGAACCCTCGAGTATCCGATGGAGAGTATAGAGCTGGTCCAGTGTTCCGCGACCGGGACCAAAACCACACTGCTCCTTCTGGATCCGAGATTTGACCATCGGCCGTAGCCTCCTCTCCAGTACCTTGGAGTAGACCTTACCAGGGAAGCTGAGGAGTGTGATTCCATGATAATTGGAACACACCCTCCGGTCCCCCTTTTTGAAGAGAGGGGACCACCACCCCGGTCTGCCACTCCACTGGTACCGCCCCCGATCGCCACACGATGTTGCAGAGACGTGTCAGCCAAGACAGTCCTACAACATCCAGAGACTTTAGTGTGCAACATGTTAAGGTTAAAAATATAGTCTGTGCAGGATATAATTATGTACAATGAAAAAGTGGAAATAAAAGAAAGAGTGGCAATAACAGTGCATGGTTTTTTCCAAATGCATGAAATGGAATTGTTTTATTTTAGGATTATTTCTCAGTTGTTCTTGCAGCTTGTTCTTAACACTTTGTATATATTTTGTTTTCGTCAAATGGGATGTTTCTGCTGTAAAACGTGTTTTACTTGTTCTGAAATATACATCTTGTTTGATTGAGTCTCAGATTTAATGATAATTGTCCAAGTTATGTGTGTGTTGCAGATGTGATAAGGATTCAATCGTGCGGAACTTGTGTATGATGCCCCCAATGAAGAGGCGGAGGGCGGCAGAGCAGAGATAACTTTTACCAGGTGTTTATTAAATCTGGTAAAACCAAACCCATCCATCCATCCATCCATTTTCCTCCGCTTTATCCGTTGCCGGGTCGCGGGGGCAGCAGTCTAAGCAGAGACGCCCAGACTTCCCTATCCACACACACTTCCTCCAGCTCGTCCGGGGGGACCCCAAGGCGTTCCCAGGCCAGCTGAGAGACATAGTCCCTCCAGCGTGTCCTGGGTCTTCCGCGGGGCCTCCTCCCGGTGGGACGTGCCCGGAACACCTCCCCAGGGAGGCGTCCAGGAGGCATCCGGAACAGATGCCCGCGCCACCTCAACTGGTTCCTCTCGACGTGGAGAAGCAGCGGTTCTACTCCGAGCTCCTCCCGTGTGACTGAGCTCCTCACCCTATCTCTAAGGGAGCGCCCAGCCACTCTGCGGAGGAAGCTCATTTCGACCGCTTGTATCCGCGATCTCGTTCTTTCGGTCATTACCCAAAGCTCATGACCATAGGTGAGGGAGGGAACGAAGATTGACCGGTAAATCGAGAGCTTTGTCTTTCGGCTCAGCTCCCTCTTCACCACAACGGTCCGATACAGCGACCGCATCACTGCGCACGCTGCACCGATCCGCCTGTCAATCTCACGCTCCATCCTTCCCTCACTCGTGAACAAGACCCCGAGATACTTGAACTCCTCCACTTGAGGAAGGACCTCTCCACCCACCTGCAGAGGGCAAGGCACCTTTTTCCGGTCGAGCACCATGGCCTCGGATTTGGAGGTGCTGATTCTCATCCCAGCCTCTTCACACTCGGCTGCAAACCGTCCCAGTGCATGCTGCAGGTCCTGGTTCGTTGGAGCCAACAGGACAACATTGTCCGCAAACAGCAGAGATGAAATCCTGTGGTCTCTGAACCGGACCCCCTCCAACCCCTGGCTGCGCCTAGATATTCTGTCCATAAATACAGTGAACAGAACCGGTGACAAAGGGCAGCCCTGTCGGAGGCCAACATTCACCGGGAACAGGTCTGACTTACTGCCGGCAATGCGAACACAGCTCTGGCTCTGGTCATACAGGGATCGGATGGCCCTCAGCAGAGGACCTCCGACCCCGTACTCCCGGAGAACCCCCCAAAGGACACCCCGGGGAACACAGTCGAACGCCTTCTCCAAATCCACAAAGCACATGTGGACAGGTCGGGCAAACTCCCATGAACCCTCGAGTATCCGATGGAGAGTATAGAGCTGGTCCAGTGTTCCGCGACCGGGACCAAAACCACACTGCTCCTCCTGGATCCGAGATTCGACCATCGGCTGTAACCTCCTCTCCAGTACCTTGGAGTAGACCTTACCGGGGAGGCTGAGGAGTGTGATCCCACGATAATTGGAACACACCCTCCGGTCCCCCTTCTTGTAGAGAGGGACCACCACCCCGGTCTGCCACTCCATTGGCACTGCCCCCGATCGCCACGCGATGTTGCAGAGACGTGTCAGCCAAGACAGTCCTACAACATCCAGAGACTTTAGATAATCAGGACGGATCTCATCCACTCCCGGAGCCTTGCCACCATGGAGGCTACCAACCACCTTGGTGACCTCAACCAGGGAGATGGATGTACCCGCCCCAACATCCTCAGCCTCTGCTTCTGTAACAGAGGACGTGACGGGGGGATTGAGGAGAACCTCAAAGTATTCCTTCCACCGCCCGACAATATCCCCAGTCGAGGTCAGCAGCTCTCCACCCGCACCGTACATGGTGTTGGCAAAGAACTGCTTCCCCCTCCTGAGGCGCCGGATGGTTTGCCAGAATCTCTTCGAGGCCGACCGATAGTCATGCTCCATGGACTCTCCGAACTCCTCCCAGTCCCGGGTTTTTGCCTCTGCAACAGCCCGGGCCGCGGCACGCTTGGCCTGCCGGTACTGGACAGCTGCCTCAGGAGTCCCCCGAACCATCATGGCTCGATAGGACTCCTTCTTCAGCCTGACAGCATCCCTTACTGCCGGTGTCCACCACCGGGTTCGGGGGTTGCCGCCGGGACCAGCACCAGAGACCTTGCGACCACAGCTACGAGCCGCCGCATCGGCGATTGAGGCAGAGAACATGGTCCACTCGGACTCCATGTCCCCCTCCTCCGCCGGGACCTGGGAGAAACTCTCCCGGAGGTGTGAGTTGAAAGTCCGTCTGACAGGGGGCTCAGCGAGACGTTCCCAGCAGACCCTCACTATACGCTTGGGTCTGCCAGGTCTGACCGGCTTCTTCCCCTGCCAGCGGATCCAACTCACGACCAGGTGATGATCGGTTGACAGCTCCGCCCCTCTCTTTACCCGAGTGTCCGAGACACGCGGTCGAAGGTCAGATGATACGACAACAAAGTCGATCATCGACCTCCGGCCTAGGGTGTCCTGGTGCCACGTGCACTGGTGGACACCCTTGTGCTCGAACATGGTGTTCGTGATGGACAAACCGTGACTGGCACAGAAGTCCAACAACTGAGCACCGCTCGGGTTCAGATCAGGGGGGCCGTTCTTCCCGATCACCCCTCTCCAAGTGTCACTGGCGTTTCCCACATGGGCGTTGAAGTCCCCCAGGAGAATAACGGAGTCCCCGGGCGGTGCACCGTCCAGTACCCCTCCCAAGGACTCCAAGAAGGCCGGGTACTCTACACTGCTGTTAGGCCCGTAGGCCGTCACAACAATGAGAGACTTGTCCCCCACCCGGAGGCGGAGGGACGCGACCCTCTCATTCACCGGGGAGAACTCCAACACGTGGCGGCTGAGATGGGGGGCAATGAGAATGGCCACCCCAGCTCGCCGCCTCTCCCCACGGGAAACTCCAGAAAAGTGGAGCGTCCAACCCCTCTCAAGGAGTTGGGTTCCAGAGCCCAAGCTGTGTGTGGAGGTGAGGCCGACTATCTCTAGTCGGTATCGCTCAACCTCCCCCACGAGCTCGGGCTCCTTCCCCCCCAGTGAGGGGACGTTCCACGTCCCAAGAGCCAGATGTTGTGTGTGCGGACTGGGTCGCCGAGGTCTCCGCCTTCGACTGCCGCCCAGTCCTCTCAGCACCGCTTCACCAAGGACCCCTCTGCAGGTGGTGGGCCCACAGGAGGGACTGCCCACGTCATCCCTTCGGGCTGAGCCCGGCCGGGCCCCGTGGGCTAAGGTCCGGCCACCAGGCGCTCGCATACGGGCCCCGACCCCAGGCCTGGCTCCAGGGTGGGGCCCCGGCTGCGCCATGCTGGGCGACGTCACTGTTTTCATATTAGTGTTGTCCATGGTGTCTTCTGGACTACTCTTTGTCTGACTCGTCACCTGAGACCTGTCTGCCATGGGAGGCCCTACCAGGGGCATGAAGCCCCAGACAGCATAGCTCCCAGGATCATCCGAGTACTCAAACTCCCCCACCACGTTAAGGTGGCAGGTACAGGTACAGGTACACACATTGGCACGCGCACACGCGCACACACACACACACACAATCACATCGAGTGACCAGAGACGTCTGCAGTTTGATTTCTTCTTCCAGATTCAACAACGCTTTCATTCCTTTCCAGATTTTTTTTGCAGAAGTTGTACTTTTGAGTTGTACTTTCTAGACCTGGAACCAGAACAGGACAAAGAACAGACCCGAGACCATACCAAAACCAGAGGAATCTTGACCAGACCAGGACTAAAACCCAAACCAGGATGAGACCCAGACACAAACATCACTGATTTGTTTTGTAATACTCCCTTTGTGTTTTGTACAGAAGCTTATCAAACAAGTCAATGCACGTCGGCCTCCTTCACCACAGTCGACCCCTGGGTCTCCACCACCACCACCACCACTACCAAACCCACCACCACCACCACCACCACCGCCCGCCGTCACAAGCCCTATCTAAGGTAAACGTCATTGTAAACATTTTAAAAATAATAGGTTTCTGTTCAAAAAAATGAGCTGAAACCCAAAAACCCAAATAAACCTATGGATACTCTGTAATCTCCCATCTCTGAGCCCAGTTTAAGACAGTAAGGTCTATTAAAGTCTGTGGGTCAGTGGGAGCAGATTCCTCACTCAATGAGGGCCTCTGAGGTTCCGAGTGGTTCCTTTGCAGATGCAGAAGAGTCTAAGGACAGCCTCACAGACAGTGGTCCTCCTGCTCTCTATGGACCAACGGCTTCTAAGTCTTTGTTATTATTGCAATTCATGTGTTTGAACTGTTTGATTCTCTGATCTGTTGTTGGCGAGTCAACAACTTTGTGAAGTCTTCATAGACTATTGCTGTTGTGCTTTAGGGTGATACAAAAAAACAGATTAGATGGACTATATTGATTTCACACTGGAGAAATGTACATGTCACATTTGGCACAGACAGAATGACTCAGATTTGTGCAAAAGACAGAAGTGCGCAACAACCATCAATTTTCCTCCGCTTTATCCGTTGCCGGGTCGCGGGGGCAGCAGTCTAAGCAGAGACGCCCAGACTTCCCTATCCACACACACTTCCTCCAGTTCGTCCGGGGGGACCCCAAGGCGTTCCCAGGCCAGCTGAGAGACATAGTCCCTCCAGCGTGTCCTAGGTCTTCCCCGGGGTCTCCTCTCGGTGGGACGTGCCCGGAACACCTCCCCAGGGAGGCGTCCAGGAGGCATCCTGAACAGATGCCCGAGCCACCTCAACTGGTTCCTCTTGACGTGGAGAAGCAGCGGCTCTACTCTGAGCTCCTCCCGTGTGACCGAGCTCCTCACCCTATCTCTAAGGGAGCGCCCAGCCACTCTGCGGAGGAAGCTCATTTCGACCGCTTGTATCCGCGATCTCGTTCTTTCGGTCATTACCCAAAGCTCATGACCATAGGTGAGGGAGGGAACGAAGATTGACCGGTAAATCGAGAGCTTTGCCTTTCGGCTCAGCTCCCTCTTTACCACAACGGTCCGATACAGCGACCGCATCACTGCGCACGCTGCACCGATCCGCCTGTCAATCTCACGCTCCATCCTTCCCTCACTTGTTCACCAAGTGAGGGAAGCTCCTCCACTTGAGGAAGGGCCTCTCCACCCACCCCGAGAGGACAAGGCACCTTTTTCCGGTCGAGCACCATGGCCTCAGATTTGGAGGTGCTGATTCTCATCCCAGCCGCTTCACACTCGGCTGCAAACCGCCCCAGTGCATGCTGCAGGTCCTGGTTCGTTGGAGCCAACAGGACAACATCGTCCGCAAAAAGCAGAGATGAAATCCTGAGGTCCTCGAACCGGACCCCCTCCGACCCCTCGCTGCGCCTAGAAATTCTGTCCATAAACGCAGTGAACAGAACCGGTGACAAACAGGGACCGGTCGGCCCTCAGCAGAGGACCCCCGAGCCCTTACTCCTGGAGAACCCCCCCAAAGGACACCCCGGGGAACACGGTCAAACGCCTTCTCCAAATCCACAAAGCACATGTGGACAGGTTGGGTGAACTCCCATGAACCCTCGAGTATCCGATGGAGAGTATAGAGCTGGTCCAGTGTTCCGCGACCGGGACCAAAACCACACTGCTCCTTCTGGATCCGAGATTTGACCATCGGCCGTAGCCTCCTCTCCAGTACCTTGGAGTAGACCTTACCAGGGAAGCTGAGGAGTGTGATTCCATGATAATTGGAACACACCCTCCGGTCCCCCTTTTTGAAGAGAGGGGACCACCACCCCGGTCTGCCACTCCACTGGTACCGCCCCCGATCGCCACGCGATGTTGCAGAGACGTGTCAGCCAAGACAGTCCTACAACATCCAGAGACTTTAGTGTGCAACATGTTAAGGTAAAAAATATAGTCTGTGCAGGATATAATTATGTACAATGAAAAAGTGGAAATAAAAGAAAGAGTGGCAATAACAGTGCATGGTTTTTTCCAAATGCATGAAATGGAATTGTTTTATTTTAGGATTATTTCTCAGTTGTTCTTGCAGCTTGTTCTTAACACTTTGTATATATTTTGTTTTCGGTCAAATGGGATGTTTCTGCTGTAAAACGTGTTGTACTTGTTCTGAAATATACATCTTGTTTGATTGAGTCTCAGATTTAATGATAATTGTCCAAGTTATGTGTGTGTTGCAGATGTGATAAGGGTTCAATCGTGCGGAACGTGTGTATAATGCCCCCAATGAAGAGGCGGAGGGCAGCAGAGCAGAGATAACTTTTACCAGGTGTTTATTAAATCTGGTAAAACCAAACCATTGTGAACAAATCAGACACCGATGGTTTGTGTCTTGTTTAAAATCATTTCATGTTTTTCACTTGAGTTTCTCACATTTTTCACCAGAAGGCGCTCCGTGAGTTTGTGACCACAGACTGTATTTAGACAATGCTAACTCTAGCTCAATGGAGACCAATAGGGAAGTGCTCATGGACAAAGTTTTGCTCTCACTCAGACTAGTCCTCATGTTCAGAGATCCTGAAAAACATGTCTCATACTAAAACATGTATTTCTGTGGAAGCCAAAACACTTTTTATTCACTGTGAAATAACAAGATCAACACGTTTAGAAATCCAATACATAAAACATTAGACCTTTACTCAATAAATCCCATCTCTGTTAAACACAACCTGGACATTACTATCTAATACAGTTTACAAATAAATATCTAAACTCTACTACAGCATTTTTTTTCTGTCACTAGAATATACACTATTTTATTCCTGCTTCTTTATTGTGCTAAAGTTAGAGATTTTATTCATTTTAATATAGAGTTATTGTTCATTTATCTCATGCTCCTCATTCCTACTGTTCTGTAACTGGAGATGCAACACTGGAATTTCCCCACTGTGGGAGGAATAAAGGATCACTTCATCTTAATACAACTCTTTCCTTGTTTTTCTAGTTTGGGTTCATTTTAGCCAGACGGAAATGGAGGCACGAGAAAAAAGCAAAGTGCTCAGATAATATTTACAACATAAGCAATACAGGAAACAATACATATATGGAACATTGTAGAGAAACTGTTTTAGCTCTAATTAAAAACCTTTTTGTTTTTACTTCCAGTTATTGATCCAGGAGCATGTTCCGTGAGAGTTCTCTATCCACAGTTGGATCTTACTTTTGCCAAAACACATTTTCTGGCTGTGGAATTTTGATTTTGCTTATCAAAGCTAAATAAGATATTCTTACTCAAAGCAGCAACATAGCATGTGGTAAATCTTGTGATAAGAGTTTTGACTTCAGGAAGTCCACTGAAACTTGCCTCAGTCTCTTCTGAAAGAGTTTTATTTCTGAGTTTTCTTTGAGCCGCGATGGAACCGACTCCGCGCCAGCTCCGAGCAAAGAGACGGAGGGAAGCTGCAGGTGAGAGATTTAGATAAATTAACCTTTAACAGTGTATTCAACAGATAGTGTTCTCTGTTGCATTGGGAACAATAGTATTCTAAATTATAAAAACTGATTTAAAAAAAAACAACATGAGCGATGATGATTGCATCTTTTCACTAATTCATATTTTTGTACAGCCCTAAATCCCAACAGCAGTCGTTTCGGAGGACTTTACAACATTGTCGATTCCTCAACAACAGATCAGAGAACACAGGGAATGCACTATTAACGAAAACATAGGAGCAATTGGTCCATAAGGAGCAGATGACCACTGTCCATAAATGTTGATAAATGTCCTGGATCCTTAGGTTGATCCTTAGCTGAGGCTGAAACTATCTGTCAAAATGAGTTTTATTTAACACAAAAAAGACCACAATATACCAACAAAATAAGAATAGGTCCTTTTTAAGAACCAATTGTCTGAGAGGGATCCACTCCAACTGATGGACAGGCCGTAGATCCAGGACTGAGGCTGTAAATCCAGGACTGCGGCTGTGGATCCAGGACTGCAGCTGTAGATCCAGGACTGAGGCTGTAGATCCAGGACTGAGGCTGTAGATCCAGGACTGAGGCTGTAGATCCAGGACTGAGGCTGTAGATCCAGGACTGAGGCTGTAAAACAGAGACTATGATCACCACAGATTAACATGGTCCCGATTAAACATATTCATCAATCAACCCATTAGGACATGGGTGTCAAAGTCAAGGCCCAGGGGCCAGATCTGGCCCGCAAGACAATTTTTAGTGGCCCCTAAAAGGATTTTTTATTATTATTGACTTGCAGCATTGATGTAATGGGCAACTAAGATTATGGTTATACATAATCTAGTTTCTCGGAAAAACCAACCAAATATAATGTATTTTAACCCAATAATACATAATCAGAGGTTATATAGTTCAATATAAAATGTGTTTAACTTTATATTTGATCCAGTTTTGGTTCAATCTAAACAATAAACACATTTTGTTTTCAGAAAAATCAACCAGAAAATAACAAGTGAGCTCATGTCACAATAAAGTCATGTTAATATCTTTATAATGTAAAAAACTATCATAAGGAAATCTCTTCTATTGTTTCAGCCCCTGATCGGTTCCTATTTTTTTAATCGGCCCCAGACCAAAAAGAGTTTGACACCATAGCATTAGGACATCTAAAAGTAGTAAGCAATAAGAGTTGACCTATTATTCAAGTTAAGGCGTTGAATTATTAAAAACGTGTGTTTTCAGCTGGTGGCCTCCGGGTGGCGCTGTTGGGACTGGGACTCCTCTGTCTTCTCCAGGCGGCTCTGAACATTGGCCTGCGTCTGTACGGTGAGGCTGGAGCAGATGTTTAGGGGTCCCAAAGTGTGGCCTGCGGCACGCCTCTCAAGAAAAGTCCTGGGTTTGAATCCCGGTCGGAACGTGGTCTTTCTGAGTGGAGTTTGCATGTTCTCCCTGTGCTTGCGTAGGTTTCCTCCGGGTACTTCGGTTTCCCCTACCACTAAAAACATGCACACTAGGTTAAATCCTCCAGCTCTGGTCCTGACCAAGCCAAGCATCAATGTCTGGAGATAAGTTCCCGGGCGCTGTTACTACGGCGACCACTGCTCCTGACTCAAGCCTTAAAGGCATCGGGATGGGACAAATGCAGAGGATTGAATTGCCCTACGGGGATTTATAAAGTGCATCTTTACCTTTAATTCAGTCCTGCAACAGGCACAATGCAGGCATTTGATTTTCGCAATCAGAACTGCTTAGGGCTCGTGCTGTAACCCTCCTCCTCACCATCGCCCCCTCCTCAGTGGGACTCTCTTCCACATCATCGGACATCACTGTAGTGTGCAGTGTTCCCTCTAAACTGGGCACCTGCAGTTGCTCTATTCCAGTGACATCACTTTGCCTCAGGCCTTGACCCTCGGTGCTGGTGTTTGTGCTCAGGGCTTGGATGCCATGAAAGGTGCCCCGGTGATGATCCCTCTGCAACCCCAGGCCCTGAACCAACAACAGCAGAGAGGGATGTTACAGGTACAGGTACACACATTGGCACGCGCACACGCGCACACACACACACACACAATCACATCGAGTGACCAGAGACGTCTGCAGTTTGATTTCTTCTTCCAGATTCAACAACGCTTTCATTCCTTTCCAGATTTTTTTTGCAGAAGTTGTACTTTTGAGTTGTACTTTCTAGACCTGGAACCAGAACAGGACAAAGAACAGACCCGAGACCATACCAAAACCAGAGGAATCTTGACCAGACCAGGACTAAAACCCAAACCAGGATGAGACCCAGACACAAACATCACTGATTTGTTTTGTAATACTCCCTTTGTGTTTTGTACAGAAGCTTATCAAACAAGTCAATGCACGTCGGCCTCCTTCACCACAGTCGACCCCTGGGTCTCCACCACCACCACCACTACCAAACCACCACCACCACCACCACCACCGCCCGCCGTCACAAGCCCTATCTAAGGTAAACGTCATTGTAAACATTTAAAAATAGGTTTCTGTTCAAAAAAATGAGCTGAAACCCAAAAACCCAAATAAACCTATGGATACTCTGTAATCTCCCATCTCTGAGCCCAGTTTAAGACAGTAAGGTCTATTAAAGTCTGTGGGTCAGTGGGAGCAGATTCCTCACTCAATGAGGGCCTCTGAGGTTCCGAGTGGTTCCTTTGCAGATGCAGAAGAGTCTAAGGACAGCCTCACAGACAGTGGTCCTCCTGCTCTCTATGGACCAACGGCTTCTAAGTCTTTGTTATTATTGCAATTCATGTGTTTGAACTGTTTGATTCTCTGATCTGTTGTTGGCGAGTCAACAACTTTGTGAAGTCTTCATAGACTATTGCTGTTGTGCTTTAGGGTGATACAAAAAAACAGATTAGATGGACTATATTGATTTCACACTGGAGAAATGTACATGTCACATTTGGCACAGACAGAATGACTCAGATTTGTGCAAAAGACAGAAGTGCGCAACAACCATCAATTTTCCTCCGCTTTATCCGTTGCCGGGTCGCGGGGGCAGCAGTCTAAGCAGAGACGCCCAGACTTCCCTATCCACACACACTTCCTCCAGTTCGTCCGGGGGGACCCCAAGGCGTTCCCAGGCCAGCTGAGAGACATAGTCCCTCCAGCGTGTCCTAGGTCTTCCCCGGGGTCTCCTCTCGGTGGGACGTGCCCGGAACACCTCCCCAGGGAGGCGTCCAGGAGGCATCCTGAACAGATGCCCGAGCCACCTCAACTGGTTCCTCTTGACGTGGAGAAGCAGCGGCTCTACTCTGAGCTCCTCCCGTGTGACCGAGCTCCTCACCCTATCTCTAAGGGAGCGCCCAGCCACTCTGCGGAGGAAGCTCATTTCGACCGCTTGTATCCGCGATCTCGTTCTTTCGGTCATTACCCAAAGCTCATGACCATAGGTGAGGGAGGGAACGAAGATTGACCGGTAAATCGAGAGCTTTGCCTTTCGGCTCAGCTCCCTCTTTACCACAACGGTCCGATACAGCGACCGCATCACTGCGCACGCTGCACCGATCCGCCTGTCAATCTCACGCTCCATACTTCCCTCACTTGTTCACAAGTGAGGGAAGCTCCTCCACTTGAGGAAGGGCCTCTCCACCCACCCCGAGAGGACAAGGCACCTTTTTCCGGTCGAGCACCATGGCCTCAGATTTGGAGGTGCTGATTCTCATCCCAGCCGCTTCACACTCGGCTGCAAACCGCCCCAGTGCATGCTGCAGGTCCTGGTTCGTTGGAGCCAACAGGACAACATCGTCCGCAAAAAGCAGAGATGAAATCCTGAGGTCCTCGAACCGGACCCCCTCCGACCCCTCGCTGCGCCTAGAAATTCTGTCCATAAACGCAGTGAACAGAACCGGTGACAAACAGGGACCGGTCGGCCCTCAGCAGAGGACCCCCGAGCCCTTACTCCTGGAGAACCCCCCCAAAGGACACCCCGGGGAACACGGTCAAACGCCTTCTCCAAATCCACAAAGCACATGTGGACAGGTTGGGTGAACTCCCATGAACCCTCGAGTATCCGATGGAGAGTATAGAGCTGGTCCAGTGTTCCGCGACCGGGACCAAAACCACACTGCTCCTTCTGGATCCGAGATTTGACCATCGGCCGTAGCCTCCTCTCCAGTACCTTGGAGTAGACCTTACCAGGGAAGCTGAGGAGTGTGATTCCATGATAATTGGAACACACCCTCCGGTCCCCCTTTTTGAAGAGAGGGGACCACCACCCCGGTCTGCCACTCCACTGGTACCGCCCCCAATCGCCACGCGATGTTGCAGAGACGTGTCAGCCAAGACAGTCCTACAACATCCAGAGACTTTAGTGTGCAACATGTTAAGGTAAAAAATATAGTCTGTGCAGGATATAATTATGTACAATGAAAAAGTGGAAATAAAAGAAAGAGTGGCAATAACAGTGCATGGTTTTTTCCAAATGCATGAAATGGAATTGTTTTATTTTAGGATTATTTCTCAGTTGTTCTTGCAGCTTGTTCTTAACACTTTGTATATATTTTGTTTTCGTCAAATGGGATGTTTCTGCTGTAAAACGTGTTGTACTTGTTCTGAAATATACATCTTGTTTGATTGAGTCTCAGATTTAATGATAATTGTCCAAGTTATGTGTGTGTTGCAGATGTGATAAGGGTTCAATCGTGCGGAACGTGTGTATAATGCCCCCAATGAAGAGGCGGAGGGCAGCAGAGCAGAGATAACTTTTACCAGGTGTTTATTAAATCTGGTAAAACCAAACCATTGTGAACAAATCAGACACCGATGGTTTGTGTCTTGTTTAAAATCATTTCATGTTTTTCACTTGAGTTTCTCACATTTTTCACCAGAAGGCGCTCCGTGAGTTTGTGACCACAGACTGTATTTAGACAATGCTAACTCTAGCTCAATGGAGACCAATAGGGAAGTGCTCATGGACAAAGTTTTGCTCTCACTCAGACTAGTCCTCATGTTCAGAGATCCTGAAAAACATGTCTCATACTAAAACATGTATTTCTGTGGAAGCCAAACACTTTTTATTCACTGTGAAATAACAAGATCAACACGTTTAGAAATCCAATACATAAAACATTAGACCTTTACTCAATAAATCCCATCTCTGTTAAACACAACCTGGACATTACTATCTAATACAGTTTACAAATAAATATCTAAACTCTACTACAGCATTTTTTTTCTGTCACTAGAATATACACTATTTTATTCCTGCTTCTTTATTGTGCTAAAGTTAGAGATTTTATTCATTTTAATATAGAGTTATTGTTCATTTATCTCATGCTCCTCATTCCTACTGTTCTGTAACTGGAGATGCAACACTGGAATTTCCCCACTGTGGGAGGAATAAAGGATCACTTCATCTTAATACAACTCTTTCCTTGTTTTTCTAGTTTGGGTTCATTTTAGCCAGACGGAAATGGAGGCACGAGAAAAAAGCAAAGTGCTCAGATAATATTTACAACATAAGCAATACAGGAAACAATACATATATGGAACATTGTAGAGAAACTGTTTTGGCTCTAATTAAAAACCTTTTTGTTTTTACTTCCAGTTATTGATCCAGGAGCATGTTCCGTGAGAGTTCTCTATCCACAGTTGGATCTTACTTTTGCCAAAACACATTTTCTGGCTGTGGAATTTTGATTTTGCTTATCAAAGCTAAATAAGATATTCTTACTCAAAGCAGCAACATAGGATGTGGTAAATCTTGTGATAAGAGTTTTGACTTCAGGAAGTCCACTGAAACTTGCCTCAGTCTCTTCTGAAAGAGTTTTATTTCTGAGTTTTCTTTGAGCCGCGATGGAACCGACTCCGCGCCAGCTCCGAGCAAAGAGACGGAGGGAAGCTGCAGGTGAGAGATTTAGATAAATTAACCTTTAACAGTGTATTCAACAGATAGTGTTCTCTGTTGCATTGGGAACAATAGTATTCTAAATTATAAAAACTGATTAAAAAAAAACAACATGAGCGATGATGATTGCATCTTTTCACTAATTCATATTTTTGTACAGCCCTAAATCCCAACAGCAGTCGTTTCGGAGGGCTTTACAACATTGTCGATTCCTCAACAACAGATCAGAGAACACAGGGAATGCACTATTAACGAAAACATAGGAGCAATTGGTCCATAAGGAGCAGATGACCACTGTCCATAAATGTTGATAAATGTCCTGGATCCTTAGGTTGATCCTTAGCTGAGGCTGAAACTATCTGTCAAAATGAGTTTTATTTAACACAAAAAAGACCACAATATACCAACAAAATAAGAATAGGTCCCTTTTAAGAACCAATTGTCTGAGAGGGATCCACTCCAACTGATGGACAGGCCGTAGATCCAGGACTGAGGCTGTAAATCCAGGACTGAGGCCGTAGATCCAGGACTGAGGCTGTAAAACAGAGACTATGATCACCACAGATTAACATGGTCCTATTTAAACATATTCATCAATCAACCCATTAGGACATGGGTGTCAAAGTCAAGGCCCAGGGGCCAGATCTGGCCCGCAAGACAATTTTTAGTGGCCCCTAAAAGGATTTTTTATTATTATTGACTTGCAGCATTGATGTAATGGGCAACTAAGATTATGGTTATACATAATCTAGTTTCTCGGAAAAACCAACCAAATATAATGTATTTTAACCCAATAATACATAATCAGAGGTTATATAGTTCAATATAAAATGTGTTTAACTTTATATTTGATCCAGTTTTGGTTCAATCTAAACAATAAACACATTTTGTTTTCAGAAAAATCAACCAGAAAATAACAAGTGAGCTCATGTCACAATAAAGTCATGTTAATATCTTTATAATGTAAAAAACTATCATAAGGAAATCTCTTCTATTGTTTCAGCCCCTGATCGGTTCCTATTTTTTTAATCGGCCCCAGACCAAAAAGAGTTTGACACCATAAAATTAGGACATCTAAAAGTAGTAAGCAATAAGAGTTGATTATTCAAGTTAATGCGTTGAATTATTAAAAACATGTGTGTTTTCAGCTGGTGGCCTCCGGGTGGCGCTGTTGGGACTGGGACTCGTCTGTGTTCTCCAGGCGGCTCTGAACGTGGGCCTGCGTTTGTACGGTGAGATAAGAGCAGATAAGATAAACTACTGCCCCCCCGCGACCCGGCAACGGATGAAGCGGAAGAAAATGGATGGATGGAAGATAGACTTTTGATCTCTGATGGAGAAATGTACAGGTCACATTTGGCACAGACAGAATCACTCAGATTTGTGCAAAAGACAGAAGTGTGAAACATGTTAAGGTAAAAATATAGTCTGACCAGGATATAATTCTAAGTCTTTAGAGCAGAAACATGGTCGATATACAGCAAATGAAATATTTACCATTAGGATGGTAAAACTGTAAAAACTAAAAACCTTTAAAGTGATTGTAAAATGTTTTCTCTCAAATTAATAAGTAAACTGGCCTCTTGCTGGGACTCTGAGGGCACCACTGCAAGGGTCTTTCTTTTTCATAATCTGTATTTGTCATGTGACATTTCTCACATTCTGGACAAAATTCTGTGAGTCTGAAACGGATCCATCGGGCTGTGATTATGGGGCATGTGAGTGTAAGTGAAAGTTTTAACCAGTTCTCCCCAGTTTCTTTCCTGTGTACAGTATAAGCTCTATTCCAGTGACATCACTTTGCCTCAGGCCTTGACCCTCGGTGCTGGTGTTTGTGCCCAGGGGACGGATGCCATAAAAGGTGCCCCGGTGATGACCCCTCTGCAGCCCCAGGCCCTGAACCAACAACAGCAGAGAGTGATGTTACAGTTACAGGTACACACACACACACACAATTGTTTGTTTCAATGTTTCTATAATATGTTAAACTATTTCCATTGAGTGACCACAGAGACGTCTGTAGTTTAGATTTCTTCTTCCAGTTTCATCTTCAGCACTTTCATACAACTGTTTTACCTTAACAAGACCAGAACCCTGAGTCTGGACCAGACCAGAACAAAGACCCAGAGACAACTGAATTGTCTCCTAATAATTTCATTCTGTTTCGTACAACAGAAACATATCAAACGAGTCAGTCCACACCAGCCTCCTCCACCACAGAAGACCCCTGCCAGGACTGCCCCTGTGAGGTTACAGGTACAAGCACACACACACATATACACACACGCACACACTCCTACGCACACGCATATAGACACAAACATACACACACACAAAACATGCGCACACACACATACTACACAATATTTGTTTGTTTCAATGTTTCTATTATGTTACACTGTTTCCATTGAGTGACCACAGAGACGTCTGCAGTTTAGATTTCTTCTTCCAGTTTCTTCAGCACTTTCATAGTAGTACTAAATTTAATATGCTGCTATCCAGAATATATAACTACAATATGTGTTTATAATATTTCGGGTGTTCATTTTGACATGTTCAGATGAATTATGGTAAAAAAAACTGCTTTGAAGTGGCACCTTTTAACAAACGCTAGGGGACGACAAAATGGCGGCGATGACGTAGGAGAGGGCCATCTCACAGCAGCAGCAGTCTGGTTGGAATCTGTAGGAGGTTTCACTGTCATCTGAACAAGGTATAAACATATATTCATCAGTTTTGTACATAATAGTGTGCAACTCTTTTAACCTTTTAGTCTTATTTGTGAGATTCAACCTAATTAGTATTGGGCAAGTTAGCTAACTCTACTTGAAATTAGGGCTGGGCAAAAAATCAAATCTAGGCAATTAATCGGCTTTTGAAAAAATCTAATTTGAGAAAAATGTGAAGATTGTGAAATCGGATGAAGGATATTGTGAGAGTTTCAGCAGCAGATGAATATACTTATAATAGTCTTGTAGAGACTGTGCTGATATTGTAATACGTATTGGGGGAAACAAATTAAAAATAGTTTTGAAATTTAAATATTGAGCAAAAAATCAAAAAAAAATGTAAGAGAAAAGCCTGTCTTTGGTGACTTTAATGAAAATCTATTTAAAATCAAAATCGTCCACAGCGGGAAATAAAATCGAGATTTTACTTTTTTGCCATATCACCCAGCCCTACTTGAAATCAAGATATCCTAAAACATGCTTACAAGGCTAATATTCGTTTTTACTTTATCCATCACTTTAGTTGCCTCAGATTTTATACAATGTAATATCCATAAATGCTAACACCTATTAACCTCTTAACACCCACCGGCGCGCCGGCGTGCCGTTTTTATGTTTTTAAATGTTCTGCTGGCAATAGCAGATGTATTTTGAACACCAAACCCCAAAAGCTGTATATCATTTTAAACTACATCAGACTTTGCATTCAAAAGATATAACACATAATGTGGGCACAAAATAAATCAATTCCGAAATAGTTTTTTACCTTTGGGCTTGTGCTGTACAAATAAATCAGCTCTCCTCCCAGCTTGCAATACATAATTCTCTCTGGAACAGTCCAAAGGAAAATTATATCCACTTGTATTTCCCAAAGTAAAATCCATTCTGCAGAAATAATCCAAAAATGTGCATTTATCTTTAGCGAAAAAGACGGAAAAAAGAGCACAGATGTTGCTCTTTCACTTTTAACGGACTTTTAGCTTTGTTTTTCACCCAAACATCTGTTATCTACGTGTTCCTTAGCTCCTTATCTTTCAAATGAGACTACTCCCGAAAAGCTAGACCAATTTTTGGGTCTGCAAGAGCTCCCGTGAGTACAGCTAGCGCTGCTGTTTGCGCATGGATCACTGATCTTTGTTGTGGTCCCTTCTTGTTTGCATTTACTTCCGGGATGTTTGATTGACATGTCCGTGTAGCCAATGAGGAAAGCTTTCGAGCAAGGGGTGGGACAATGGTGTCCTGTCTTATGTTGGGCCTGGACAATTGTGCGTAATGGCAGCCAAAAGACGCTCTCGAAGCTGCAATGAATTTACACTCATAAAAAAATAACTTTGACATTAAAAAAACAAACAAACACATAGATTAGTAACTTATAAGTACCAATAATAAAAAATATTGTTTTTATGATGATTAAATGTCAGTAAAGATATTTGGCACAATTTGGCACAATTGTGCCAAATGTATGCCTTTTTTAGGGCCTTTAGAAATTGAAAATGTTAGGCGAGCTAAAAAAATTGGGTTTTTTCCCAAACTTCAAAGGATGCAGAGGGAAATAGGAATGACAAACATTATTTTTGTGTTTTTTTACTTAAACTAGAAGGCTCTAGCTTTAAAATGATGCATCACACAAGCATGTGAGATGTAAGATGTGTTTTTAAATAAGCAAAGACATTTGGGTATGCCCAACTTTTGTGCACAAGCCAAAATGAGGCGGGTGTTCAGAGGTTAACGGTTTAATTAGCATGTTTATCAATGATTGCATCACATGTAGTCTATGTTTTCAACTTCTGCAGCTTTTTGTTCATAAAAGTAAAATATTTATTTAATTCAAGTTATTTTGATTAGCATTTATGGATATTGCAATGTACATTGTGGTAAATAAATCTAAGGCAACCAAAGTGAGACTGGCATAATGTAAAAACGAATATTAGCCTTGTTAGCATGTTTTATGATATCAAGTAGAGTTAGCTAACTTGCCCAACACTAATTAGCTTGAATCTCACAAATAAGGCTAAAAGGTTAAAAGAGTTGCACACTATTATGTACAAAACTGATGAAAATATGTTTATACCTTGTTCAGATGACAGTGAAACCTCCTACAGTTTCCAACCAGACTGCTGCTGCTGCTGCTGCTGCTGCTGCTGCTGCTGCTGCTGCTGCTGCTCGCCGCCATTTTGGCTCCCCCTAGTGTTTGTTAAAAGGTGCCACTTCAAAGCCGTTTTTTTTAACATAATTCATCTGAATATGTCAAAATGAACACCCGAAATATTATAAACACATATTGTAGTTATATATTCTGGATAGCAGCATATTAAATTCTAGTACTACTTTAACAAGACCAGAACCCTGAGTCTGGACCAGACCAGAACAAAGACCCAGAGATAACTGAATTGTCTCCTAATAATTTCATTCTGTTTCTTACGACAGAAACATATCAAACGAGTCAGTCCATGCCAGCCTCCTTCATCTCAAAACCCTGCCCCTCCTCCTACCAGGGCCTCTGCGTCCACGGTCAGTGCCGCGTCCTGAAGGACCTGGACAAGCCTGTCTGCAAGTGAGTCACACATGAACACCATACTTATTGTTTCACTTTGGTTCATTGTAAACTGCAACATTCATCTAAAACTGATCCACCAGCTTTTTTTTTATTATTATTATTTTTTTTAGTTATGCAGTCTGTGAGTCTGCATAACCCCAATCCAATCAATCTGGATTCAATAAAGTATCTATCCATCTATAAATAAAGAAAGTGGATTGATTGGATTGGATGATGCAGACTCACAGACAGTGGTCATCCTTCTCTCTATGAACCAATGGATCCCATGTGTTTGTCATGAATGCATTCCCTGTGTTTGATTCTCTGAACTGTGTTGGCAAATCAATAACTTTATAAAGTCCTCAGAGACAACTACAAGGTAAAAATAAATGTACTTGAAAGAAATGATAATTGTCCATGTTGTGTGTATGTTGCAGATGTGACGAGGATTACACAGGGGAGCGCTGTGAGATAGCGGTGTTTGGACTTTGATGATGACATCGGTAAAACCAAAACCTTTGTTTAAAATTGTTTAATGTTTTTCACATGAGTTCCATGAGCTCTGTGAGTCAGTATATACAGTCTATGTACATCTATAGACTGTATTTAGATGGACAATGCTAACTCCCTCATGGACGAAGTTTGGCTCCCACTCACTCTGGCAAAAACTCTCGATCTTAGAGGTGCGGGACCTTATTAGCCGAGAACCAAACACTTTCTATTATCTGTGAATATGTGTATGCATTTTTTCAATCAAGATCAGCACATTGAGATCAGCACAGTGAGATCAGCACATTGAGATCAGCACATTGAGATCAGCACAGTGAGATCAGCACATTGAGATCAGCACATTGAGATCAGCACATTGAGATCAGCACAGTGAGATCAGCACATTGAGATCAGCACATTGAGATCAGCACATTGAGATCAGCACATTGAGATCAGCACATTGAGATCAGCACATTGAGATCAGCACATTGAGATCAGCACAGTGAGATCAGCACAGTGAGATCAGCACATTGAGATCAGCACATTGAGATCAGCACAGTGAGATCAGCACATTGAGATCAGCACAGTGAGATCAGCACAGTGAGATCAGCACATTGAGATCAGCACAGTGAGATCAGCACAGTGAGATCAGCACATTGAGATCAGCACAGTGAGATCAGCACAGTGAGATCAGCACAGTGAGATCAGCACAGTGAGATCAGCACAGTGAGATCAGCACAGTGAGATCAGCACAGTGAGATCAGCACATTGAGATCAGCACATTGAGATCAGCACAGTGAGATCAGCACATTGAGATCAGCACATTGAGATCAGCACATTGAGATCAGCACAGTGAGATCAGCACATTGAGATCAGCACATTGAGATCAGCACATTGAGATCAGCACATTGAGATCAGCACATTGAGATCAGCACAGTGAGATCAGCACATTGAGATCAGCACAGTGAGATCAGCACAGTGAGATCAGCACATTGAGATCAGCACATTGAGATCAGCACAGTGAGATCAGCACATTGAGATCAGCACAGTGAGATCAGCACAGTGAGATCAGCACATTGAGATCAGCACAGTGAGATCAGCACAGTGAGATCAGCACATTGAGATCAGCACAGTGAGATCAGCACAGTGAGATCAGCACAGTGAGATCAGCACAGTGAGATCAGCACAGTGAGATCAGCACAGTGAGATCAGCACAGTGAGATCAGCACATTGAGATCAGCACATTGAGATCAGCACAGTGAGATCAGCACATTGAGATCAGCACATTGAGATCAGCACATTGAGATCAGCACAGTGAGATCAGCACATTGAGATCAGCACATTGAGATCAGCACATTGAGATCAGCACATTGAGATCAGCACATTGAGATCAGCACAGTGAGATCAGCACATTGAGATCAGCACAGTGAGATCAGCACAGTGAGATCAGCACATTGAGATCAGCACATTGAGATCAGCACAGTGAGATCAGCACATTGAGATCAGCACAGTGAGATCAGCACAGTGAGATCAGCACATTGAGATCAGCACAGTGAGATCAGCACAGTGAGATCAGCACATTGAGATCAGCACAGTGAGATCAGCACAGTGAGATCAGCACAGTGAGATCAGCACAGTGAGATCAGCACAGTGAGATCAGCACAGTGAGATCAGCACAGTGAGATCAGCACATTGAGATCAGCACAGTGAGATCAGCACAGTGAGATCAGCACAGTGAGATCAGCACATTGAGATCAGCACAGTGAGATCAGCACAGTGAGATCAGCACATTGAGATCAGCACAGTGAGATCAGCACAGTGAGATCAGCACAGTGAGATCAGCACAGTGAGATCAGCACAGTGAGATCAGCACATTGAGATCAGCACAGTGAGATCAGCACAGTGAGATCAGCACAGTGAGATCAGCACATTGAGATCAGCACAGTGAGATCAGCACAGTGAGATCAGCACATTGAGATCAGCACAGTGAGATCAGCACAGTGAGATCAGCACATTGAGATCAGCACATTGAGATCAGCACAGTGAGATCAGCACATTGAGGGTGTAACATTAGTCTCAGGCCGTATTCTTTGTTCCATAACATACTCAACGACATCCATACCTATTGTACAAACACATCTTGGACATTTTTATCTAATACTGTTCACAAATAATTATCACACTTTAGCCCTTTTTTGGTATTTATCAAGCATGTATTACTCCTTTTATGTTATCTATCCATCCATCCATTTTCTTCTGCTTTATCCGTTGCCGGGTCGCGGGGGCAGCAGTCTAAGCAGAGACGCCCAGACTTCCTCCAGCTCGTCCTCAAGGCGTTCCCAGGCCACAGAGAGACATAGTACCTCCAGCGTGTCCTGGGTCTTCCCCGGGGTCTCCTCTCGACGTGGAGTAGCAGCGGCTCCACTCCGAGCTCCTCCCGTGTGACTGAGCTCCTCACCCTATCTCTAAGGGAGCGCCCGGCCACTCTGCGGAGGAAGCTCATTTTAACCGCGATCTTGTTCTTTTGGTCATTACTCCTTTGTATTTTCTTAATTACTTTTTTAAATGTTTTTTCTATTTCTTGTAATCTTGGTGTGTGTGTTTTAATGCCCTGTGGAATTTTAATTGTGTCTTTTGTATATTTTAATGTTTGTTATTGATGCCTGATGTGATAGTGTGAGGATCTTTGTGTGGCCTTGTGTAGGAAAGACGCTCTAAAAATAAAAGTGGATTGATTGATTATTCTAGGCTAGGTTTAGGGCTATTATAATAGATCCATGGTTTAGGGTTCATCGATTAGCATTTGATTAGCTGTTAATAAGTGAGGGCTAATCTAAAGTGCTACCCATAGTATTTATTCACATCATTTTTTGTTATTTTTCACCTGTTTTCAGGGGTGTATTGATAAAGAACGAAACATTGAAGGAGCAGCAGAATGACAGCGACACGGTGGAAGACGACAGCAGCAGCGACTAAAGTCTGTCAAAACGTACAGTTCTATCAAACGACAACAATAATAATCAATAATAATGCATCGGTTTTATGTAGCGCTTTTTTGACACTCAAGACTCTTCATATGCATTTCATTTTATTTTATTTTATTGTGGAATCTAGAATCAAGGTTCAGTTGAATCTTTGGGTTTGATTCTGTTTCTTTCACAGAGAGAGAGAGCCTTTGTCTGGTCTCTCTCTCTGGTCTCTCTCTCTGTTCTCTCTCTCTGGTCTCTCTCTCTTGTCTCTCTCTGGTCTCTCTCTCTGTTCTCTCTCTCTGGTCTCTCTCTCTGGTCTCTCTGGCCTCTCTCTGGTCTCTCTTTGGTCTCTCTCTTGTCTCTCTCTGGTCTCTCTCTGTCTGGTCTCTCTCTCTGGTCTCTCTCTCTGGCCTCTCTCTCTGGTCTCTCTCTGGTCTCTCTCTCTGGTCTCTCTCTCTCTCTGGTCTCTCTCTCTCTCTGGTCTCTCTCTTGTCTCTCTCTGGTCTCTCTCTGCTCTCTCTCTCTGGTCTCTCTCTCTGGTCTCTGGCCTCTCTCTGGTCTCTTTTTGGTCTCTCTCTGGTCTACAGTATCTCTCTCTCTGGTCTCTCTCTGGTCGCTCTCTTGTCTCTCTCTGGTCTCTCTCTCTTGTCTCTCTCTGGTCTCTCTTGTCTCTGGTCTCTCTGGTCTCTCTCTTGTCTCTCTCTGGTCTACAGTATCTCTCTCTCTGGTCTCTCTTTGGTCTCTCTCTTGTCTCTCTCTGGTCTCTCTCTGTCTGGTCTCTCTCTCTGGTCTCTCTCTCTGGTCTCTCTCTCTGGTCTCTCTCTGGTCTCTCTCTCTGGTCTCTCTCTCTCTCTGGTCTCTCTCTTGTCTCTCTCTGGTCTCTCTCTTGTCTCTCTCTGGTCTCTCTCTGTGGTCTCTCTCTGCTCTCTCTCTCTGGTCTCTCTCTCTGGTCTCTCTGGCCTCTCTCTGGTCTCTTTTTGGTCTCTCTCTGGTCTACAGTATCTCTCTCTCTGGTGTCTCTCTGGTCTCTCTCTGTCTGGTCTCTCGCTCTGGTCTCTCTCTCTGGCCTCTCTCTCTGGTCTCTCTCTGGTCTCTCTCTCTGGTCTCTCTCTCTCTCTGGTCTCTCTCTTGTCTCTCTCTGGTCTCTCTCTTGTCTCTCTCTGGTCTCTCTCTGCTCTCTCTCTCTGGTCTCTCTCTCTGGTCTCTCTGGCCTCTCTCTGGTCTCTTTTTGGTCTCTCTCTGGTCTACAGTATCTCTCTCTCTGGTCTCTCTCTGGTCGCTCTCTTGTCTCTCTCTGGTCTCTCTCTCTTGTCTCTCTCTGGTCTCTCTTGTCTCTGGTCTCTCTGGTCTCTCTCTTGTCTCTCTCTGGTCTACAGTATCTCTCTCTCTGGTCTCTCTTTGGTCTCTCTCTTGTCTCTCTCTGGTCTCTCTCTGGTCTCTCTCTGTCTGGTCTCTCTCTCTGGTCTCTCTCTCTGGTCTCTCTCTGGTCTCTCTCTCTGGTCTCTCTCTCTCTCTGGTCTCTCTCTTGTCTCTCTCTGGTCTCTCTCTCTGGTCTCTCTCTGCTCTCTCTCTCTGGTCTCTCTCTCTGGTCTCTCTGGCCTCTCTCTGGTCTCTTTTTGGTCTCTCTCTGGTCTACAGTATCTCTCTCTCTGGTCTCTCTCTGGTCTCTCTCTTGTCTCTCTCTGGTCTCTCTCTCTTGTCTCTCTCTGGTCTCTCTCTGGTCTACAGTATCTCTCTCTCTGGTCTCTCTCTGGTCTCTCTCTTGTCTCTCTCTGGTCTCTCTCTCTTGTCTCTCTCTGGTCTCTCTTGTCTCTGGTCTCTCTGGTCTCTCTCTTGTCTCTCTCTGGTCTCTGTCTGGTCTCTCTCTTGTCTCTCTCCGGTCTCTCTCTGATCTCTCTCTCTCTCTGGTCTCTGTCTGGTCTCTCTCTGGTCTCTCTCTGGTCTCTGTCTGGTCTCTCTCTGGTCTCTCTCTGATCTCTCTCTCTCTGGTCTCTCTCTTGTCCCTCTCTGGTCTCTCTCTCTGGCCTCTCTGGTCTCTCTCTTGTCTCTCTCTGGTCTCTCTCTGGCCTCCCTCTCAGATACTGGTTTATTATGGGTGGGTTGCCGGATTTAGCTTGTGTTTTATTATAGAATGTTCACCTTTTGATGCTTGTGTAAACGTAAATAAAGAAAAATCGTGTCCACGATCTACTTTACACATATTTATTTCATCCCAGATCAAACATAGTGAAACACAGACTTCAGGACTCCTCCTTCTCGTCGCCGTGGGTGATGGTGTAGCACAGGGACTTGTAGTCGATGTTTCCGGTGGGATCGATGGGTGCGAGAGAGAAGGCCTGGTCTGCCTGGAGACATCACACACAAAATTTACTCTTTTCTAATTTGAGAACTTTCTAACTTTCTAACAACATTTGCCAAAGGGACAAACACAGTTATCTAGAAAGAAATGTCTCCCTTTGAATGAGGAAATACAGAAACAGTTTATGAAATAAGAATAAATGGATTTGTCCCATTGGAGAATCTTGTTTTAAGTCAAAATGTACTAATAATAAGATAAAAATCATTGATTTCAAGCAAATATTACTTCATATTTTTCCTTTTTGCAGTGTATACATTGGATTGTGGGAAAAATCAGTTTTTTAGATATGGTATTTGTATTTAAAAACAGATATAATGTCCATGTTTTATTTAGTAATGCACTGGTCATATATGTGCTTTTTCTCTCTCCTCTCCTCTCTTTGGTGGCTCTCTCTCTCTCTCTCTCTCTGGTCGTTCTATCTGGTCTTTCGCTCTGGTCTCTTTCTCTCTGATCTATCTCTGGTCACTCTCTGATCTCTCTGGTCTCTCTCTCTGGCCTCTCTGCTCTCTTTCTATCTCGTCTCTCTCTCTGGTCTCTTTGGTCTCTCTCTGCTCTGTTTCTCTCTCTTGTCTCTCTCTGGTCTCTCTCTCTCTGGTCTCTCTCTCTCTTTGGTCTCTCTCTGCTCTCTTTCTCTCTTGTCTCTCTTTGGTCTCTCTGCTCTCTTTCTCTCTCGTCTCTCTCTGGTCTCTCTCTGGTCTCTCTCTCTGGTCTCTCTCTCTGGTCTCTCTCTCTCTCTGGTCTCTCTCTCTTTGGTCTCTCTGCTCTCTTTCTCGTCTCTCTCTGGTCTCTCTCTCAGACACTGGTTAATTACAGTTGCTAGGATACAGTCCCAGATACTAAAGCACAATGCAGACTGAACCAGGTAGAGCCGAGTAGAGTCACGTGGGCTGCTGGAAACGGGATTAGCGAGTCTAGTTTCGACACTAGCTTTAGCATTCAGAACTATCGTGCAGTAAAACACCTCTTCTGCTGTGAACTTGTCTGCTTGATTCATCAGAAGTCTCCGGAACCTGGAACGCAAACGGCAACATTCAGTAATGCATCTGTTTTATGTTTACAAAATCCAATAAAAAAGGCATAAGTTCTTACTCGTCCTTGTTCACGAATCCAGTCGCATTTGGATCAAAAAGTTTAAAAGCAGCAAGTATTGTGTCCTCTGGGTCCGTGCCTGTGGTTAAGAAGAGTAAACGTTTAAGTATTGTTGTATAAATACTTTAAAGAAGAAACACCTTTAGATAATACAGTATTTGATGCAGACTATTTTTACCTTTTAACTTGTTTGCACTTTCTCTCTCTCTGGTCTCTCTGGTCTCTCTCTGGTCTTTTGGTGTCTCTCTGGTCATTTGGTGTCTCTCAGGGCTTTCTCTAGTCTCTGGATTTTTTCTGGTCTCTCTGATCTCTCTCTGGTCTCTCCCTGGTCTCTCTGATCTCTCTCTGGTCTCTCCCTGGTCTCTCTGATCTCTCTCTGGTCTCTCTGGTCCCTCTCTGATCTCTCTCTGGTCTCTCCCTGGTCTCTCTGATCTCTCTCTGGTCTCTCTGGTCCCTCTCTGGTCTCTCTCTGGTCTCTCTCTGGTCTCTCTGGTCTCTCTCTGGTCTCTCCCTGGTCTCTCTGGTCCCTCTCTGGTCTCTCTCTGATCTCTCTCTGGTCTCTCTGGTCCCTCTCTGGTCTCTCTCTGGTCTCTCTCTGGTCTCTCTCTGGTCTCTCTCTGGTCTCTCTCCGGTCTTCCCGTAGCCTCCATCCTGCTTCCTCTGGACTTTTGAACAATATACTTGTTTTTGGAATTCCATCTAACATACTCAAGTTTCTAAATTCCGACCTCATAGAAAGTTGGATTTTACTTCCAGAAGTTCCCCACTTCCTCATGTTTTGGAAAGAACACCCACCGTTGAGTTTCTCGCCGAACAGACTCAAGAAGACGGTGAAGTTGATGGGACCCTTTCCTTCATTCAGCATTTCCTCCAACTCCTCATCCGGAACATTTAGTTTTCCTAATAACGAACGGAGATGTATAACAGATAACATTTATTTATCTATAACATGATTACAACAATAGACCTCTGCAACACGTCCTATAAAAGATACTACGCCACCACTGTAACTACTGATCTACAGTCTCAGTACTGGATCTACAGTCTCAGTACTGGATCCACAGCCTCAGTCCTGGATCTACAGCCTCAGTCTTGGATCCACAGCCTCAGTCTTGGATCCACAGTCTCAGTCCTGGATCCACAGCCTCAGTCCTGGATCTACAGCCTCAGTCCTGGATCCACAGCCTCAGTCCTGGATCTACAGCCTCAGTCCTGGATCCACAGTCTCAGTCCTGGATCCACAGCCTCAGACCTGGATCCACAGTCTCAGTCCTGGATCCACAGCCTCAGTCCTGGGTCTACAGCCTCAGTCCTGGGTCTACAGCCTCAGTCCTGGGTCTACAGCCTCAGTCCTGGATCTACAGCCTCAGTCCTGGGTCTACAGCCGCAGTCCTGGATCTACAGCCTCAGTCCTGGGTCTACAGCCGCAGTCCTGGATCTACAGCCTCAGTCATGAAGCTCTTCGCGAAAGTTCACTGTGGTAGACCCGGCCACTGCTGCCAGATCTACAAGCCTGCTCATCCTCTACTCATTACACCAGCAAAACGCCCACATCTAATCCACCAATAACCACCAGGACAGCAAGTTAAAAGCCGGAGACGCCCACTTCCCAGCCTTCTGAAGTTTGCAAAACCTCCGCCGCCCCACCTCCTCCTTCTCTCATCGAAGCGTGCTTGCCTACTGCCTCTGCCGTCACCAGTGCCTAGGCCCCGGGGGGGATTATGCGCGCAAGCAAGCGCCGCACTCATCAGCATCTCTCCCGGGCCTAGGGCGCCAAACATACTCAATCAACAAACTTCTAACTGCATTTTCCCTCTTGGGTCTCTCCAAAGTGAACTGGGTCTACAGCCTCCTGTCACATGAACTAAATCCCGTTTTCTTACCGAGTTGTGAGTAGGTTTCCTTGAGGTCCTGCTTTTTGATGACACCGTCTCTGTCCTGGTCAATGCAGCCGAAAGCCTACGATAGTAAATGCATATAACACATAAAACACATACACCGTCGTTCCACTGGGTTCAGAGTGAGTGATGTCACAGTGAAGGCAGCAAAAAGAGAAAAAGATTATAAAAAATTATGAGACAAGAAAATATCCATAGTTTTCTCATTTGTGTTTTATGCAGTTTGATAACATCTGTTGTAAAGATAAAACATATGAAAACTACAGGAAGTAAAACCAGGAAGAATGAATCACACTGGGGATATTTACGATTGATGAAAATTGTTGGCACTAATTTATATTTAGAAAATTACACATCAGTATTTTTAAGACATTTTAAATTCTAAATAAAAATACAGGGTTTTTTTTCATCAATGAAATAATACGGTAAAGTGATCACCCTCCTCATCCTTTTTAACACTTATGAATTTGACTAATGTTTGTCAAATTTGAAGCAAAGTCTGAAATACATTAAAGGTAAAGTAACGACTGTCATTTAAGTTCCCATTTTAAAATAAGTGCGTTCACAGTAAAGTGTCAATGAAAGTATCAATACTTTAAAGTAGTTTACCATACTGCTATCCAGAATATATAACTACAATATGTGTTTAGAATATTTCAGGTGTTCATTTTGACATGTTCAGATGAATTATGTTAAAAAAACGGCTTTGAAGCATAGACTGTGAAGTCGCACTTTTTCACTTCCGCATAGAAACGCTAGGGGGAGCCAAAATGGCAGCGATGACGTAGGAGAATGACCTCTCACAGCAGGGTCGGCATTAGATCATATACGAATCGGGACGAAACCGGAAGTCACAATCCTACTTTAAAATTAATTTTAGACTAATTCGTCCTTAAGTGGTGACTGGTTAAGTTTTAGGTGTTTAAGTAAGATGGTTAAGGTTAGGGTTACGGCTGGGTTGGGGTTATTCTTTGGGAATGGCTGGTTAAGTTTAGGCATAAATAGGTAGTTTGTTATTTTTACTTCCGTTCCTATTCCGTTTATGATCTAGTGCTGACCCTAGCGTTTGTTAAAAGGTGCCACTTCAAAGCCATAATTCATCTGAACATGTCAAAATGAACTCCTGAAATATTATAAACACATATTGTAGTTATATATTCTGTATAGCAGTATGGTAAATTCTAGTACTATTTTAAGGTTATAACTCAAAAACTAAATTTACTATCATAGATTGGAAAAAAACACAGAAATATTAAAGAGATAGTGTGGAGAAAATCAAAAGGAAAGATTGACAAATATATTTTTGTCAAAATTTTAAAAGACCAAATCCCCCATATTCTCCACCTATTCCCATATTCGCAACTGTAACTGACCTCATGGACCTCAATTGTAAAGTATATATTATTTTAAAAGTGTAGGTGAATTTTACCTCTTTAAATTCTTGTATTTGCGACTGCTCGAACATGGAGAAGACATTGGAGCAGGACTTCTGTGCCGCTCGCTGCCTCTTGTTGGAAGCCTTCTTACTGGCCTGTGATGAGCAGCAGCAATATCAGCAAAACACATTAAAGCTCAGGTACCTAACTTTCAAACCTACAACTCTCTCTCTCTTTTTCTCTTTAGTTACCGGCTCTAAAACAGTTCTATCGCTAGTTTTCATGTGTCTGTCACTTCTTTGGATTAGCGTTTTCAGACAGAAACATTGAAAAAGTAATTACTACCTTAACTCGGCCAATCAGCTCTCAGCCCAAAGTGTCGAATTGTGACTCACAGGGCTCTTTTCTTACAAGTGTGCAAAAGAAAACAGCTTTCTATTGACAACAAATCAACATATTCTGGTTTGATTTGTTTACAACACGCTACTTATGCAAGGACAAAGTAGGTACACTGCAAAAAATGATTAAATATGAGGTGAGGTGATTTTTGCTGGAATTGAGTGGTTTTTATGTTAATTTGAGCACATTCTGACGGTGTTAAAACAATATTTTCCAATGAGACGAGGCCATTTAGTGTTTTTTCAAGAACTGCTGCTTTATTTTCTCATTTCAAGAGAGATGTTTCTTGTATCTTCATAAAACAAGATTATTTTGCTTGGTCCCATTGGCGAATCTTGTTTGAAGGCAGACAAAAATGTGCTCAATTTAAAATACATTTGTCTGAATTTTAGTCATTTTTTACTTTTTTTTTTCATCACCATTTACAGTTTTAGCAGCAGAACCTAGCTACACATTTACTTAAAGGTACACAGTGTAGTTTTTACTCCCATCTAGCATTGAGATCATAGATTGTAATTTGCGGTTAGCTTTGAAGGACAATTTGTCGTCTTTGACAGTGGTCCCTTTTTGTCCCTTATGGACCACTGTGTTTCAAGATGGAGCATTGATACAGAGAGTCCTCCAGCCTCATGAACGTTCATAAGTCAAATTCAAAGCCTATGACAACAATTCAAAAACATGGTGGAGGTAAATATTCTTTAACAAAGTCAGATTTGTTATTGGTAAACTGTATTTTTTTTTTCATTTGGAGCAACTGTAAAAATTACACAGAGCACCTTTAAAGAACTTTCCTGAGGCTGAATAGAGATGACAGAAGCAGGACTTACCATGTTGACGGTGGACTGTGGTTGGGCTAACCCTGCGGGGCGGGTGTTTTATGGCTGCAGTGTTATCGGCTGCTCTCTGACAATAGCCCCCTGGTAGGTTTGGTCCCTACATGGTCCTGTCTCTCTGGTGCCACTGTCCCGGGCTGATAAGGACCCGAGCCCCTGGATTCCTTTGGGTCCAGGAGACAGATATGAAAGCTTGTATCTCGCCTGTTGTTTGCTATCTCAGAGTGATTCTAAAATAGTCTGTGAGCCAGTTAGAATAGAGCTGTTGAGACTGAGAGGAGGGAGCAGCGTCTGCCGTCAGAGGTGTATGGAACTGTCATAGTGAAGAGGGAGCAGCGTCTGCACTCAGAGCTGTACTGTATTGTTGTGGTGAAGAAGGGAGCAGCGTCTGCCGTCAGAGCTATGGGACTGTTGTGGTGAAGAGGGAGCAGCGTCTTCACTCAGAGCTGTATTGTATTGTTGTGGTGAAGAGGGAGCAGCGTCTGCACTCAGAGCTGTACTGTATTGTTGTGGTGAAGATGGGAGCAGCGTCTGCCGTCAGAGCTATGGGACTGTTGTGGTGAAGAGGGAGCAGCGTCTGCACTCAGAGCTGTATTGTATTGTTGTGGTGAAGAGGGAGCAGCGTCTGTACTCAGAGCTGTATCAGACTGATGTGGTGGTTTCTATTGTTTTCATTTTTTTCATTTTTTTACTTTTAATCTTTCATGCTGAAGCACTTTGGGCAGCTGCTGTTGTTGGAAATGTACCATACACATAAAGTTGTCACTGACACTGATTTTGACAATAAGCTGACCAGATGGAGCAGCGTCTGCACTCAGAGCTCTATAGGACAGTTCTGGTGAAGACGGAGTTGAGTCGAAAGGCAAAGTCCTGTTAGTTATCGGGTAATGAGCTAAAGGACAAGATGGCGGATACAAGCGATCGGTCCAATCTGCTCTGACTCCAGGACCAGATTCAGAAGAAGACCATGGATAAAACTGAGGCTTTGAGACAGTGTTTTTCAAACAGTGGGCCGGGGAACCTTAGTGTGCCTTCAGATGTTGGGTAATGGTCTAATAACACCTGTTTGGTCAAAATAAAATGAAAAAAGAAAGTATGAGAAGATTAGCAATACTTCTTTTCACTTTTTTGATTTTCTATACAAGACACTTTGATATATGAGTTTCAGCTGGTGGTGGACTGTGCCATGGGATAGTTTCAAATGAAAAAGGTGTGCCACGGCTGAAAAAAGTTGGGGAACACTGCTTTAAGAAACTCAAAGCACTCATAAAACACTGCATAACGTTAGCATAGCATTTTGTTGCTAATCAGAATTTTGTTCGGTCTTCATAGTGCCATTTATAGTTCTTCCTTTGTCCCCACAACGGTGTAGTACAAGCACACGGGGCAGATGAGGCTGGGGTAGTTGTTGTAACATTATAATGACAATAAATCAAATCTAGTGCTAATTATGGTTCGTAAACGGGGCTGGGACTAAAAAAACTTCACAAATATAAGATTGGGGTCATTCTTTTATTTACAGATAACAAAGCATTTTATGATACAGTTAAAGTCTGTGTTAAATATACAGTTCCATTGCAAACATTTATACACAACTAACATCTGTTTATGTACATCATTGTCTTCTATTGGAGTATCTTACAGTTGTGTAGTTTTGTGTGAGATGGTTACAGACAGCACTGGTTTTTTAACCTTTCAGGCAAAGTACCAGCTGTAAAAGAATCATAATATTGTGTTTTTTTGTCCAGAACCACCAAACATGGTTGTTTAATAATTTTAATTTTAATTTTATTGAATCATATGTGTGTGGCTAAAATGGTTGTTGTATTGTAATTCACCTTTGGCTCGAGCCAGTCGGGACGGAGGGGGTTTTGTGTGTTCATCCATTTTGCCAGGAGGAAGCATGGGCCTTCCCTTTGTGTGTGAAGTGTGTTTGTGTGTGTCTGTGTGTGTGTGTGTTTGTGTGTGAACTATGTGTGTGTTGTGTGTGTGTGTCTGTGTTTGTGTGTGAACTATGTGTGTTTGTGTGTGTGTGTCTGTGTTTGTGTGTGAACTATGTGTGTTTGTGTGTGAACTATGTGTGTTTGTGTGTGTGTGTGTGTGTGTGTGTGTGTGTGTGAACTATGTGTGTCTGTGTGTGAACTATGTGTGTTTGTGTGTGAACTATGTGTGTTTGTGTGTGAACTATGTGTGTTTGTGTGTGAACTATGTGTGTGTGTGTGTGTGTGATTTTGTCCAGGTTTGACTGTAGTTTAAAATCAGCATTAACAAAGGTCTTTACAACCGTGCTCAAAAGAAAGTATGTTAAGAAACTACATCTGTGACATGTTAGAGCCAGGACTGGCCTCCTGCTGGGACTCTGAGGAGCACAGGGACTGGCCTCCTGCTGGGACTCTGAGGAGCACAGGGACTGGCCTCCTGCTGGGACACGGATGAGCACAGGGACTGGCCTCCTGCTGGGACACGGAGGAGCACAGGGACTGGCCTCCTGCTGGGACACGGAGGAGCACAGGGACTGGCCTCCTGCTGGTTCCAGAGTCAAGATTAAACATGTGGAGGCAGCAATCCTGATCTATCCATCTAAAAATCAGGAACGGTCTTTCTGAAGGAGTGAGACAGGCCGCTGCCATGGCTGTATTTAAGTCCAGGCTTTGAAAACTGTTTTTTTTTTTAGCCGTATCCATCACTGACCATCATTGAACTCATCGCAGTTGTTTTCAAATTGCCTTTTGTGTGTGTTTTATTGTGTGTTTTGAGTTGCCTTTTGTATGAACTGTGCTAAACATACAAACACATAATGATTAATTGATTGTCATTGCCATTTCCAAGTGATGTACCTTTGGTTGTGGAGAGTTTTCTATGTTTAAATCATAATACAACAGAAACTAACCCAAAATAACCTGGATCAGAAGCGAACATGTCTCGGTGATCCAGACAGAAGCAGGTTTGACTGGTAGTTTTATACCAGAAATGACCTGCAAGAAATGAGCCGTAAAATCCAAGAATGCAGCTTTTACCGCATTAAAGCTGGGGTACCTAACTTTCAAACCACAAAAAAATGTAATTGCATTGATTTGAATGAGCCTCTGAGCTAGACTCTTACTATAGCGACAAACAACCGGTGTTAAAATAAGTAAATAAGTTGTAAGTAAACTGTGTGTGGCGTGAATGGAAAAAAAATCTGTACTCCAAAAATGCGCTATATATATAAAAAAAGAGACACACTTACTGGCTAACCTGTATCAATAAAGTCAGGTACCCCAGCTTTATGAGTTAAGATTGTATTAGTGACTACTCAATATTTACTCAGTGCACTGCAAAAAATGATGAAGAGTAAGTCCAAAATGGCTCAAATTTGGCAAAAAAAAATGTATCTTTACTTGAGCACATTCTGACAAGATTTGCCAATGGGACAAAGCAAAATGATCTTGCTTTAGAAGGATACAAGAAATGTCTCCCTTGGAATGAAAAAATTAAGCAGCAGTTCTTGAATTAAAACTAAATGGCTTTGTCTCATTGGTAAATCTGGTTTTAACACAGTCAGAACATACTCAAAGATAAAGAAAAAACACATGATTCAAGCAATTATTACCTCATATTTTATCATTCTTTGCAGTATGATGTGGACCAGGAAGTCTCAGGGCCATGACGAGACGCTCTGAAGGCCACACTTGGACCCCGGGCCATGGTTTGGACAGCCCAGGACCAAAACAATGATTGAGGACGCAGCCACGGGTTTCCATTGTAACAGTTGAACAGATCCAGTCCAAACAGATCCAGTCCAGACCGGGGCAGGTGTGGTGTCAGCAGTGCATGCAGGCGGCCATCTTGCTGGCCACCGCCGAGATGAGTGCGGCCCCTCGCCCACTGCCCTCCTCTGATTGGAGGAAGCAGATCTCGCAGTGCGGCGTCAGCTCTCGCACCACTTTGTGAAACCGGTCCTGGAATCTGAAACGGGAAAAAGAAACACTCTCTTTAACAACGAGATTCAGAAAGATTTGACTCATCTTTTGTTCTCATTCATTCACGCCACACCGCCCCATTGATTTAAGCCAGAATCTATCAGAACTCTGAAGCTAAGCTGAGCAGGACCTGGTTAGTCCTGTGATGGGAGACCTCTGGGAACAGTGGTACTAGCTTCTTTACACTTTGGGCTTGTTTAACCGTTAGCTTTCATGACTCACCTTCATCTGGTTTGACAATAAACCAGTGTCCTGTAGCTGCTAAAACTGGATGGAGTCAAAATTCTACTCTACTCTGAAAACTCTACCGCAATAAAAATACATATATTAGCCGCATCGCTATATAAGCCGCAGGGATCAAAGTGCTAGAAAAAAGTGTAGCAGCTTATCGTCCAGAAATTAAGAATACTAATTACTAACACCATTGATTGCCGTTGCGGTCATTTACAGAGTTTATCAACATCTATAGACATTGGTCATCTGCCCCTTATGGACCAATGGCTCTACACTGCAAAAAAATGATAAAATATATTGGCTAATAATTGCTTGAATCGAAAGGTTTTTATCTTAATTTGAGCACATTCTGACTGTGTTAAAACAAGATTTGGCAATTTATTTTTAAAACAAGAACATTTTACTTTGTCCCATTGGCAAATCTGGTTTTAAGGCAGTCAGAATGTGCTCAGATTAAGATACATTTTGCCAATTGTGAGCATTTTTTGACATATTTTTCATCACTTTCTGCATGTGTTTGTCTTGTGCTTGAACTTTTTGATTCTCTGATCTGCTGTTGGTAAATCGACGGCTTTGTAGAGTCCACCAAGACGCCTGCTGTTGTAATTTAGCGATATACACAAAACACATTGAATTGAATTGACTTAAAGTTACTTTGGGTGCAGCTTGTAGACCGATCCGTCGATGCCCACGGTGATGTGCAGAGTGTCCAGGCAGCGGCGCTCTCTCATGCGGTTGATGACGGCGGCTAACCCGGCGGCGCACATGTGGGAGGAGCGCGTGGAGATGACCTCACACACCAACCGCACAATGTCACAGTCCAGCTCTGACGGCAGCACGCCCAGAGACGACAGGATGTTGTAGATCTGCTTTCTGTCCCCAGAGTCACTGCAGACGGAAAAACAAATAGTTTAGTGGAGAGTTGGCTTAAAAACAACCGAAACAAATGAGCCGGTCATTTATGGTTTTCAGTTTTCTGTAGTGTCTGTTTTGTTTTAATTAAATTTCAATTCAATTAAAATGTATTACTTTAGCTGTCTGTGGCCTCAAGGGAAACTAATACTAGATATATAATAAGAAAGAATGGAAACGACAATGCTTGAATGAAGGTCTAAAAATGATGTGAAATGTTTATTCAGTCTTGTGTTATTTTGTATTGTAAATTATTTTTATACTGAATGTTTTAAATGTGTTAATGATCCTTTGTGGACCCCAGGAAGACTAGCCACCACTTTTTTTCATTTCATTTCATTTTCAAGCCCTTTATTGTCCATTTCTGGGTCAGGGGGGTGGCAATGAGAGCTGCCACCCAATGCTCATAGCACCAGTCCCTCGCTGATCCTCTGCAGGTGGTGAGTCCACAGGAAGATGGCTGCTCTGTCAGTGATGAAACAGCCTTGGTCTTTCAGCGGGGGCTTCAGGCAACGTGGGGTTAAGTGTCTTGCCCAAGGACACAACGACAGTAGACATCAGTGGGAGCAGTTGGAGTAGGTCCCATGGTGGGAATTGAACTCACGACCTCCAGGCTCAAAGGCCACTGCTCTACCAACTGAGCTACTGTCGCCCCCTAGCCACCACTTGTGGAAGCTAATGTGGATCCAAATAAATAAATAAATAAAATATTACAGACTAGAGGAAGGTCCTGTTAGTCCCACAGTGGGGAAATTTCAGTTTGATAAATACACATAAACATCAAAGCATGCGGCGTACATTACTTCCGCGCAAAGTGGGTTAAGTGTCTTGCCCAAGGACACAACGGCAGCAGACATCGGTAGAGTCGGTGGAGAAGGTCTCGCGGTGGGCTCGAACCCATGACCTTCAGGTTCAAAGGCCAATGCTCTACCACTGTCACCATATTGGTCCAATTTAAAACATACAGACGGACAATCGGCCCCTGGACAAGTCTGGTGAACTAGACAGACCCTTTTACTATAAAGTCTGGACACCTCTGACATATATTCCATGTTGTTCCAGTATTTTCTCTGTGACACCCGCAGCGCTCACCTCTCCACCTGCGACACGTGGCGGGTCTCGAAGCTCCCCCGGCTCCTCAGCTGCTCCGACGCTTCTCCGTTGAAGAGCAAGTTCTCATTCACCAGTTTTATCAGGACCAGTCTGACCAGCTCCCCCATGTACTTCCCACTGATCAGCTTTTCATATCTGCAGAACAAAGGGAGAACTTAAAAGGAGGCCTGAGAAAATACAACATTTCTAAAGTAGCCTTTGGTGTGCCTCAGGGATCAGTACTTGGTCCGATACTGTTTATAATGTATATGCTGCCATAAGGACACATTATTACGCAGACGACAACTTTAATAATCGGTGAGACCAAATCAAGCCAATCCGATTGATAGACTTAGAAAGAAAAAAAAGAAAAAGAAAGAAAAAAAACACACACAAATGATGGAAACTTCCCAAGAGGCATTCTCTTGGAGACGATGTGATCCCCGAAAACAGCAGATATGCCTTCAATATAAAATATATAGTGAGGAGATGAAGGGTAAAAATAGGCTTTCAGCTTGTAATTCCCTATGCTACCACCAGAGGGAGGAGTTGAATTAGTTTTGCAATTGTAAAGAACGTCATTTCACCTGGGAAATTACCAAAACTGATTTATGGGCAGTACAATGAAACCAACTATTACAGGACTGAAACCCAAGCTTTTAGACAGAAGTAGTGGCACTGTGGCCCCTTCTGAATGTTAATACCAGATCCTGTCAGACCTAAGCAGGACAGGGCCAGGTTAATACTGTGATGGGAGACCTCTGGAAGCATCAGGTGCCACAGTGGGACGGCTGCGGCTGTAAAGTACCAAACTGTTGTTGTGTCCTTTGGTAAGACACTTAATCCCCTTTGCCTAGAATGAGTCTGGTGTGTGTGTGAATGGTTGGTGGTGGTCGGAGGGGCCGATGGCACAGACTGATTGCCTTCCTTCTGTCAGTGTGCCCCAGGGCAGCTGTGGCAACTGTGGTAGTAGTAGTTTATCACCAGTGTGTATGGAGTGAATGAATAATGGCATGTGAAGCCTTTTTGAGTGCCATTTAATTCAGATGCATATCATATAATTTTGTGTTTGTGTCAGAATTTCCTGATAGTAGCGTGGATGGATCAAAAAACAACTCCAGGTCTGTGACGAATGAGGGAACAACGTGACATGGTGAAAAGAGAGACACTTGCATGCAGTCTGTTGCGGTTATGACACCCTTCATTCTGCATATTTGTATTAAAATGAGTTCAATTATTGTAAAAGTCCATTTAAAAGATCAAGGTTCAGTGTTTGCTCTTGCCCAACAGTTTGTTAGAGGCTGGTTGTCAACAGTCATTAGGGGCTAAAGCGCCTGATGGCCTGGAGCCTGACGCAGAGGCATCAGTAAAAGCAGCTGGTCACTTAGTAACTGCACAGGGCCCTCAGCTGAGAGCCATCTGACCCGGGACCGGAGGGTCAGTCACGTTTTAGAGCGGCCCCTCCCTCTGCTGGACTCAAACATATGGTCGTACTTGAACGTTTACACACCCAGGCAGAAATGTTAAGTCTATAATTATAATGACAACAGAATCTCCTCATCTGACCCTGATCAGAAATCTCCATCCCCCAGTTCTCAGTAGCGTGTGTTGCCCTTTGACATCTATGACAGTACCCGGGCTGTGAAATGCGCTATATATATATACAATAAATAAAGATTCTCACTTATTCATTTTCTACTGGGGCGACAGTGGCTCAGTTGGTAGAGAATTGAAGGTCGTGGGTTCAAGCCCCCACAAGACCTTCTCCACTGACTCCCACTGATGTCTGCTGTCAATGTGTCCTTGGGCAAGACCCTTAACCCCACTTTGCCTGAAGCCCCCGCTGAAAGATTATGACTATACTCTCACCGACAGAGAAGCCGTTCACCAGAGTCCTGGATCTACAGCCTGTCTGTCGGTGGGAGTGGATCCCTCTCTCAATATGGGTCTGAGTGGATCAGAGAGAGAGCCCAGAGAGAGACTAGAGAGAGACCATAGAGAGACAAGAGAGGGACTAGAGAGAGACCAGAAAGAAAGACCAAAGAGAGAGACTAGAAAGAGACTAGAGGAAGGCCAAAGATAGAGACTATAAAGAGACTAGAGAGAGACCAAAGAGAGATCAGAGAGAGAGAGACCAAAGAGAGAGCAGAGAGAGAGGGAGAAGAGAGTGAGGATCCAGGACATTTAATGACATTTATAGACAGTGGTCTCTGCTCCCTATGAACCAATGGCTCCTGTGCATTTCCATGACAGTTCCATGATGTTCGAAATGTGTAACTCTCTGATTTATTCTTGGTGAATTGACAACGTTGTAAACATCCTCCAAGACGACTGTTGTTGTGATTTACAAATAGATACAAAAATACAATAATTTTAAGAAGCCTGTGGGACGACTTTTGGGCCTTCTCTATAATCTCATGTAGACTTTCCACACGGGTCACTCACAGCTGCTGTCCTGGGTTGGTGGAGGCCGTGTCCACCATCCTGTCGTACTCCAGCCTGAACTCCTCCAGCTCGCCGTTGTCTCCGAACGCCCCCCACTCCGTGTTCACGCACATGCGGCCCTCCTCGCCCTCCACCAGCTCCACGGTCCTCATCTCCTCCATGTAGCAGGCGTTACACCCAGTGCCTGCAGAAGAAGAAGAGTGTGTGGAAGAGTGAGGACTTCTGCACAGTGCGGGAAGTGGGAGCGAGGTGTGTGGTCAGAGAGTGTTTGGGCCTGTGTCTTACTGTTTGTCTGTGTGTGTGTCTGTGTGTGTGTGTGTGTATTTTGGGTTAGGGTTAGTGCCTGCAGTAGAAGAAGAAGTGTGTGGATGAGTGAGGACTTCAGCACAGTGCGGGAAGTGGGAGCGAGGTGTGTGGTCAGAGAGTGTTTGGGCCTGTGTCTTACTGTGTGTCTGTGTGTTGTGCTTGTGTGTGTGTGTATGTGTGCTGTGCTTGTGTGTGTGTGTGTTTTGAGTTGAATGAATGAGATGGGTTAGAGCCAAATAAGTGTCTTGTTTATTTCTGTTAAAATAATAAAATCCCTTCTACTATTCGTCGGTTATAGATTGAGAGTCTTCCTATTCACTGAAGAATAGAATTGATTTGAGGAAATGTCAGTGTTGCATCCGCAGTTACAGAACAGTAGGTATGACGAGCACACAACACAAGATAAATGAACAATAACTCTATACTCACCAACAATCATGCCGACTTCACAGCTGCGGTCTTCGTAGTAGCACGAGATCATGGTGGCGACTGTGTCATTCACCATGGCAACCACGTCCATCTCAAACTCCTGGAGATCAAAACAAGGACACGCTTAAAAAAACTGATAAGATAAAGTAAGAGAACCTTTATATGTGTGTGTGTGTGTGTTTGTGCGTGTTCTTGTGTGTGTGTGTTTGTTTGTGTGTGTGCGTGTTTGTGTGTGCGTGTTCGTGTGTGTGTGTTCGTGTGTGTGTGTATGTTTGTGTGTGCGTGTTTGTGTGTGTGTGCGTGTGTTTGTGTATGTGTGTGTGTGTGTTTGTGTGCGTGTGTTTGGGTGCGTTTGTGTTTGTGTGCGTGTTTGTGTGTTTGTTTGTGTGTGTGCGTGTTTGTGTGTGTGTTTGTGTGTTTGTGTGCGTACGTGTGTGCGTGTGTTTGTGTGTGTGTGTGTTTGTGTGTGCGTGTGCGTGTTTGTGTGTTTGTGTATGTGTGTGTGTGTGTTTGTGTATGTGTGTGCGTGTTTGTGTGCGTTTGTGTTTGTGTGCGTGTGTGTTTGTGTGCGTGTTCGTGTGTTTGTGTGTGTGTATACCTGCGTTTCTGTGTGTGTGTATGAGTGTGTGCGTCGTTTCCGTCTGTATGTGTGCATGTGTGTGTGTTTTTCTGTGTGCGTGTGTGTGCTTGCGCGAATGTGTGTGTGTATGTTTGTGTGTGCATGTGTTTGTGCGTATGTGTTTGTGTGCATGTGTGTTTGTGTGTTTATTTGTGTGTGTTTGTGCGCGTGTGTGTGTGTGCCCCCCGTGACTTCCGCATCGGATAAAGCGGAAGAAAATGGATGTATGGACCACACATTTTTGATCCGCAGCGGCTTGAGTTGTCTTGCAAAGAAGAATTGGGTTCACAATTCCACTTTGCAGTTCAATTAAAAAATATATATAATTTTCTTCTGCTTTATCTGTTGCCAGGTGGCGGGGGCAGCCTTTATACAGGTCAATGTATTTATTTGTGTTCATTTAACTTTTATGTAACTGATCCAATACACAATTTATTACTATTTTTGTTTCAATTTGTGTCCAACCAGTTCTTTCCAGAATCATGCATTACGAACTTTCTTTTCACATTTGTCTCTCGATGATAAAATAATGAAAATATAAACTTTTGTGATTGTGACAAAGTTCCAGGAGTATGAATACATGTCCTAGTTTCTTTTATTGGTGATTTTTTTGCAGTGTTGTTAATAAAAATGACTGTAAACACAAATAATAAGTACAGCAGAGTTTCTCACCCCTCGCCTCTTGATGGCGTCGCGGAGCAGACCCACCACGTTGTTCCCTTCGGCTCCGGAAGCTTTGAAACCTTTTGTCCAGTTCAGCAGGATTCCCTTCAGAGACACAACTGATTTCAAAACACAACTTTCATTTTTATTTTAATGTCCTTTTTGTTTAATAAATATATGTTTTTTTTAAATCAAAGTTAAATGTTATCTTATGTTTTATTATTATTTTTCATGTATTTGATATTGGACAATGAACAATAAACTCAACTCCATTAGAATGATTCCGAGAGCGATTTTTTTCCCTCTGGGTTTTTTAAAATGTGGAGCAAGTAAGTTAGGATTAATTATATAGCGCATTTTTTTCAGACCAACACAGTGATGACGGAAGCGAGACGCCGAACACACTGGACCATCAAAGCCTCCGACCAAACACCTTCCATTCACTCATTCATTACATTCAAACCTATTGTACATGTTTTTAGTGGTAGGTGAAACCGGAGCACCTGGAGGAAACCTACACAGACACGGAGACATGTAAACTCCATTCAGAAAGGTCCTATTCCGACCGGGATTAAAACTCAGGACCTACTTTCTGAGAAGCGAGAGGGCTAACCACTCAGCCAACGTGCCAACCAAGATTAGAATTAGGGTCTGAGAGCAGGGTCTAAAACAGGGGTGTCCAAACATTTTAGCATGAGGGCCACTTTAGTTAACCAGACTTGTCCAGGGACCGGCAACCCGGAATGTAAAAATATTTTGCCTGGATTATGAGTTTTAAAATGAGCTCTGACAGATCGGAAGAATGAGCAATGACCATATCACCAGCTACATTAACGCTACAAAAACAAATTCTAACACAATTCAAAGAAAATATCGGTCTCTAAATCAACGGCTGAATTCTAGTCTACGTCTGTCTAAAGTGTCAAAGGAGAAGTTGGCTGGATGACACTGGGAATTGGTGTGTGCGATCTCAAATACAACTTTGTTTTAGAAAAGGCAGAGGGCCACATGACATGACACAGAGGGCCGCAATTGGCTCGCGGGCCTGAGTTTGGACAGGCCTGGTCTAAGAAGATCCGGAACACTTATGCACTTTTATTATGGACCTTATTATGGACCAATGACGACAGATGTTGAGATTTAAGAAGATTGAATCAGATTGAGCTGAATTATTTATGATATTATTATTATATTGACGTGTGCTGCTGTGTCCCAGAGGTTTCTCACATTATCCTGGACGGAGCTAAAAACAACCCAAGTTTTGTTTTAAAATGATGTTTTGTGACATGGACAAAAGACGGTGGTGTCTAGTCTCTCTCTGGTCTCGCTCTGGTCTCTCTCTGGTCTCTCTCTGGTCTCACTTTGGTCTCTCAATGGTCTCTTTCTGGTCTCTCTCTGGTCTCTCAATAGTCTCTCTCTGGTCTCTCTCTGGTCTCTCTCTGGTCTCTCGCTGCTCTCTCTGGTCTCTCTCTGGTCTCACTTTGGTCTCTCAATGGTCTCTCTCTGGTCTCTCTCTGGTCTCTCAATGGTCTCTTTCTGGTCTCTCTCTGGTCTCTCAATAGTCTCTCTCTGGTCTCTCTCTCTGGTCTCTCTCTGCTCTCTCTGGTCTCTCTCTGGTCTCTCTGGTCTCTTTCTGGTCTCACTCTGGTCTCTCTCTGGTCTCATTCTGGTCTCTCTCTAGTCTCTCTCTGGTCTCACTCCGGTCTCTCTCTAGTCTCTCTCTAGTCTCTCTCTGGTCTCATTCTGGTCTCTGTCTATGGTCTCTCTCTGGTCCCTCTCTGGTGTCTGGTCTCTCTCTGGTCTTTCTCTAGTCTCTCTCAGTTTTTACCTTGTCCAGGTCTTCGTGTCGGACTGGGAACGAGAAAGTGAATCCCAACGGCAGCTTTTTGTGTTTGATTTGGTGTTTGCCCAAAAAGTCCGACATGCACTCGGCGACGTAGTCAAACAGCTGCAAACATTAGATTCAGATTCAGTTAATTTGCCATTTGCAGTAAAACCACATTGGAATCCCCCCAGTGCAACATCTATAGTGCTTTGTTCAGACTGATGACAATTTGTGGAAGAGGAAGCTGTTAGCATGTTAGCATATCCAGATGTCCAGCCTCTCAGCGAACGATATCTTCTACCAGAGGGAAGAAGCTGGAACATGGCTTTTCCAGAGACCAGAAGAGTCACCTCTTTCAGAACAGAGCACCTCTCTGGTCTCTCTCTGATGTCTCTCTTTGGTCGCTTTCTGGTCTCTCTCTGGTCTCTGTCTGGTCTCTCTCTGGTCTCTCTGGTCTCTCTTTGGTCGCACTCTGGTCTCTCTCTGATCTTTCTCTGGTCTCTCTCTCTCTGCTCCCTCTCTCTGGTCTCTCTCTGGTCTCTCTTTCTGGTCTCTCTCTCTGGTCTCTCTCTCTCTGGTCTTTCTCTCTCTCTGGTCCCTCTCTCCAGTTTCTCTCTGGTCTCTCTCTAATCCCTCTCTGGTCCTTCTCTCTGGTCTCTCTCTGGTCTTTCTCTGGTCTCTCTCTGGTCTTTCTGTGGTCTCTCTCTGGTCTCACTCTCTCAGACAAGTTGAGTGTGTATCTCTCGTACCATCTCTGCCGTCCCGGTCATGGCGTCTTCAGGGATGGAGTACATCTGGTTCTTGGTCTCGATTTTCCAGCTTCTGTCTTCGTCTGCTCCCACTTTCACCAACATCACGCGGAAGTTTGTGCCTCCAAGATCCAGAGCCAAGAAGTCACCGACCTCTGGGAACACATACAGTAGGAGACTTTCACTGGAATGGATCAAAAATATCTGTTAATGCATGAAAATATCTCAGAAATCCTACACAATCTGTCAAAGGCACATCTGAAATGTTCTCTGTTTTTAACCTGTCTCACATTTCCAGATTTGAGCTGCATGAATCTGAAACGCTGCCTCCACATGTTTAGTCCTGACTCTGGGACCAGCAGGAGGCCGGTCCCTGTGCTCCTCAGAGTCCCAGCAGGAGGCCAGTCCCTGTGCTCCTCAGAGTCCCAACAGGAGGCCAGTCCCTGTGCTCCTCAGAGTCCCAACAGGAGGCCAGTCCCTGTGCTCCTCAGGGGACAGAATTTAGAATAAGACGCACGCCAAAACATGATGTAAAGTAGTTTCAGTAAAGGACTTTAACATTTATCTTCAGAGCCTTAGATCCATTGCTTCCTCTCAGTCTTGTCTGGTGTTTATCTTCCTTGCCTTTATCCTCGACGAGTCACATATATAAACTTGTACACATGCATAAAGCTCGGGTACCTAACTTTCAAAACAAAAACAATCAAACTATGTGGTGAAATACATGTATAGACTCTCACTCTCACAAACACACATTCATTCACTCTGAGTAGGGGAAGCCCGGAGCACCCGGAGCAAACCTACACAGACATGGGGAGAGCATGCAAAATACAATCAGAGAGGCCCTGTTCGGACTGGATAAAGTTAAATAGAAAAAAAAAAAAAAAAAAATCAGAAATATTGGATGAATGGAATATGAGATAATGTAGTAGTAATAATTACAACGGGTAAAGCGACTATTTTTATGATTTTTCTTTTCATTTTGACTTTATTAAGGACTCATATGCAAGCCAAGGACCCAGAGCTAAGAATAATGAAAGAAAATATCTGAAGAATGGAATATGTCATAAAGCAGTAGTGTTTATGAGAGGTGGGTGTAGCAGAGGTTGTGGGTGCAGTTACCGGATCCCTCGGGGGTGGAGCAGACGTAGGTGGGCAGCATCTTGACGCTGGCCTCCTCGTGGGTCTCGATGCGGAGGCCTCGGTCCATCTCCCGCTGCATCCTGCTCATCACCTCCTCCAGCTCTTCTCTGGGCAGACGGAATTTACACAGGACTTCCTCTATCTGAGAAGAGAGGAACCAGAACCGTGAGCCCGGGCCTGGGACTGTTGTGTTTGGTGCTTTTCAATCGTTGTGTTTCTGGAACTTTAGGATGATGTATTTGTTTGTTTGAATGAATGGATGTTGTTTCTGCTGCAGGAGATTTGGATTTCTCCGACGGGGATCTATAAAAGTATCTATCTTTCTCTCTCTATCTCTCACTGTCTCTTTTTCTCTCTCGCTCTCTGTGTCTCTCTCTATCAAAAGACACTTCACCCACATTGCCAGAATGAGTCTCTCTCTGTGTGTCTCTCTTTCTCTCTATCTCTCTCTTTCTCTCTCTGATTCTCTGTCTCTGTCTCTCTCTCTCTCTCTCTGTGTCTCTCTTTCTCCTTCTGTGTGTCTCTCTCTCTCTCTCTCTGTGTGTCTCTTTGTGTCTCTCTGTTTGTCTCTCTCTCTCTCTCTCTCTCTGCCAGTGTCTCTCTCTTTCTCTGTCAATGTCTGTCTCTCTCTCTCTGTCAGTGTCTCTCTCTCTCTGTCACTGTCTCTCTCTCTCTCTCTCTGTCAGTGTCTGTCTCTCTCTCTCTGTCAGTGTCTGTCTCTCTCTCTGTCAGTGTCTCTCTCTCTCTGTCAGTGTCTCTCTCTCTCTCTCTCTCTGTCAGTGTCTGTCTCTCTCTCTCTCTGTCAGTGTCTGTCTCTCTCTCTCTGTCAGTGTCTGTCTCTCTCTCTCTGTCAGTGTCTGTCTCTCTCTCTGTCAGTGTCTGTCTCTCTCTCTCTGCCAGTGTCTCTCTCTCTCTCTCTCTCTCTGTCAGTCTCTCTCTCTCTCTCTCTGTCAGTGTCTCTCTCTCTCTGTCAGTGTCTCTCTCGCTCTCTCTCTGTCAGTGTCTGTCTCTCTCTCTGTCAGTGTCTCTCTCTCTCTGTCAGTGTCTGTCTCTCTCTCTGTCAGTCTCTCTCTCTCTCTCTCTCTCTGTCAGTCTCTCTCTCTCTCTGTCAATGTCTCTCTCTCTCTCTCTGTCAGTGTCTGTCTCTCTCTCTCTCTGTCAGTGTCTGTCTCTCTCTCTCTGTCAGTGTCTGTCTCACTTTCTCTCTGTGTCAGTGTCTCTCTTTCTCTGTCAGTGTCTCTCTCTCTCTCTCTCTCTGTCAGTGTCTGTCTCTCTCTGTCAATGTCTGTCGCTCTCTCTGTCAGTCTCTCTCTCTCTCTGTCAGTGTCTCTCTCTCTCTGTCAGTGCCTCTCTCTCTCTCTCTTTCTCTCCCTCTCTCTCTCTCTCTGTCAGTGTCTGTCTCTCTCTCTCTCTGTCAGTGTTTCTCTCTCTCTGTCAGTGTCTCTCTCTCTCTCTCTCTCTCTCTCTCTCTCTCTCTCTGTCAGTGTCTGTCTCTCTCTCTCTCTGTCAGTGTTTCTCTCTCTCTGTCAGTGTCTCTCTCTCTCTCTGTCAGTGCCTCTCTCTGTGTCCCTCTCTTTGTCTCTTTCTCTCTCTCTCACAAGACACTTCACCCACATTAGAATGAGTCTGGTGTGTGTTGGTCGGAGGGGCCGATGCACAGCAGACAGGTGGCCTCGCTTCTGTCAGTGTGCCCCAGGGCAGCTGTGGCTACAGTAGAAGTTTATAACCACTGTGTATGGAGTGAATGACTAATCAAATGTCAAATGAATCATATCACATACCGATGCGTTAGTTTGGGCAATTTTTGTGTGAAATAACAAACTAATCGCACACAAAAATCCTTCCTCTGGTTGCAGAATTTTTGTTTTTTATCTTTAACATATTTGGCAACAGATGTGTCAAAGATAAAAAACAAAAATTCTGCAACCAGAGGAAGGATTTTTGTGTGCGATTAGTTTGTCATTTCACACAAAAATTGCCCAAACTAACGCATCTCTGTTTGGAATGGCAACAGTAAAAATCTGAATTGTCTTCTTTATTTTTTGGCAGGGACATAGCACAATAAATGTACTGTTCAGACCGGATATAAAAGCTCCTTTTCATCTGTAGTCCCTGAGCAGAGGTTTCTTCACTGCACAAAAGTTCACAAATGGCTTAAAAAAGGATACATTTACCATGATTTTTGTCCAATAATCACCAAAGGAACCAGAAAAACATTTTTAAATCATGTTTTGACCAATCTTGTCATAAAGCAAATCAAATTTCTTTTGGTCTGTTTTGGCGATGCCTATCACCCAAGACAAAAAAGTCAGCAGAAAGATAAAAACTCCCAAAAAATCCAAAACATTTGCATTTTTGTGGGCAATATTACACAACCATTTAACATATGACTGATTAGCGACAAACACATTTTAAAGCCACACTCTTGCTCTAAGTTTTACTCGACTCTCGACACATTTGGCTCAATTCAAACGATTCTTCAGTCTCCTGCGTGTCTCAAACTGAGGTGAGTCTTACCGTGAGGATTCGATCAATGATAGACGTGTAGCTGGACTTTACAGCAGCAGTGAGCGACGGCATCTTTGTGGAAGTCTGTGGATCTGTCTCCAAGTCTGAGTCTGAGTCTGAGTCTGAGTCTGAGTCTGGATCTGTCTGAGTCTGAGTCTGAGTCTGAGTTTGGATCTGTCTGAGTCTGAGTCTGGATCTGTCTGAATCTGAGTCTGAGTCTGAGTTTGGATCTGTCTGAGTCTGAGTCTGGATCTGTCTGAATCTGAGTCTGAGTCTGGATCTGTCTGAGTCTGAGTTTGGATCTGTGTGAGTGAGGCTCAGGACTCAGGGCTTTTATTGCTACACGATCGTGGGCCGGTCGTCTCTGCAGATTGCCTCATCTCCAGCTCCGAGGTCAAACACACCTCTTTGTAAACACAGGACTGAGAGAATGCAGACGGTGTAGAATGTGTTACATCCTGCAGATTTTATAGTTTGAATCCACAGTTTAGATGTCAGGCCTCTCAGCAGGAGCCAGTATGTGATGAAGTAAGATTGTGTTACTGAAAACTGCAAAAATGACAAAAAATATTCGGATATTGCTTGAGTTTGGCTGCATTTACTCCAGGAGATTAAAAAAATGCCAAAGGAACAAGCAGCTTTTGCCTTATTTTAACCTCTGAAGCGTTAGTGTTTTCTCAGTCTCCAAGTGAGAAAGTGCTAGTATCTTGTAAAATGTGTAAAAGGACTTGGTTAACTCAAGAACTCCCAGAGCAGTCAATTTGACGGCTTTTAGTTTTGGAAGTGTAATTACTCAGAGTATGTACGTTTTTGGTCTTCCTAAAATTGTGACTTTTCTGTGTCTGTCTGTAGTTTATTTCTTTGTCATTATTTGTTATGAAAGTATCTTAATTCATTTCATTAATTTATTTTGTCCCGGACTGGCCCCAGACTGGTTCTCGTTCAGCTTAGCCTTTCAACAAACTGTTTTTTCTGTATTTAAAGTTATAGTCATCAGTTTTAGAACTGTTATAAATGACTTACTCTAAATAAATTTGGTAAAAAAATTAATCATTTTTGGGTCAATATCTCAGAATTCTATTGGTTTGAACGGGAGCAGTGAAACACGAGGCTCTGCGAGTTCCAGTTGTTTAACAATTATGGGAGTGTTAGGCAGTTTTATACACGATGAAACAGGAATAAACAATCTCCACATGGTATGTTTAATGAATGTGTTTTGTCCTTCACACATGGTCTCACTGGTCTCAGTCTATGGTCGACAAACAACAACATTGTTTCAGATTTGCAGATTCGCCAACAACAGATCAGAGAATCAAACAGCTCAAACACAGAAAATGCAAGAATAACAAACACATAGCAGCGATTGGTCGATAGGAGCAGAGACCAATGTCTATAAATGTCTCCTGTCGAAACACATCAGGACTTCATGAGGACCGTCCCATTTGGCGAGCAATGTTGGTGAAGTGTCTTGCTTAAGGACGCAACCAGCCGCAGCTGCCCCACTGTGGCACCTGGTGTTCCCAGAGGTCTCCCATCACTGCAGTGACCAAACCCCACCCTGCTTTGCTTCTACAGTCCGACAGGATCTGGCTTTCACATGCAGGTGTTATGCTCCTTGTAAATGGAACGCTGTTTAATGACATCAAATGGGCTGCGACCCCAGGAAGAAACTAGACTCAGTTCATTCTAGGCTAAACTAAAGACTCAGTTGTTTGTACAGTATTTCTTCAGACCAGACATGACCAAACTAAGGCCCATGGTCCAAATACAGCCCACTGTGTCATTCTACATGGCCCACATAAGAGCACCATTGCACGGCTTCCACAAACTGTTGTCGTGCTGCAACCCTCCTCCTCCCCGTCGCTGCCTCTTCAGTAGAGAATCACCAGCTTTCTTCACCACCAGGGTTTGGACTCAGGGTTTCTGCCGAGGTCTAATCACCAAATCTTATCCACCACTTCATGTTCAAATGCCATAAATATATTAGAACCTCCTCATACGTCTTGCACTAAAATATACAGCTTCTATTTTGCTTCTATATAATTCTGAAGTAAGAGATTGTAATTAATTTTAGTAGTTTTAGTCTTTCCAGATTTAAATAACCTTTTTTACTGGGTTTCTGTGTCATATTTTGAACCATGACTCAGAAACGGGTTCAAGACCTGTGTTAAAAATAGATCCACAACGACACACACACACACACCAAAGGGCCCACGCATACACACACACACAGACTCGCACACACACACACACAGATTTGCACAAACACACACACAGATGTAAAATTAGCAACAGTTCTAAGTTTAGCGCAGGTGAAGGTTCAACGGCCGGTTTGAAGATAAAAGGTGAAGGCCTCTCTCTGATAACGGCTCGGCTTTAATCACATATGACCTGACCCGTTTACAGAATAACCTCGAAAAGAGTAGGTTGCGAATACCGGTAGGTTGCGTTCATGCGACATCACAACGTGGCAAAGAGACTGTAGTTTAACATTGTGATGGAAGGAAAGTGAACAATCTATGGCTCAATTTAATTCAATTCAATTCAATTCAATGTGTGGTCTTCTCTGAGATCTTTATAAAGTTGTCGATTAGCCAACAACAGATCAGAGAAACTAGTAACTGTCAAAAGTTAGATTCCAGTCTTAGTCTAGAGCTAATTTCTCTGTAATCCCAATCTACATGAAACAAAACTGTCCATAAATTCGACATCTACTTTGTCAGCAAATATCAACCAAGCTCTCAGAATCTTAAATGAAGCTAAAGCCGAAATTCAGAATGGAAGACAGGAGAACTAAACTCACCAGGCTCAAAGACTTCCTGCCGTAGCCCACAGCTGCAACCCTCCTCCTCCCCATCTCCGCCTTGTTCTAATCTAATTTCCCCTTCTGTAGTCGTCCAGGGCTCTGCCGGGGTCTAAGCGCCAAATCCTAACCACATTTCTGAACAGCAAGAATGAATGTAATCTTGGAAATGTTGTTCTCGGAGTCATATGTGTCAAATATGTAGGGTCAGATTACTGCCAAACAATATACAATTCTAATACTCCATGTTTTGCCTGTTTGAGCCTCTCCTGAATTGTTTTTACTGCCATCGTAAGTAACAGAAGTCACAAACTAGGATCCTGCCCAGGTAACGCTTTGGTAAAATAATGTTCTGACCATAGTTGATTATTTGTGGTTTTACTGAAAATGGAAAATTAACTAAAGCTGAAGGACACGGCAGCAACCACCGGCGGGACCTGAACCCGTGACATCAGGAGCAGGATTCAAACAGCTGAGAGAGACACAGATTCTACCACTGACATACTTTACAGACAGAAAAGTGAACCACCCTCACTCAGCCAATCAGATCTCAGCCCCTAAAGCGTCAAATTCAATCTGGAGAGACTTGAGACAAAGATTGCATTAGCATATTTATTGTCGGGATGCATGAATAAACAGCAGCTTAAATTCAGTACTAATATATTTGTTGCATTAGGATTGGTGATTAGACCCCGGCGGGCATACTGCGTGACATATGCAGAAGGGAGTTCTGTAGAAACTAGAGCTTGCGATCCCCCTGTGGCCGAGACCCTGATGTCAAAGAAGCTGAGCCATGATACTCCACTGATGAGGCGGTGATGGGGAGGAGGTGGGTTGCTGCTCGAACAGCTGCTTGAGCTGCAGAGAACTGAGAGGCTCTGTTTAAATGCAGCCCTGAAGTGGTGAGCACAGGTGTGTAGAGGGAGGAGTCAGTGTAGAGGGAGGAGTCAGTGAAGAGGGAGGAGTCAGTGTAGAGGGAGGAGTCAGTGTAGAGGGAGGGGTCAGTGAAGAGGGAGGAGTCAGTGTAGAGGGAGGAGTCAGTGTAGAGGGAGGGGTCAGTGTAGAGGGAGGGGTCAGTGTAGAGGGAGGGGTCAGTGTAGAGGGGGATGAGTCAGTGTAGAGGGAGGAGTCAGTGTAGAGGGAGGAGTCAGTGTAGAGAGAGGGGTCAGTGTAGAGGGAGGAGTCAGTGTAGAGGGAGGAGTCAGTGTAGAGGGAGGAGTCAGTGTAGCGGGAGGGGTCAGTGTAGAGGGAGGGGTCAGTGTAGAGGGAGGAGTCAGTGTAGAGGGGGAGGAGTCAGTGTAGAGGGAGGGGTCAGTGTAGAGGGAGGAGTCAGTGTAGAGGGAGGGGTCAGTGTAGAGGGAGGAGTCAGTGTAGAGGGAGGAGTCAGTGTAGAGAGAGGGGTCAGTGTAGAGGGAGGGGTCAGTGAAGAGGGAGGAGTCAGTGTAGAGGGGGGAGTCAGTGTAGAGGAAGGAGTCAGTGAAGAGGGAGGAGTCCGTGTAGAGGGAGGGGTCAGTGTAGAGGGAGGGGTCAGTGTAGAGGGAGGGGTCAGTGTAGAGGGGGATGAGTCAGTGTAGAGGGAGGAGTCAGTGTAGGGGGAGGAGTCAGTGTAGAGGGAGGAGTCAGTGTAGAGGGAGGAGTCAGTGTAGAGGGAGGAGTCAGTGTAGAGGGGAAGGAGTCAGTGTAGAGGGAGGAGTCAGTGTAGAGGGAGGAGTCAGTGTAGAGGGGGAGGAGTCAGTGCAGAGGGAGGGGTCAGTGTAGGGGGAGGAGTCAGTGTAGAGGGGGAGGAGCCAGTGTGGCAGCATGACGTCTCTTTGGTCTTGCGCTTAAGCTTCATCAGTGACTCACAGGGCTCTTTCTCACATGTATGCAAACATTTGTACATGTTTTCTGGATGAAGACAGTTTGTTGTGGACTGACACATTCACAGGATTGTACTTAAACACAATTATTTTTTCATGAGGGTTAGGGTTAGTATTGTCTGTGTCTAGTTGTATTATCTATGAAAGAATAAAAAAGGTTAGGTAGCCCAGCTTTAGTGTTTACTCTTGAAGTCATTTCAATTCACAGGGATAATGCTTTTGCGATGAACTGTTGAGGCTGTAACAAAATAAAACCTAAATTGTCGATGGGACTGCTATAATTGCAACAAAATTCTATTATCTTTACCTATAAAACATTTGTAAGGAGGCCATACACTTTTACTAATTCATCATTAATCATTAGCTTATTGCCAGGGAACATTTGGCCATCTTTCAAGCTACGTATGCTATTGAGTTTATTCTGATTTATGTGAGAAAATACTACTATTGACAAATATAGTTTTACGTCAAAATTGATTCAAATTAGTATAAAACGACTCCATTCAAACCCTTGTCAACTTTTTTGTCAATATTTTTGTCTGGTGTGAGCTTGATTTTGTCTTTATGATTATGTTTATCTTCTTCTAACACAACTTTTTAACATGTTTTATGAGGTTTCACAAGTTTTTCTCTCCAAACACATGTCATTGCATTTTGTGTGTTGACATAATGTACATACCTATATCTACACTTTAGATTGGCCCTCACTAATTAGCAAGTAATCAAGTGCTAATTCGTGTATAAATTATGGTTAATTAGCTTTTAATTAGTATTTATTGAGCACTTATTAGTCCTTATTCTACAACATCTAAATAACTAGTAACTGACTGATGTGACAGTGGCCAAAAATACATGCGTGTGAGAACCATGACGGAAGAAAGTGAGGATGCATGTATTTTACTACAGAGTTAAAATGTATTTGTTTTGAAAGTTAGGTGCCCCAGCTTTAAACAACAAATAAGGGCTATTAACATAAATAATAATAATATAGAAATGCAGCAAAAATTCCATTCAAGAATCCATTCAAACCCTATTTCTACTTTATTTCAAGATTATTTGTGAACTTGAAATTAAATTATTTTGTATACCTTCCAACACACATTCTTTAACAGTTCTTCTCCTCTTAACTAATCTAAAGTTTTACTAAACATACGAATTGCTTCACAAAACACCTTTTTTTAGCCAACGTTCCCAGTCACAACCGCAGCTCTCACCTTGTCCATGGGCTCAGGGAGATGACCGTCCATGTGTCCTGCAGACCATCAGGGCTCGTCAGGCGTCGTCAGAAGTACTCAACAGCAAATAATCATCAAATATTGAGAGAAATCCAGAAAAAAAGAATGTGTTCCCAGGAAAAAGTGCTATTTGGGTATTTAATTCTATAAGTTACATAGTGTCGCAATGGTATCTCCTTGCACTGGTCAAAAGCAGCCTCTTTCTTCTTTGGAAGCGGAAAAATTATGCAAAATCTTCAATATCAGCAGGTTTTTTTCCGAGTTTGACCTGCAAATGTAACTAATCAAAATATCCAGGTTAGGTTTTGGTGAAGAGGAGCCCAGTGGTTCCAGGAAATGAAAGCAAATCTGGTGTGTGTGTGTGTGTGCGTGTGTGTGTGTGTGTGTGCGTGTGTGTGTGTGTGTGTGTGTGTGTGTGTGTGTGTGTGTGTGTGTGTGTGTGTGTGTGTGTGTGTGTGTGTGTGTGTGCGTGTGTGTGTGTGTGTGTGTGTGTGGCAGAGCAGGGAGACAGCTGCACCTGAAGGAGCGCTGGTTTCCATGACAGTCAATTACCGCACGTCTCTGGTCCATGGAAAACACTTATCCACTGAGTAAAGCAGCCAAAGCCGATTTGTTAAATGAACCGAAGTTGCCACAAAAAAACCATGACAAAGCAGGCCTGCCAAAAGGTAAATGGTGGAGCTCGATACAAAAACAAAAGAGAGAGAGTCAACGTGCAAGAATCAAGGCTTTTAACAATGCTTTTATACACAGGCTGTTTTCAGAATGCTTGGGTCTACACCGTACTCTTGACAATATTGAAATAATGTCAGAATGTGCTATACATTTTCCCACTGTGGGACGAATAAAGGCTCTCCATCCATCCATTAATTTTATACCCCATGGGAGGGTGGCCAGAGATGCCACCCAGTACACACAGTACCAGCCCTACACATAGCAACAGCCCCATGAATAAAGGCTCTATTATTTTAAATAAAATACCGAAGGACATATTTAAAGTAGATATATTACATAATCTACTTTGTCATTTCATTTTTTTTTAGAATCTGACACACAAAAAAAATCATGATAGAATCAAGTGTAAAAATAAAAGGCTTTCCGACTGTAGCTCACCTATCTTGCCACTAGAGGGAAGTGTTTAGTCAGTTTAGTTATATATTTTTCTTCAAAAAAATCAGGCTGCAAACATGTAATTGCAAAGGACATTATTTTCACTGCTCTGAGTGTAATGTCATAGTTTCCTGACCTTAGCTATCCGTACACTCTGGTCAATTATTATTTCCCTACGAAATGAAATTTGTACGATGGTGTGGTAAGACCAGACTAATTTCATAGTGGTACAATGACATTATACTACAGGACTGTAGTATATAATGTGCTGCATATGTGTGTGATATGTGTATGCATATTGTGTGTATGTTTGTGCGTGTGTGTGTATGTGTGTGTTTATATTTGTGGCACTATATGAAACAAAAGCATATTTTGTATTTTAGTTGTGGTTACCGTAAATGTGTGTGTTTATATTATTATGTTGTATTCTATATAAACAAGTTAATAATAAACAATGTGGTGAATTTGTAACGTAGGGCCATGGATGTATTATCTGTAGGACTAACATAAAAAATATGACATATTTGTAATTCTTTGGAAGCGGCACTAAAGGGAAGCACGCGTGTTTCTCCGGATCGGTTTAAGCGCAGCACCGTATACATCCCCGGCCGTGACGTGGTGACTGGCGAATCTACAAACTGTGAACATTTAGGTGTGTACGAACGCTGACTTTGGAAAAATGTGGTTTTATTTATTACTGTCGCTGCTAAATGAACTGAAAAGTACAAACGTATATGTAGTTTTTGTTAAAATGAGTTATTTATAGGTGTTTCTGGTCAAGCTAATTTGGCTAAGGCCTTAAAAAGTAGCTCGTGATGTAGATTATGAAGGAGCTAGCAAACTTTTGTATACTGCTTTTAGACCGCTTTGGTTTCAGAAAGGCTTGCGTATTATTCTGTTTATTGTCACTAATTTTGAGTTTAGTTTTTGAATTAACTAGTTAGCAATCCTAGTTTCTTAGAATGCTAACAGGCTAATGCTACTTGCACTTGCGTTCTTCTTAAGCAGCTGTGTTCTGTGAGGATTTGCTTTCGTTGGCAGAAAACAAGGAGAATAATCCGTGTGTGGATCAGTCCAGTGTTTATGCTGTTGTATTTGTGTTCACAGCGCCTCACCATGAAGCTGTACAGTCTTAGTGTTATTTACAAAGGGGCCACGAAGTCCAACCTCCTCAAAGCAGCATACGACCTGTCTTCTTTCAGTTTTTTCCAGCGCTCCAGGTAAACACACACATGTATTTGGTGTTGTTGTAACAGTCCAGTAATAAGTGATGCACACCCTTTTAATGACAAACTTCAAAACAGGGGTCTCTCAAACATACTGCCCCTTCCATGTCGCTCACCAAAGGATTTAGAAGAGAGAAACACAAAATTACTTCAAGTTATGATTCACATGTCTGTAACTATTAGCTACGCATGCGGTTTCTGTGTGCACTAAAATGTGGTTATTATGTTTAATGGGAGTCTAGCCATGCTCCATCTGAGATTATATCACCTGTATGATGACTAAATAAGATTAAGATTACATGTTGCACAGAAGTTCACTGACCAGAACCAAACCTTACTTAGTCATTTGATGTTCTGTCGAGGGCATGATTTACATTATATGCACAGTATCAACAATTTAACAAAGAGTTTATTAAACCCTAATGAAATCATACATGATCATTTACATACACTGAGGAGTCAGAGATATAAAAGCTCTTTTTTTGTTAATGGAATATCATAAATTAAGAGGTGGGTTGTCAAGGATAAAAACAGTTTCCATGTATGGATTTCAACTGTTCCTAATTCATGTTTCCCTCGATCTTTACATGCTTTTTTAACTGCATTTACAGCTAGTTTAGAAGCATTACGGCTACTTATCCATGCATATTTTGTGTGCTCTTACTACTGCCCAGTTTCCATGCTGCAACAACATTTCCCCACTGTGAGATAAGTGAGGGGGGTCCTCTCTTTTTCCCTGTTTGAAAAAGCTGATCCAAACATGTGACAAAGGCCGAAAATAAAATGAACGTGGTAGAAGAAAAGTGAGGAACTAGTTAGACTGGGTTAATTTCATAATATCATCAATTGTAGATACCCCAGTTTTAACTTGTTTACCACAGACAATTTGACCAGGCTGATGGTGCAAGAGACTGGGAACATTGGGGGCATGAAGCTGCAGTAATCAAGGGTTATGGTGTGGTCTGATGCTGGAGGACCACTGGGCTGTGCATGTCAGTAATGGATACATCCTCTTGTGTTTTTGTTCAGTGTTCAGGAGTTTATGACCTTCACCAGTGCCTTGATAGTAGAAAGGACAACACCGGGAAGTCGAGCCTCTGTAAAAGAACAAGGTAAGGTTCTCTACACGTAAAGTTGATTGATTGATTACGGTGAATTTCCAACTGCAGCTCACACATGTTTAACACAAAACCATATGGATCTGTTTGTGTCTTCTAGAATACTTATGTCATGTTTATGTAAGAAACGATAACTTAGGGGCGGTGGTCATAGCAGATACAGAATATCCTCAGCGCGTCTGTTTCACATTATTAGACAAGGTGAGAGTCATTTGTTTATCATTCATATGGCTTCATTAGAGATGGAAGGTTCTCAACTCACCGCTGGCGCCCTCTGCAGGTTTTAGACGAGTTCTGCAGACAAGTGGACAGTATAGACTGGCCTTCAGGAAGCCCTGAGACCATCAACTACAAAGCTCTAGACATTCACCTGGCCAAATACCAGGTGTGTGTGTGTCGCTGTGTGTGTGTCGCTGTGTGTGTCGCTGCATGTGTGTCGCTGTGCGTTTTTGTATGTGTGTGTCGTTGCGTATGTATGTGTATGTGAGAGACCGTGTGTGTCGCTGTTTGTTTGTGTATGTTAGTGTGCATGTGTGTCGCTGCATGTGTGTGTGTTGGTGTATGTGAGAGAGTGTGCGTGCATCTGTATGTATGTGTGTGTGCGTGGCTTTGTGCTCTTTGTGTGCGTGTGTGAGAGAGATTGTGTGTAATGTATGGTTGTCGGTTTGAGTATAATATTATTATGAATGTCTTCTGTCTCTGGTAGAATCCCAGAGAAGCCGATGCAATGACCAAAGTGCAGGCCGAGCTCGACGAGACAAAGATTATTTTGGTAATTTGTTCATCTTTTTATATAATATATATATATATATATATATATATATATATATAAGCCACATCCGGGCCCGCTATTATGGCAAAATGAATTGTGATTTTTCTGACAATGCATAAATTAGATATTAAAATACAAGCTATGAAAGTGTCTGTTGATTTGATTGTCGTGAATCGTGCAGCCCAAATGAATTCAATATTTTGTTTATTCAGCACAACACGATGGAGAGCTTGTTGGACCGAGGGGAGAAACTCGATGACCTTGTGGCAAAATCTGAGCATCTGGGAAATCAATCCAAAGCGTTCTATAAAACTGTAAGTCTCTTTGTTTTCATAGTAGCAAGTTCAAGACAAGATTCAGACTACCAGTTATAAATAAATAAATAAACACAGTTGAAGGCAAGCCGCAAGATTTGATGTTGTCAAAGGTATATCGGAGGATTTTCGCTAATTTAGAAAAATCACGAGACGGAACGCATTCTCCTCGTGCACGTGCTCTGTTTACAAGTCACTGTCGGCATCTCTCGCTTTTTCCACAGTGTCAGACAAAAGAGGCGTAGATAACTTTTACTGCAAGTGCTATGACATGGGTTTCTCCAAATAGAATCTTATATATCTCTCTCTCTCTGTCTCTCACTCACTCACTCGGTCTCTCTCTCTCTCTCTCTCTCTCTGGCCTCTCTCTCTCTTGTTCTCTCTCTCTTGTTCTCTCTCTCTCTCTTGGTCTCTCTCTCTCTCTCTCTCTCTGGCCTCTCTCTCTCTCTTTGTCTCTCTCTCTCTGGCCTCTCTCTCTCTTGGCCTCTCTCTCTCTCTCTTTGTGTGTCTCTCTCTCTCTCTCTCTCTCTCTGGCCTCTCTCTCTGGTAGAAATGTTGCTACTGAAGCATTAACCTGGTCTTTCAGCGCTCACCAGCCTGGGAAAGAACCCAAAAACACTCTGGTCTCTTGACGAGCACGTACGACGACCTCTAGTCACTATCACCAGAATGACTGACAATTCGGAGAACCCAGTGTTTGTGAGAGAATTTTTATTTTTATTTTAGTCCCCATGTATTGCGCTTTGGACACTCAGACGCTTCACAAGTTTTATTTATTATTATGATTGTTATTATTATTATTATGATGTATCTATGTGTTTAACCAAAGTCCATGCTCCCTCCTGACAGGCGCGGAAACAGAACTCGTGCTGCGAGATCATGTGACGCCGTGGCCCTGCTCTGCGTTTGGCCTTTCTCTGCCTTTCTGCTCCTCCCATCATGCACCGGGCTCCGGCCTCCGCGGTGCTTTCAGTTCGCGCTGGACGAACAGGTGTGTGTGTGTGAGGGGACCGATCCGAGGAAGACGATAAAACTTGGGTGTCTTATCTAAATATATATGTGCCGTGGATTCAACCAGCTGGAGACCTTTTTAAAATCTCTCTCAAACTTTCAACGTTTGTATTGGTTTGTGAGGAAAGTGTGGAGCGACGAAATGATGTGGGTGGAGGAAACATTTGACAATCTTTCTTTACTGTGGGCTGCATTAAACGGGTGAAACTCGAGAAATTAGGCCCTGTCCAGACGGAGACCAGTGTTATGGTGCTCTCAGCAAAAGTACAGTGTGTCATTGGTTCTTTAGTAAGCGCTATGTAAGTACAACTTATTATTGTTATTATTATTACTAATTACACTCTTTCTGATCTTCCTTTCACTGGCCCCTCTCTTTATCTCTCTCTCTGGCCTTCCTCTTGCCTCTCTCTCTGGTCTCTTTGTTCTGTCTCTCAGGCTTCTCTCTGTCCTCTCTCTCTCTCTGGCCTCTCTTTCTCTCTCTCTGGCCTTCGTCTCTATCTTGCTTCTCTCTTTCTCTGTCTCTCTCTGTCTCTCCAGCCTTTCTCTCTTCTCTCCCTCTCTCTCTAACCTCGCAGAGTTTATGGATTTATTATGGACACTTATTGTCAAAACAGATGAAGGTGAATGAGTGACGGAAGCTAACTGTTAAGCTGCTTAACATATTGTCATTAAATCATATCGTGTCCAGTAAAAACAGTCGTCTCTCTTGCATTACAACAATAAAAACCTGCAGCTTATATTCAAGTGCAGCCTATATGTGTACAACAGATAATGAAATCAGTTTGAATGAAGAAGTCCATGTGAAATGTTTCTCATTTGAGTCAAATCTGAAGTAAAAAGCAGCGTCTTTTCTTCACCTGCTGTGTATTGAACTTCAAGCTCTTAGCGTAGCATTAGTATTAGCCTAGTTATTTTATTTTCATTTGCAGGGGAAGGGGGGGTGTGTCTTGATTTGGAGCGTCCTGTCGCAGCCTCACAGCGCCCCCCTCAGGCGTGGCAGGCACATTACAATTCTCTCGGGTGAATTGGATTAGTCTTAATCTTTGTCTGGACGGATACATTTAAGTAATAAGGTTTCGAGACCTGGACAGGGCCTGAGAATATGGTTCCAGTATCGTTTGTTTCTTTCTGTGAATCATCTTAACAATGTGAAACTAATATTCAGATTTTTCAAGTTCCACCTGACGACCTTGGTTTGAAACGCTGAAATCCCCAATGGCTTTCCAGTTTCAGCCAATCATTCACTCACTCCTGTCTCTGTTGATCCGTTTGGTTTTTTAACTTCAAATCTACCCACACACGTCGTTCTGACATGACTTGTTGGATGTGCATATCAGTGGAACTTTTACACCATAGCGACTTGGTTTTAAACACCTTTTTTATATAATCCGCACTAATCTAATTTAAATAATCTCATACATTCCTAGTTTGAGAGTTTGCAGAATTTCTAATAAAGGTATTTGTGTGTTCAGCTGTAGCCTTACGACACGCTCTGCTCTCGTCTCTCTTAGCACTTCGAAAGATCGTCGTTTGGTCATTTTAACACGTATTGTTGAAACTATAGACTTGTATACACTTTAATTTTGTTTTTTTTCTGTGGGAGGAAATGAATAACCCTGTCCCTGATGAGATTTAAATTAAAGGTGCAATATGTAACTTTTTATGTTGGTTTTCTGCTGGAAACTAAATTGCGATATCGCTAAGACTGTATTATCAGTAATGTATTGCCCCAAACCCTAACTTTTTGTTTTGTTCTCACTACTCCACTGAGGGGTAATGTGAGCGCCTCCGGGTGTGTGTAGGCAGGACTGCGTAAAGATAACCAGACAGATTGAGCTGAATGGACAATGGGACAACTGGTGAATAGCAATGAACAAACTACAGTCAAAATCATAGTATTGAAAACGGATAAAGAAAATATGTAGTGATGGGAATCCAATCGCAGAGCACAGACCTCCACCAAGAGGCATTCAAGACTGATCTGGATCCCCATACAAACTTTTTAGACCATAATTTGGGGTCTAAAAGAGACCTTGAATCACTGTGGTAATTTGATTCTGTTGCACTGGATCAGCTCTCCTCTCCACAGACCTGTTTTGTAACTTGGCTTCGGTGAAATGTCAAAATGAGGACGATTCCAGACAAAACCACAACATTTAGGACCAATCGCAAAAGCAGAGCCACCACCAGGAAAAGTTACATATTGCATCTTTTTTACAGAAGCACATTTAATGATAACTTTATAAACTCCCAACTAAATAACATCTATTCTCAACTCTGCAAAGAAGATGGAATAAAGGCCTTGAGTTGCTTCTTCTCTGTATGAAGTGTGTGTTGTATATTTTGGCCTCACTCATGTGTTATCAGGGCCTCTTCTTCTCTGCTTTTTATAGTGTAATCATTTGTGCAATATTCATCTCTCTTTTAATGTGAGGGACTAAAAATAAAACTATTAAACTTTTTTTTCTTCTCAACGACATAATCCACATTGTTATCTCCCATTTGTTTATGCGACCTGACGCATTGTGTCTGTGTGATGCTTCATGTGAGTAATGTGTGTTTGCAGCTCGGCAACTGAAGTGTGTCTCTGTGAGAAAATAATAAAATTGGTTTAAGAAACTTTGATGTCGTCCTTTTTAAAGGGGAAGTGTGTAATATGTGCACCCCTAGTGGTCTATACAAGTCATTACTATCACTTTGCACTTTTATTGCTAGAATCTTCCTTTTGTGCTCCTAAACTTTGATTACTAATGCAATCCACCTGCTGGGGTTTAGCTAAAAACAGTAAAAACGCTAATGGGTGACTACTTATTTTTGGCGTCTGCTTTCATTTAAGAATTCTGAGACGGCCAGAACCCCCACAGAGCAGTCATTTTGGAGGCTCCCATTAAAATTAATGGTATTCTGAATTTCACTACTAGTGCAATAAGCAACCAAGTAACCCTTTTTATCTTTTAAAGCTGGTGAATATAACTTGAAATACAGAAAGGCTAATAAGGGCTAACTGCTTTCAAGTCAACAGTGTGTTGCTATGGTAACTAGCATTGGTGGAAAGCCAGGACCAGCACCTCGAGAGAAGTGTCTAACTGCTATAGAATGTTGGTTGCCAAGCAACAAAAATGGCTACAAAATAATGGAGCTGTTAAAATGACTGCTAAGGGAGTTAAAGGTATAATTGTTCACGTTTCAATTTCATACAAATGGGCGGCACGGTGGCAGAGTGGATAGCACTCTTGTCTCTCAGCAAGAAGGTCCTGGGTTCGAATCCCGGTCGGACCAGGGCCTTTCTGAGTGGAGTTTGCATGTTCTCCCCGTGTCTGCGTAGGTTTCCTCCGGGTACTCCGGTTTCCCCTACCACTAAAAATATGTACAATAGTTCTGGCATGCGCCTCCTGTTCGGCGACCCCGCTCCCATCTCTGTGTGGAGTGAGAGGACAAGTGCCCAAGAATAATAACAATTGTAAACCGCTTTGTGACTCTGGTCTATGAAAGGCGGTATATAAATAAACATTACTTACTTACTTACTTCCTACAAATGAAATAACATTCTGAAACCGAAAAGTCAGACAAATGGACTTTGTAAGTAAGGTAAACGTAAAGGTGCACTTCATCGTTCTAGTGTGATTTTTGGTGCTATCTTAATCTATTTCAGCCATTCCCAAACTCAGTAACACCGAGGCCCCCTTAAAAATCTGACGGGTCTGCGTGGCCCCCCAAAATAATAACCAAGAAGACAACATTAAGAAAAGGCTCTTCTGGTTATTTTATTTTGGGGAAATAGCCTCTGCTACAAACATTGTAATACAAAAATGATTACAGTGGCTTATTCAAGTCAAATAATGAACACAAATATTTTAATATTACAAACAAAACATTATAAATTTAACATTAAATAATTATACTATTTTTTTTTATTTTTTTTATGACCTCCCGCGGCCCCCCTGCAGTACCCTCGCGGCCCACCAGGGGGCCGCGGACCCCACTTTGGGAGACACTGATCTATTTCATGAACTTTCAACAATAAAAAAGCCCAAACCAGCTAACTTTCAGGCAAGAAACTGGCAACCCAAAGTCCGGTCGATGACGTCACACACGCAGACATGCGCACACATCCGCCATGACGGCAGGCAAGATGGCGGTGATTTGAAACTAGCTCGCAGTAGTAAGCGGAGTAAAAAGCCAAACAAACTAAAATGGTTGATTCTTGTTGTGCACCGGGATGCACAAATCGGCGAGGGGTAAAGAAGGGCAAAGCCTTTTACCGGATTCCCCACGATCCAGCCCGACGGGAGAGGTGGATCTCTGCTATCAAACCTGCCCGTAGCAACGTGAAGAAATCCGAGCGCTGGAACCCTTCAAAACATGGATGTCGTCTGTGCTCAGACCACTTCATCTCAGGTAACGTGACGAAATGCATTCAGTGAGGCTTTGTAATGCAGGCACTAATAAAAAAATAGTTATTTAAGTTACTTGTTTTATGGTGTGCTGGGTGTAGCTTGGCAGCTAGCCTTAGCTACGCATCTGTAGCTTGTTTTCCAGCCCTGGAACCCCTTGTTTATTTCCCCCTAGAGTGTTACACTGGAGTTGCTCATTACGTTAAATATGTCTACAATTATTCAGCAATACATCCTAGTGTTACTAACTTAACCAAAAGCGTGCATTTACGACCTGCTCCCATGTATTTTCACATAGCCGCTGGTGGATGAATCATTGTCTTTCACAAGAGAATAATATATAATATATATATAATAATAATATATTTTTTTAATTTGTTGACCATGGTCTCCGAAACTATATATTTCTAAATAGACAATTTATTCTCTGGCTATGATGCTATAAATTAATATTACTTTATTTACTTAATCTTAACAGAAAATGACAGTTCTGTTAATTCTGTTTTAATAATTACTCATTTGAGACTTATTTATTTTGAGATTTCACAATGCTTCTAATAAACATTTGCTTTACTCTGTGCAGAACAGTGATGAAAATGGTTCTTCTTTGGTAATTATAATTATTATTTTTATTCCCAGGTAAAAAAAGTGATAATCCGCTTTCTCCGGATTACGTTCCTTCTATCTTCAATCATGTCTCATCACCAATGAAGAGAAGAGGACAGCAGCAACTGGATATTTTTAATAGAAGGCAAGCTGCGAAAAGAAGAAGACTGGAAGAACAAACAACTAAACCAGATGACATGGCAGCTCTTGAACAAGACTCATCTCAAGCTGATGCAACTCCACTTGTCGTCACTGATGCAGGCACAGGCCACTTAGACCATAACTATTATTCATTGGAGGCAGGTGATGATGATGATGATGAGGAAAGTAGAAATGAAAACAATTCTCTGGAGTTGGAGGTGAATACTTTACGAGCGGAGAATATGTTTTTCAAGGAGAAGATTTCAAAAATAGAACTGAACGTATCATCTCTAAAAGACGATAACAAAAAGGTTGTCATGCTGACGGGAGTGCAAACCTTTTCTATTCTGATGACACTTTTCAATGCAGTTTCCCCTCATCTCAAAATGAAGTCTAGCCTCTCATTGTTTCAACAGTTCATGCTTACACTAATGAAGTTAAGAATGAATTTTAGCTTTGACTTTTTGGGGTTTTATTTTGGGATTGATTCACGTTGCGTCTCAAAATTATTCAAAAATTGTATTGATGTTATGTTTTGCAGATTGGTTCCGAGTCTCTTATTTTGGCCTGAGAGAGAAGTTTTAAGAACAACCCTCCCAAATAAGTTCCGAAACAAACAGTTGAAAAACACCGTCTGCATAATTGACTGTTTTGAAATATTAATAGAAAAACCAAGTAATCTTTTAGCCAGTGCCCAATGTTACTCTACATACAAATCGCATCACACAATGAAATATTTAATTGGAATAAGCCCACGCGGCTGTATTATTTTCATTTCTAATGGGTGGGGAGGTAGGACAAGTGACAAGTTTATCACAGAAAATAGTAAATTTTTATCTCATCTGCTTCCAGGGGACCTTGTTTTAGCGGATAGAGGGTTCAATGTAAAGGAATCTATTCAGGCTTTTCAAGCTGATTTAAAAGTTCCAGTATTTACTCGGGGAATGAAACAGTTAGACCCAGTTGATCTAGAGGACACTAGAGCTCTTGAATCCCTGAGAATACACATTGAAAGGGTAATTGGAGTGGTTCGCCAGAAATACACCATTTTACAAAGTATTGTGCCTATAACATTCATGAATAATGACAGCAACAGTGATAACCTAATGTACCTAGATAAAGTTGTGAAACTATGTTGTGCTCTGACTAATGTATCTGGATCTGTTGTACCCAGTGAGTGATCCACTCAAATCTAATAAATGACGCAAGTTGCTTTAACTTCATTTTGTGAGTGTTTAATGACCACGCTTCATGATAAGACCACTGGTGGATTCACAGAGTCGTGTCAAATCCTACGCTGGGACGCGCCCCTGAACGCGCCGTAGTTTAGAGGGAAGAAGCGTAGAGCGCGTGGGACGATCATTACTACTATTGCTTCTACTCAACTACTTCTGTGCGAAATGTGAAACAGCTGAAGACATGGACCAGAGCCTCGCCAATGTCTCCAGAGTGAGTGGAACCAATTTATTTATTATTATGTTTATTATTATTTTGAGTTCGTTAATGTTTACATAGGCACGCGCTGGTTGCTTCACGAGGACACAGTATCAACACGGTATTAACACAGTATTAACACAGTATTAACACGGCTGATTAATTTAAAACTCTTTATTTGTTTCACTCAAAGTTTCAGCCGTTTTTAATGATCTTCGGGAATCTTACACACTTTAAACTGCTTTTGTGGTGCATTCACACGGATACATTTGAGCACAAACGCAAACATGTTATGGTAGGAACTGCCTTTTTCAGAGAGAGACTCCAGAGAGAGAGACTCCAGAGAGAGAGACTCCAGAGAGAGAGACTCCAGAGAGAGAGACTCCAGAGAGAGAGAGACTCCAGAGAGAGAGACTCCAGAGAGAGAGACTCCAGAGAGAGAGACTCCAGAGAGAGAGACTCCAGAGAGAGAGACTCCAGAGAGAGAGAGACTCCAGAGAGAGAGCCCCAGTGAGACCAGAGAGGGAGAGACCCATGGATCTATAATAATAACGGAGAGACCAGGGAGAAAGACCAGAGAGAGATGGGATCAGTTTCTATTTTCGTCATTTCCAAATGGAACACATTGATTTGACTTAAAAACAACCACAAACGAAGGATCATTCATAAAAAGCCTGTTCCTGGTACTTTTAAAGTAAACTTGTGACAGTCTCTCTGATGCGACACATTGAAACACATTGAAACATTTGCATGAACAAAACAAGCTGAACTTGTAGAAAGATGTCAAAGCTCTAGCTGTTTTTAATCTATTTTGGAGAAGCCACTTTTAGCCGTTATTGTACCGTAAGACATATTGAGGTCTAAATCGGAATTATTATGATTTACCCTTTTAAATGTCTTGTGATTATTTATGATTTAAATGCCTTGTGTGTGTGTTTTGTTCATAACTTTGAGTTGCCTTGTGTATGAACTGTGCTATACAATTAAACTTGCCTTGTCTATTATAGGAATCATTGCAGAATAGCTTTGTTGTTATCTATTCCTTTATGCTTCTTTTGATTACTGTGTCACATGACTGCATTTCTCAACATGCCCTAACAGTCACTGGGAAACTGCTGCTTTGACACATTTCAGTTTCATAGTTGAATCTTGTGTCACTCAAACAAACTGTAATAAGTTGAATAAAAAGTCCAAGTCTGGAAATGTACTTTTTACTTTATTATTTATGATTGATCCCTCGTTTGTGTTTGTGTGAAGCCAAAAAACATGTTCTGTTTTGAAACGATGACAATAGAGAGTGATCAGAAGTCTCCATCCCACAGAGGCAGTGTCTGATGGTCTAAGATCCATGAAAGCTTGAAGTTTATGGTAGTTGTGGATGAGGCTCTGTATCCTCTCTCTGGTCTCTCTCTCTGGTCTCTCTCTGGTCTCTCTTTGGTCTCTCTCTCTGGTCTTGGTCTCCCTGGTCTCTCTCTCTGGTTTCTCTCTCTGGTCTCTCTCTCTGGTCTCTCTTTGGTCTGTTTCTCTGTAAAGTGCCAAACTGTCATTGTGTCCTTAGGCAAGACACTTCACCCACATTGCCTAGAATGAGTCAAGTGTGTGTTTGTGTGCAGTTAGTGTGTGTGTGGAGTGTGTTGTAACACGTTTGTTTTGCTCAGGTGGAGGACAACCCACTTCTGACATGGCAACCGGCCGACACACTGCAGCTCAGGAAAGGTCTGTTCGTTTTATGCCTTTGGTTTTTATACAAGATTAGATCAGATTTATTTAAAACGTGTAACTGTTATTTCATTACAAGCAACAAGAGCTGTAGACCCAGGGCTGAGGCTGTAGACCCAGGGCTGAGGCTGTAGACCCAGGGCTGAGGCTGTAGACCCAGGACTGAGGCTGTAGACCCAGGGCTGAGGCTGTAGACCCAGGACTGAGGCTGTAGATCCAGGACTGAGGCTGTAGATCCAGGACTGAGGCTGTAGATCCAGGAGTGAGGCTGTAGATCCAGGACTGAGGCTGTAGCTCCAGGACTGAGGCTGTAGACCCAGGGCTGAGGCTGTAGACCCAGGGCTGAGGCTGTAGACCCAGTACTGAGGCTGTAGATCCAGGACTGAGGCTGTAGACCCAGGACTGAGGCTGTAGACCCAGGACTGAGGCTGTAGATCCAGGACTGAGGCTGTAGATCCAGGACTGAGGCTGTAGACCCAGGACTGAGGCTGTAGATCCAGGACTGAGGCTGTAGATCCAGGACTGAGGCTGTAGATCCAGGACTGAGGCTGTAGATCCAGGACTGAGGCTGTAGATCCAGGACTGAGGCTGTAGATCCAGGACTGAGGCTGTAGACCCAGGACTGAGGCTGTAGACCCAGGGCTGAGGCTGTAGACCCAGGACTGAGGCTGTAGACCCAGGACTGAGGCTGTAGACCCAGGACTGAGGCTGTAGACCCAGGACTGAGGCTGTAGACCCAGGACTGAGGCTGTAGATCCAGGACTGAGGCTGTAGATCCAGGACTGAGGCTGTAGATCCAGGACTGAGGCTGTAGATCCAGGACTGAGGCTGTAGATCCAGGACTGAGGCTATAGATCCAGGACTGAGGCTGTAGATCCAGGACTGAGGCTGTAGATCCAGGACTGAGACTGTAGATCCAGGACTGAGGCTGTAGATCCAGGACTGAGGCTGTAGATCCAGGACTGAGGCTGTAGATCCAGGACTGAGGCTGTAGATCCAGGACTGAGGCTGTAGACCCAGGACTGAGGCTGTAGATCCAGGAGTGCGTCAGAAACTACTGTTTAACTTCTTCTTCATTTGTGGAAAACTTTCTTTCACATTTCCAAACATTAACTAAAGTCACTCTAAACTCTGCTGAGAACACGACACTGTGTAGATGATTGTTTTAGCCACGTTTGCCATGAATAAAACGTGTTTTCCTTAAATAATACAAATCAGACCAGAACCTGCTTCATCTGAAAGAAAACCGTGTGAGTCATTATTTGACGTTTTGGGCTTTGAATGATTTTGTCACTGTTCAGATGGAGCCCTCACTCCCCTCACGGACCCCTCCGAGTCTGAGAGGAGTGGCATCGTCCCAGGTACAAGACTCTCTCTGGCCTTTTTCTAGTCTCTCTCTGGTCTTTCTCTGGTCTATCTCTCTCTGGTCTTTTTCTGGTCTCTTGCTGGTCCCTTTCTCTGTGGAATCTTCTGATGGTAAAGCTGACCGTTTTTCTTGGCACTAACCCTGCAATTCCTGTACATTTCTGGGTCGCCGTGCATTGATGTTGTAATTTAAATAAAAAATTGAAATCAAGTTTATTTGGCTTCTCCTACCACAATGTTTCTCTGGTCTCTCTCTGGTCTCTCTCTGTGGTCTCTCTCTGTGGTCTCTCTCTCTGGTCTCTCTGTGGTCTCTCTCTCTGGTCTCTCTCTCTGGTCTCTCTCTCTGGTCTCTCTCTGTGGTCTCTCTCTCTGGTCTCTCTCTCTGGTCTCTCTCTCTGGTCTCTCTCTCTGGTCTCTCTCTCTGGTCTCTCTCTGGTCTCTCTCTGGTTCAGTAAAATAAAGCTTCATCCAAAGTAAACAAGTGGAAAGTGTTCAGCAGTGAACTGCACACGCCACAAATGAACATTTATATCGACTTGTTCTTGTGCTGAGAAGATGTCTGCTTTCAGACTCAGAAGAGTTTAATGTTCAACCTCAGGGGACGGTGCCCTTAAAAGAGCGTAGACTCTGTGTGTGTTGTTATCATAGATCCATGGTGTGTTTGTGCTGGAGCCGTGGTCGATCACATGACCACAGTTTGAGCCATATATGACCCGAGTGACCCCATAGACTGTAAATATTAACGGGGTGGCATTGCAAGCAACTCAGTGCACGTGATTTTGGACAATTTTGAGCCGTGATCATGGATCTATTATAATGTCGGCCGGGGCCCGCCCCCACGGGCGTACCCCCTTGTAAGATGTTGTAATCCCAAACCCAACCACTTGAAGGCGCTCTAACAGGAATGTCCAAACAGTCCCATAGGGCTGTAAAGCGGAAGTGCGAGATTTTGCGAGATTTCCACCCGTGGATACAAACAAACCACACGTGCCAGTTGTATGGTGCGGAGATCGCCGACTTCTTCCTCGTTAATGGACTTTCCTGTGTTATTTTGGACACATTTCGTCTCTGGGACAGAAAAACTGAGTGAATGGTCAGAATTAGCTGTGAACTGACCATGTCCTGACGTTTCCATATGACGGGGAGATGAGAAAGGCACAGGGCCGTGTTCAAACATACAGTCTATGGTTCAAACTCATTGTATTTTAATCCACTATCACGCATCAGAAAGAAAATATAGAAACACTATTCCTATGCAAATAAATTGATGTTGTCCCATACAGCTATCTTTGGTTATAAGCCAATGTATATGAATGATCAGTTTTCTATCTGTTCATCAGCTCCATCTCCACTTCACACTCACTGCAGCTTCACATTGGGCCTTTTTCCTTTTTGCTGTGCTGTCAAAAATAACATGATGTAGTTGGGTTACCTATTCTTTTAATACGTATGATTGTCCGTTTTCTGTTATATTTGAACATTTGTTAAATGTTATTTAATACGTGTTAATATGTTCCTCCTTTATCTCTAAAATAAATAAATGTTTGAGAGACAATATTTATCCTGTGTGACATCAATAAAGTTTCTTATCTTAAAATACAAGCCACAATGAAAGGCTTGGCTGCGCACTATTACAGGTTAGCATTAGCTACAAGTTAGCTTGAATACATGTTCAAGTTAACTGTCTCTGAAATCAGACAAAATATTTTATCAGAACTGCATAGCTTTTCCCACAGCTTCAGTTGGTCTTTGGGAAACCTAAAGAATGAGCATGTGTCGCGTAAACTGTGATGATTACAGCCGAAAACAAAGCAGAGCATTTTGCACCATTCACTTAAACGCCTCTTCGAACAGCTGACGGTTTGTTTGTATCCGAGCAATGAACCGGAAGTGCTTCTGGGACGAGACTTTCCAGCCCCATTATAAAGTTCTGCTCACTACTTCCTCTGTGGTCTGTGCAAAAACCTCGCGCTCGTTAATAAGCCGTTAATATACATGTCTGATTTATGCACCGAGGCCGATGTTATTATAGATCAATGATCGAGACAGAGACGAGCAAATGCATTCTGCGTATCTTAAAGGCGCTATACCCGTTTCTACAATGTTTGAATGTTTAGCACCGCCCCCAACTCGCTCACAGGCTTCTCATTTCCCCTACGCTCTCATAACACGGAGCCACCTAGTTTTATTTGCAATCTGATATGTATGCTAACATTAGCATTAGCACAACTTGTAAGCTGTGCAACAATCACTGATGAAATGGTACTAAAGCAATGCACTGCTAACACAATATATAAGTAAAAGAATACCATTAGTTTCGCGTCCGGATGTATTAATTTAAACATTAGAATATATTCTAATGTTTAATTATAATTTATTATACAGCTCCTCACAGCAGCAGTAGAACACTCCAATGACTTGAATGCAATTCTTCCGATCATTTTTTCTTGATAACAGAACTCTCAAACCAATAATGACCGAAGCCCCAATGCAATCTCTGTTTGTAATTCAGGTGTGTAAAATACTGCCATTACTTTACTTTCAGCGCCTGTCACTACATTGTCCAGTTTCTCTGCACACTTGTCTGTGTAGAGATGCTAGCCACACTCAATAAACAACTACATATCTATCAATCAACACCATTAAACGTTAATCGGACAATACAGTATACATATACATCCTTAACACACATGCACGGACGATTTCAGAATTTGCTGTCAACGTTTTCATGACAAAAATACTGTTTTAAAGTGACAAAAAGCGATCGCGAAAAACCCGGAAGTTACCATGGAACAGCTAGCTAGCTTAGCTGTTACCTGCCTAGCACGTCCAGGTGAAACCTTTGGGAGCTAACTATTTTATTTGCAGTCATTAAATACATTTCTAATTATAAGGGTTGTCTAATATTTGTTCAAATATGTATATATTTTTTATTTTAGAATTATATTCAAATTATGAAGTTGAAGCCCTGGTGTTAAGCAGCGCTGTAGAGACTAGAGGACGCAGGCTGGTCGCTGCTCGTTCTGTGAGTGGAGGAGAACGTCCCGCTCAGACTCTACTCAGCACTTTTCACTGCATAAATTTCATACATAGTGGAATCAATGACCTCAAGTTTTCAATTAAATTATGTATTATGATACAACTTGTATGTAGTAAAAAGCATTTTTATGAACTACTTAGAAAAAAAATCGGGTATAGCTTCTTTAAGTTGGAGGTAGAAGCGCAGTCTATGGTAGAAGCAGCAACTCGCGAAAATCTTGCCATTTCGTCCCGGGCGAGTGAGAGAATCCACCTGGCTCTGGACGAAATACCAAGATTATAGAGAAACGTGTTGATGTTGGAAACTCAGTTCAATAACATGTTTCTGTTTTATATATTTATCGATAGGCAAACACAAATATACATTTACTTGCTCAAATATCAAAATGGACCATATTTGCATATACCCTTTTTTTTCTCCACGCATTTTTATAGAAAACACAATTAAAGAAAACACAACCTCAGATGTCACAAAGTGCAGTAGATGAGACAAAAATATCTCGGCCTATACAGCTGATAGATACAACAAAATAATAGATTATAATAGTACAATAGTCAGCAGTAGTACAACCCATTGCACAAAGGTATAAACACAGCAACAAAAATGCCATGATAAACGAATTAAATAAAAGTAGAGCAAAACAAACAAACAAAAATAATTATGATAATAAAACAAAAAAGGGGGTGGAGATTAAATCCTGATATATTCAAAATAAATCAATAAACGATTGCCACTTTTTATAAAAATCTGTTCAGGCTGCCATGTCTAGAATATCGATTAGTGGATTTCCAATTAAGGAGGAGATGGCGCCTGGCCATCAGAGACGTAAACGCCAAAACCTCCAGCTGTCGGGCAGGAGAAGAACAATAATGTGTTTAACTTGTGTGCAGCTCTGGTGGCGGCAGGTCTGTTCATCACCCTCCTCCTGGCTCTCTACACGGTTCTGTGGAAGTGCATGGACTCCAGGATCCCAGAGAAGTAAATATGAACGCTCTACTCACACTTGATTAGTCTCAGTGAGGAAATTACAGAAAGTCACTGGTCAGCATTTTTTATCACCTCATATATTTACATTTAAACTCCTAGAAATCATACTTTTTCTATATAAAAAAAAAAAAAATCATCCGTTTTTACAGTCTTAGAACGTACAACTGCTACTTTTAGTATAGAATTCTTATTGGTTTACTTCTTTCTCCGTGTATAGATCGGTTTTCTCCAATGTACATATATTTTGCACACACAGGCCAGGCTTAAAAGGGTTTTAATGGAACCTTTTTGACTGAATATTTCTGGGACTTTTTATAAAGACATACATAATTTATCCAGATTACATTAGAAAACCGTAAACTTTCCTTCGAACCTTTTGAGACTAGACCTGTGATGAAGGGTTGAATACTAACCTTGGGATGTTTCCGTTAATGATAATTTTAGCTTCTGCACATATTTCTAACTGACTACATTCACAGCAATGGAAAAACACTTGTTATGAAAGTCTCATTTGTGTTTCAGAAAGAAGAGCAGGTCCAGATGTAGAGCTGCTCAGACCGACACAGTATGAACCTGGATCATTTCTGCGACGGCTCAAACATATCGATCTGGGGTCATGGTTCTCCACTTTTACTGTTTTTTTTTTCTGGTGGAGACGACAACAAATCCCAGATTTCCTTTTTACCCAATATTTTTTCTGTTTGGATGTTGTTCTTTTGGCTCCTCTGTTGTGAACAATTCTTCCAGGAGCACCTGAACCAATCTATTGAAACATAAAAATAGTACATTTTCTTTGTTGTCGCTAGCGTTCGCACACGCTCTTTCTCCCTCTGACGTGAAATCATGTGTATATAACATTGACCACTGTATATATTTCTTATTGTGTGATTTTTACATTAAATGATTGACAAGTTACTCTGGGACTGAAAAGTATTTATGCATTGGTTTTATATAACGCTTTTGAACTGGTACCAGGTCCCTCTTGGCCCTGGTTCTAACTGGAAGCCATGGTTACCAAAGAATTTCCCCGGATATTGTTTTTTGTGGGGATAGGTTGCTTGGATACTAAAAAGCATTTGGAGTAAGAGAAAGACTTTATCTACATTGTCACTGATTTTTGCCCAAATTCTCCCGATACTAGACACTTCCCTTAACACAAACCAGCCGTCCCGTCCCTTTGCAGAAAAGCAGCCCCAGATAATCATGTTTCCACCCCCATTCTTCAGTCCTCACATGTTTTCTCATCTGATAAAGGCGGCATATTCAACATATTTTTGTATAGCCCTAAGTCAACAGCAGTTATCTCAGAGGACTTTAAAAAGCTTTTGATTCACCGGCACAGATCAGAGAATCAAACATTGGTCCATAAGGGGCAGATGACCAATGTCCTTGAATGTGGAGTGTTTTGGTTCATCACCACAGTCCTTAGACCAGGAGTCTCAGACCTTTCTCAATTGAAGAGCTACTTTTACACCACAGAAAAAGTGGAGAGCTACTCCCTTTTGCATTCTAAATAATAACTACCACAAAACATGGAGAACCCAGATGTAATTTATACCATAATACTGTATAACCCTAAATTTGTACTTAAAATAGATATGTAATGATCAAAAATATAATCATTCAGAATGATGGGTTAATCTCTAAATCCTTTGGGGAGCTACCTGAAAGAGGCTGGCGAAGCTACTGGTAGCACCTGAGCTACAGGTTAGACCCTCCTGCATTGGATTTATTTTGTCACATTTTACTTTGACAAGACTTTCTATTGAGAGAAAAATGTTTAGTAATCAGAAAGTTACATTAGAGGCCCCAGCTTTAAGACATTTCTCACCATTAACCCACAAAATCCCAAAGATCATGTTCCAGGGTCAACATTAACACAAACCAACCAACATTCTGTCTCTTAAAAACATGTGTATTTTGTTCGCTGTGTTGTGTAGATTAAGTGTGAGGTCATACATGGGGAATGTGATCTGATTGAGAAAAACCCAGAGAGATTTTCCCTTAAACGCTCTCAAGGATCCAGGAACCAGGTCCAAACCAGAAAACCCGGTTCTCCCAACTGTAACAGATCATGTCTACATGTTCCTGTTTCTTGTGTTTCCTGTAGACTTAAAGGGGAAGTCTAAACATGTTCTGATGATCTGAGATGTCATTGGATTTGTTAGAGTCCTCTTACACACGGTTAAATACTGAATTATGTATTTTTCGTCTATTTACTTCCTGTTGTTGCCCTTGAAGGCTGTAGTCACGAAATCAAATCAAATCAAATCTGTAAAATGTGTTATTTTAATTCATAATTGCTGTCTTCCCCACATCACCACTCGGGCAGAATCGAGAGAAAACTATAATCAATCAAAAAACTATAGTGAGAAAGTTCTGGATTGTTTCAAGGAGAAAATTCAGATCCATAACACGGTTTGTACTTACTATGTACATGTATGTAGAAGTAATTTTAAGAAAGGTATTTGTACGCATGCCCGGGAATTGGTGACTTCCTGTTACTGACAATGGTAATAAAACCAATTCTGAGTCAGGGCGACAGTAGCTCAGTTGGTAGAGCATTGGCCTTTGGGCCTGGAAGTCGTGAGTTTGATTCCCACCATGGGACCTACTCCAACTGCTCCTACTGATGACTGCTGTCGTTGTGTCCTTGGGCAAGCCACTTAACCCCACATTGCCTGAAGCCCCCCGCTGAAAGATCAAGGCTGTTTCACAATTGACGGAGCAGCCATCTTCCTGTGGACTCACCCCCTGCAGAAGATCAGCGAGGGACTGGTGCTATGAGCGTTGGGTGGCAGCCCTCATTGCCACCCCCCCCCCCCCCCCCCGAAAATGAAATGATTCTGAGTCAGAGTGAAATATGTCTGTATGACGTCAGTTTCACATTCTGAAATGGTCTGAAAATGTATTAATATGTTTTTTACTCTTTCCACAATATCTTGGTCTTAGTATAGAAGTGACCGTAATGTAATGCATAACAACTTCTTCCACGTAAGTAAATAAGTACATCATTGAGGATTTGGTGCCGTTTAAACCTCATAAAATGTAAAGCAGAACTGTTTACTTTTAATGCGTGGAAGATTTGGAACCGTGTTAAAACCCAATGGTAACTAGTCCCTGTACTACGCTGACCTCGGCTCAGTCAAAGCATCAAAGTGTTAAAATTCTGATATTAACAGCAGCTTATTGTTGTTATATTAGATCCAGGACAGACAGACACTAAAGAGTTCAGTCTGCTGTAAATCTTGCTGAATGACAAAGTCGAGCAGCTGGTTTGTCCACATTTATACAATCTACAACAAAAACCTGTAGAGCAGTAGTAGTAGTGGTAGTAGTAACACATACAGTAAGAAGTACTGTAGGGGCGGTGTGTAATTGATTAGAAAAACACCTTTGTTGCCGGAATCTTCCTCCTGTGACACATGAAAGCGTTGATCTGCTTTCGTTTTAACACGTGTGGTGCTATGGTTTCGTTTGTGATTTTTTTTTGTAGACATTTGTGAAATAGATCCATGACCAGCAAAACTTCACCTAACAAACTGGGAACCCACATGGAGAATTTTTTCTAGTGTTGGTAATGACGTTTAATGAGTAAGGATTCATTGTAGTATATCAGGTTTGATATAGTTAGTTTGTACATTGTCCCTTCAAATAAAGAATAGAGACATTAAGCTCAAAGACAGATATGTTCTGCACCAGATTGTAGATAAACAGCTATTTAGACAGAAGGGGTAGGGGGACGTGTTTGTGTCAAGACTTGGCTCCGGACTGGACTTATGACCTGAACCTCCTTCACCACCTGGGAGCCTCAGTCCTGGGTCTACAGCCTCAGTCCTGGATTTACAGCCTCATTCCTGGATCTACCGCCTCAGTCCTGGATCTACAGCCTCAGTCCTGGATCTACCGCCTCAGTCGTTGGCGAAACAACAACTTGGTTAAGTCCTCAGAATCGTCTGCTGTTGTGATTTAGAGCTACACACAAATACATAGAATGGCTTCATCAAATACACTTTAAAGACTAAAAAGTGTGTTGTTGAGGACACTTTAAAGACTAAAAAGTGTGTTGTTGAGGCCACTTTATCTTAAGATTTATTTATTAAACACACACTCAGAGATACAAAAAGCGCGATCGCAGAATAATTTGACAGTGCATGGAAAAGAAATAAATTATTATAAATCAACTTTGTCCAGAATTTTACAACCATCACTTTCAGAAATGCTTTGGCACTTTAAAGACACAATTACACACACTGGGATCTGTACAAGGACAAGTATTTATATATAGTTGTGTGTTTTGTCTGTACAACTGTCATGGCTTTTACATTTCAAACATAAGTGCTACTTGTACAAAAAGTTTAGGCCACAGCTTCTTGGAAAACAGAAAACATTTTTATCAGTTTTGTCCTCTGCTTCTTCTGACCGTTCGTAAGGCAAAATGGAGATGTAAATGACCCTTGAAAAACGCCTCTAATGTATAAAATGTGTTGCTGAAGTACAGATAAGTTCTCCAAATATCCAGCTTGATTTCAGCCAAAACAGATGAGCTTATGAAGTTGACTAGCGCCCCGTTTCCACCACACTTACCTTACCATTCCCTATTCTACTCTACTCTACCCCGATTGGGAGCCTATTGAACCGCAACCTAGTTTTTATTAGTCCCTTCAGTGATTGGCCGGAGAAGACATGATTGCCAAGGAATTTCCCACGGATACGGTTTTGTTGTCGGTAGTTTGCTAGGCTAGGGTAGCAGTTACTAAAGCGTTAAGGAAATGCAGGGCAAGGCAAGGCAAGGTAAGGTAAGGTGAGGTAAGGTGAGGTCGAGTAGAGTGGATTAGAGTAGATTACAGCTGAGTAGAGTAGAGCTGGTGGAAATGTGACCCCCGCTGTCAGATCAAAGATGGTATTTTCCAGTCTGACTTTGCAGAGGAGAGACACCCACTGGTTTTGGTTTATTCTAACATTAAACTCAGTGGGGAAAAATTCTGCTCGATTTAGAACGGAAAGATTAATTTCCCCGTTATGTTTTGTAACAAAACCAACCTAAACTTAAGGTCACAATGTGTCGGAATCCTGCTTCATTCTGAGCAAAATACTGAGTGAGTGAAATGAAAGTGAGCAGAGGCACTTGGCTGCTGAAGGCCAATGGCACTTTTTAGCCTCTTGCATTTTTCCCTCTGTACTAGAGGTGCTGCTTCTGGACTAATCCTTGTTTTTTTTACATTGATTTGAATGCGAGCCGCCAAAATGACTGCTCTGGAAGTTCTAGTAATCTCAGTTTCCTGGCAGTGTAGGTGTTAGAACCATCCTGGGCCGTTGTAATATCATCTCCATTGTCCAGTAGAAAGGTTGACAGTGAACCTCCTCAGATCTTTCCCCTGCTCTGTATCGCCCTCTCGTGGAGCTGATGCTTCACAGATACACAACGTTCTCCTCCCCGCCCTCGTCCCCGTTGGATCCGTCCAGGGAGAGGTAAGCCTGAGGGGGGAGGAGGGGTGTGAGGGAGGGGGAGGAAGAGTAGTCCTCCTCATACAGGCCGTCTGACGTGGCCTCGGACCCCCAGGACTCCAGAGACTGTCTCCCGCGCGGAGGACTGAAGCCTGCGGACAAGGACACACTCGATGTGGGTGTGGTCAGGTACAAGTGGGTGTGGTTAAGTACATGTGGGCGTGGCCATGTACAAGTGGGCACATTGTATATACATTTTGCATATTTTATGTTTGAACTTGAGTGAGCTAAGAGTCTAGTCATATGTTAGCTTGTCATTTGCCTGTAAAAGCTAATGCCACATTTTTATTCAGTTTCCTGGTTGGTCTAAAGTGGACAGTGGTTGTACAATAAATCTGCAAAAAGAAAGTCTAGCCTTGCAAATGTAACGCTATGCGGCCAAGATACTGAGGCTTTATCAGGCTTTTCTTTAGCAAGAAAGAAAGTGTGTTCTGGGAAGGCGACAGAACAGTAATCGTAAATGGGTTCACTAGAAACACGGCCGTAACAGTGATCGGCTCGGTTCACATGTAGTTTCAGGCTTGTGTCAAACGCCACAGCAGGAGCTATATGACACTAGTTTATTGTTAAAATAAGAAGTCGCCAATTGGGAATTTGCTTTGGCTCTTGGTGACCGATGGATGGATTGATTGTGTTTAACAGTTTAACCGTTAGCTTCTGAGTATTAGCACGGAAGCTAACGGTTAAGCCATGGGTTAAAGTTGAAAAAATTCCTGAGCCTGAACCATCTATATGAATCATAGAATGATCACTAATAAGCGTTTTTTATAAGCGCCTTTATACGCTCATACATATAATTTATATCTATTTATTGCCAACAACTGATGTTTATTATAAACATCAGTTGTTGGCAATAAATACATCATCTGACTATTGAATTGTTACTTAAATGTAAAGCCTCACCTTGCCAAGACCTTTCTGCAAGTACCCCTAGTTTGGATTTGTGTGATAATGTAAAAAAAAAAAAAAAACATACCACATCACAGTAAGTGAATATACTATTTTCTTTTTTTTTAATTATTTTGATGTTATTACTAACATTTTATGTGTAAACTGTAAACTGATTAAACATCCAAACTAGACATCAGATATGACATACAAAAACTAAAAACACTGGATCAGGCAACAAGAACACTTCCAGATTCAACCTTAAATATATAAATAAACCTTAACTTTTAAATTCTACTTATTAAACATTTAGCTTTCAACACAAATAAATGAAACTAAAGTGCAAATGAGCTTTGTGCTGTGTGTCTTCATAAAGCACCTGTGTTAACTTTCAATAGACTTTGATTTGGTAAAACATTACAAAACAACACAAATGCTAACAGTACTGTTTGAAATATTCATTTCTTTTTCTTTTGTTTAGGGTGTGAATTATCTGTATGCTTTCTTTTTAACATGTTGGGCGGAGGGTTTAATGAGGAGGCTACTTTGTCTGAACAATTAAATAGAGGGAAAAAACCGCATGGTCCAGAGGAGGAAGCAGCTGGTGCAGAGGAGAGTTGTCTGGCTGGTCCAGAGGAGTGGGCAGCTGGTGCAGAGGAGAGTTGTCTGGCTGGTCCAGAGGAGGAGGCAGCTGGTGCAGAGGAGAGTTGTCTGGCTGGTCCAGAGGAGGAGGCAGCTGGTGCAGAGGAGAGTTGTCTGGCTGGTGCGGTGGGGCTGCAGCCTTTTTATCATCTCCTCTGGACCAGCCAGACAACTCTCCTCTGCACCAGCTGCCTCCTCCTCTGGACCAGCCAGACAACTCTCCTCTGCACCAGCTGCCTCCTCCTCTGGACCAGCCAGACAACTCTCCTCTGCACCAGCTGCTTCCTCCTCTGGACCATGCGGTTTTTTCCCTCTATTTAATTGTTCAGACAAAGTAGCCTCCTCATTAAACCCTCCGCCCAACATGTTAAAAAGGACATTCAAAATTCTGTCCACATTTGTTTGTGGACACTCAATGTTTAAGAAAAAGGTTTCCCTATCAACTTGGTGCTAGTGCACAGCGCAGTTTTATCAACTGCAAATGATTAATGATAATTAAATCTACCAGCGGTAGTGATGGTTCTGAACGACAGGTTATTTTCTGCGATAAAGCCACAGATAGTTTTAGGTCACAGACACAGTCCACCAGAGCAAGCCTAGTCTCAGTTGTCGCTGAATCTGATGCACCAGGTAAAGAAGTGTGGGAAAGTGCACGGACAGCTGCCAAGTGCGCAGTTTTGAGCTGGTGGTGAATCCAAAGCTGTTTGATTTGTTTTCTCATTACTCCCATATAAAAAAATAATAATAGCGAAGTACGAACAAGCACCGGACACCTTCATCTTTTTGCACCATGAAGCAACAGAATCCCATCGTCTCCACCTCATCCAGCCATGCCCACCTCCATTTATTTTTCACTCCGTTATCAACAGCAACTTATACTGCTCCTTCTTCCATAAACAACGATCCATGATTGTGATTGTGCGTGCATGCTAGGCTAGCTTTGATGAATGAATATAAGACCTGCTAACACACACCTTTCTTCAGCGAGTTTCTTCCGTTCGCTCTCGTTGATTTGCTTTTTTATCACGCAGTTTTGCATGGGGATCGCCACCAAGATATTATCAAAAGCTCACCAAGACATGCTTGTCCCCATTCCCAGTCACAGCAAAGTACATATTGTACATTCCGTTAAATAAAAAAGCATTGCGTTTGGTAAACGTTAATTATGTCCTACCTTTCCTCTGATAACGCGCCCAGTTTACCGGTCCGCGGGCTGCTGGCTGTTATTGCTCCGTTCGGGATTACATTTTCCTTGTCCTCTTCTCCTTTTCAAAAGCTCCGTGCACTTTTCAGAAACTTTCACCTCCGTGTTACCATCGCTAACTTGGCTACGTCCCATTGCCTTGAATCATTTACGGAGCGCTCATGTAGCTAGCCACGGCACGTTCAAGGCCCACTCGTGATTATATTACTTTTTATTTCTATATACATATAAATACAATTATATTCAAATTATTAATATATATCTAGATATATACAACAGATTCACACGTATTACTATATATTTTGTTATAATTAACCATTTCATTGTGTGTATTATATTATTATTATATATTTTGTTTTTTTTTCAGACCAATTTCATTTGACGGAAATCCGTCACTTAGACGGAACTCTTTAATCCCTGCGCTATACACATGCAATCCTTTCATACAATTGGTAGAACACACTTGAACCTTTTTCAAATGACAGCAATCATTATTTATTTATATATATATTTAAAAAAAAAAAAAAGTGTTTTTTTTTTTTTTTTTTTCTCACGCCGGATTTCCGGCACGGTGCCGGAAAACTTTAAGCCCTGTTAAGCTGTTAAACACCATCAATCCATCCATCCAAAAAGCTCACTTCTTTTTAAAAATATTCCTGGTACAGCTTATATACAGATGCGTCTAACAGTCTAACAGAACAGAAAGACCACGGCTCTATCCCTGAAGCCTCAGAGTTGGTTCATACCTGTGGGTTTGTTAGCGGAGCCGTAGCTGCAGTCGGAGAAGGGGATCTGGCGGCTGTGGGCCTGGCTGAGGAGGGTGTTGAGGCTGTTGTAGAGGCTGGCGCTGAGGCCCATGTTGGCGCTGAAGCCGGAGGAGCTCAGTGGGACGGCCTGGATCCTCTTGGGGGCCGTCAGCAGACTCTGGTGCTGATTGTTGGCAGAAGTGAAGACGTGGTTCTGCTGCAGAGTCGTGAGAAGAACGCTTTCATTCTCGAACATTGTGCCGTCTAAGCTGCTGGGGTGACTGTGGCTGGGAACCTGAAATTAAATCAGTTCAGTTCTATTTAAGTTTTTCTGAAACTAACCTGTACACGGCAAACAATGATATAATAATTGCTTGAATCTGGACCAGAAAGAGACAAATTATTTTAATTATTGCTTTATGCTCCTGCTTGGAATAAATTAATTCCCTCTCTCTCACTCTGGTCTCTCTCTTTGGTACTCACTCTGCTCTCTCTGGTCTCTCTCTCTGGTCTCTCTCTATGGTCTCTCTCTATGGTCTCTCTCTATGGTCTCTCTCTATGGTCTCTCTCTTTGTTGTCTCACACTCTGGTCTCTCTCACACTCTGGTCTCTCTCACACTCTGGTCTCTCTCACACTCTGGTCTCTCTCACACTCTGGTCTCTCTCACACTCTGGTCTCTCTCACACTCTGGTCTCGCTCACACTCTGGTCTCTCTCACACTCTGGTCTTCTTGTAGACCTGGGCCTTGGTGTGACCATTCTGTGGATGGAATCATTATGGCGCTGCTTTGTCGCCCTCTTGTGGTTTGGCGAAAGATTGCTCTGCTCAATTAACTTAACTGCTTTGTTAAAATGCCTTTGAATAAAAAATAATCATAACAATAAAGAATGTGTTATTTAAATGAATAGATCGTAATTTAAAATTAAATGTGCCTTTTTATCAAATGGGACAAGAGGTCAACATATAAAGATCATATCCGGCTCTTTTTGATCCAAATTATACAATTTTTATTGATATTTCTTTAAACACATTTACAGTATTCTGGGCGGAGGGTCAGTGTTGGTACCTGGTAGTGCTGTGGAGCGATGGTGATGGGGAAGCTGCTCTGCCGGTGCTGCCTCCAGCTTTGCAGCAGTCGTTGCTGGGCCTCCATCTGCTCCCTCTCCCTCTCCACGCTCCTCTGACCCTCTTTGAGTCGGTCCATGTTCTGTTGAAAGTCCAACAGCTGCAGCTCAAACTGCTCTCGCTCGCAGCGCAGCCTCTCTGCCTCCAGGTGGCACTGTTGCTCTCGCTCCTTCAGCTCATTCTCCTGGTCGCTCTGAAACAAGAGCGAAAAGTGATTCTGTGTTCATAAATATAGGGCACATGATGCAAATGTCTCTCTCTGTAAACCAGGTCACGACATTGTTCCCTCATCAATAACAGATTTTTATTTAATTTAAGAATGCTCGAACCACCTCAACTGGTTCCCCTTAAGGTGGAGAAGCAGCAGCTCTATTCCAAGCTCCTCCCATGTGACTGAGCTCCCTCACCCTGTCTCTAAGGGAGCGCCCAGTCACTCATGTGGACCACTTGTAGTGAAATTATTAGTCTATAGTCCTGGATCCACAGCCTCAGTCCTGGGTCTACAGCCTCAGTCCTGGGTCTACAGCCTCAGTGCTGGATCTACAGCCTCAGACCTGGATCTACAGCCTCAGTCCTGGATCTACAGCCTCAGTCCTGGATCTACAGCCTCAGTCCTGGATCTACAGCCTCAGTCCTGGATCTACAGCCTCAGTCTTTCTTTTTTCGTACTGGGTTTTCAAAGTCGCCCCCTGCTGATTCAGGAGGGTCTAAGGACACAGATGAGCCAGGACATTTATTAACATCTATGGACAGTGGTCATCCTGCTCCCAATGGACCAACGGCTACTATACATTTGTTATCATTGCATTTCCTGTGTTCGAACTGTTGGATTCTCTTTCTCAGAGGCCACTGCTGTTGTGATTTAGGGCCATACACAAACTAAACCCTGTCCTCTGACCTGCTGTTTCTCTCTGGCCGCACACTCTTTGTCCCAGCGCTGTTGCTCCTGCTTCAGCCTCAAGTGCAGCTTCTGGACCTCGGCCGCCTCCTTCTTCTTCTCCACGTCCTCCTTTCTCTTGTCGGAGGTTTTCTGCTTCTCCTGCTCCTATTTTACGACATCACACAATCTCTTTATTGAACTGTTTTGGTGTGTGTTGTGTTTGTGGTTGCAGTCTCACCGTGCTCAGAGGAGGAGGAGGCAGAGGTCGCAGAGGCAGCTCTCCCCCCTGAAGAAGCAGTTTGTGGATCTCACAACTGGAGTCCTGGAGGCTCACTGTGGCCTGGAACCAGCACAAGCATTACTTATTTAGTTAATTATTGATTTATTTGATTGGGACAAGTGTAGTCAATCAACATGTGAAACACTACTACAACATTTAGAGCCAAGGCTAATTTGCAACGTCCGTCCCTAGAATGGCTTTTAACTCGGGATGAACCGATTGCAAAATTTTGGATACTGATGTTTAACATGTTTTTTATATATATATATATATGTGTGACTTTTTTGAGAATGTCGCATGTGCCTACCATCGGCAAATATCATGTGTTTTTGCAGATGGTAGTTAACAAGGCAAACAATTAAATACACATTATATAAATGCAGGGCTCCAACTCATTTTTCCAACAGTTTTTTCTTTATCGTTTCAGTTTGTGTTTAAAACTGGCCCAGTCCAAGTTCAGTTTAAGCTGAGGACTTAGAGAGTTCCAGACCGTTGCCCCCTGGATGGAGAAGACCGACTGTCCAAATGTAAACTACCACTACAGAATGAATGAATGAATGAATGAATGAATGAATCTACTACTACTACTACTACTACTACACATATAGGGACCCGTCTATATGGACACTGTGTGGTACCTGCAGACTGTAGAGAAGCTGCGTCAGACTTTGAACGCTCTCTGCCACCTACAAGACACAATCATTAAGATTAAGAGATCCTTTATTCGTCCCACAGCGGGGAAATGTCAGTGTTGCATCACCAGTTACAGAACAGTAGGAATGAGGAGCACACAACACAAGATAAATTACAATAACTCGATACCAGGTGTCAAACTCATTCTGGTCAGAGCCTGAAAGAATAGAAGGGATTGTCCTTTTCTTACAATAGTTTTTTACATTATATTCTTTGACATAACTTTTATGTGACATGAGTTTCACTATTATTTTCTGGTTGATTTTTCTGAAAACAAAATGTGTTCATTGTTTAGATTTTACCAAAACTTGACCACATATGAAGTTAAACATAGTGTTCTATATTCAGCTATTTAACTTCCAATAATGTGTTGGATTCAAATATTAGAATAAAATGCATTTGGTTTCCTGAGAAAATAGATGATGTATAACATGCCATGGAAGCCCATAACTATCAAGGCAGAAAGTTATTAATAATAATTGAAAATGATTTTAGAGGCCACTAAAAATGACTGAGTTTGACATGCCAGCTCTATCATAAAAAAAAAAAATTAAATCTCTAACTTTAGCATAAAAAAGAAGTAAATTAAGGTAAATCAAAGGCTACAATAAAGTCTGAGGCTGAAGGAGTCCTCACCTTTGTCAGCGTGTTTTTGGACTCTGCTCTTCTGGGCTCCGGGCTCCAGTCGTCCGTCAGATCACTGTCCGATCCCACGCAGAAGGAGCTGTTACTGAGCGTGCTCAGATAGTCCGCTGCAGACAAGAGAATGCGACATCACAACATTTTCTTATGGATGTATTTAAAAACTGATCTGCTGAAGATTTGACGCCAGAATTTGCTTTTAGCCCTGAACAAGTGTAGATGTGTTTTCTGATGGTGTGTAAATACTGGGCTCATTCACAATAAACTAAAAATGGAATAATGGTCAAAGAGAACAGAGAGAAACAAGAGAGAAGAACCAGAGAGAGACCAGAGAAGGACTAGAGAAGGACCAGAGGGAGACCAGAGAAGGACCAGAGAGAGACCAGAGAAGGACCAGAGAAGGACCAGAGAGAGACCAGAGAGAGACAAGAGAGAGACCAGGGAAGGACCAGAGAGAGACCAGAGAAGGACTAGAGAAGGACCAGAGGGAGACCAGAGAAGGACCAGAGAAGGACCAGAGAGAGGCAAGAGAGAGACCAGGGAAGGACCAGAGAGAGACAAGAGAGAGACCAGGGAAGGACCAGAGAGAGACAAGAGAGAGACCAGGGAAGGACCAGAGAGAGACCAGAGAAGGACAAGAGAGAGACCAGAGAGAGACCAGAGAAGGACAAGAGAGAGACCAGAGAAGGACCAGAGAAGGACCAGAGAGAGACAAGAGAGAGACCAGGGAAGGACCAGAGAGAGACCAGAGAAGGACAAGAGAGAGACCAGAGAGAGACCAGAGAAGGACCAGAGAGAGACCAGAGAGAGACCAGAGAAGGACCAGAGAGAGACCAGAGAATGATCAGAGAGAGACCAGAGAAGGACCAGACAGAAAGACTAGAGAGAGACCAGAGAGGGACCAGAGAAGGACCAGAGAGGGACCAAAGAGAGACCAGAGAGAGACCAGAGAGAGACCAGAGAGAGACCAGAGAGAGACCAGAGAGAGACCAGAGAGAGACCAGAGAGAGACCAGAGAGGGACCAGAGAGAGACCAGAGAGAGACCAGAGAAGGACCAGAGAGAGACCAGAGAAGGACCAGAGAAGGACCAGAGAGAGACCAGAGTGAACAGAGAAGAACTTAATCCACCACTACCACAAGACTAAAATCTGTCATGGATAATAAAGGGCCTCACAGACTGAGAACTGGGGGATGGACATTTCAGTTCGCTCGTTTACACAATCACTGAAAGTTTTCCCCTGAGCTTGTGTCTAAATTTAGTTTTGCTGCTTTGACTCACGCTCAGGGGGAAAGTCCTGGACGCTGTCGTCGCTGTTGGACTCTTGACCGGAGCAGATCTGGTTCTGACTGGTCCCATCGCGGCTCTGCAGGACGCTCATCAGGTTTTCAGCTGAAACAAATAAAGATTCATTTTGCTTTTGAGGAATTCTTGAATCTCTACTTAGTATTGTCACGATACACATTTAAAACTCAAAATTGATGCTAGAAGAAATACTGGACTGAAACAAGTGAATCGATTACTTGCAACTTATCAATTACTGAAATAGTTTTTAACCCTCATAAACATAAACCTCACCCTGAATTATTATACATGTTTTTAGTAAACATAGAACCGGAGCACCTGGAGGAAACTGATGTGCATCTGTTAATGACATTGTTTGTTTGACATTGTCGATGTGTTTTCATTGACACTAACCCTGTTGTAGGAAATACAGAAGACTGCAAACAGGGACCCCCAAAAAGAGTATCTGGACATTCTGAAGATAAATCAGCGTGTTTGTATACATAGCTTGGGTTTAGGGGACAGGGCAGGGAGAAATGATCTTATCAGCATATATTGTAACAGTAAAATAAATGTATTAATATAAAGTTTGGATTTCCTTGGTCTTACTTCGTGGTCAAATTTGAATTATGCAACAAAAGCTATGCAGACATGGGGAGAACATGCAAACTCCACACCCAATCCTGCCCAATTTCTTGACGATGCAGAAGTTTCCAAGGACAGAGGTGATGATCCAGGACACTCGACATTTAAGAACATATATGGACATTGGTCTCTGCCCCTTATGGACCATTGTCTATATGTTTTTTATCATTGCATTTCTCGGGTTGGTGCATTTCTGTTTGATTATCTAATCTGTGTTGGCAAATTCAGTTTTGAGTCCTCCGAGATAACAACTGTTGTGGTAAGGGCTATACAAAAACAAAATACATTAAATTGAACTGTACCTTCCTGTAGTGCAGCAGTGAGCAGTGATGAAGCCAGCCTGGGAGCGTCGCTGTCTGTTTGCACCAGTAGATGGCGCTGTGGCACTGCTTCAGGAGAGCCGAGGCTGAGCTCCGTCAGTTCTGCATAAAGCTCCAACTTCTCCTCCAGAGAGCTGCAGATCATCTGGTCCTGAGCCAGCAAGCTCTCTGTGTCACAAACAACACAACATTCAAACTCTGCCCAAACGTAACAACAACAACAGAAGACCACGTCCAGACCTTGAAATTGTGCAATTTTCTGGATTCGTGCTTCGGCGGCTCGTTTAGTCTCCTCTGATTCCACGCTGCGTTCTTCTTCCTCTTCCTCCTCTGGGCAACTGGAATTGAATGTGAATGATTATCCCCATAGCAACAAAATGTACATTATTTTCTAATATTAGTACAATCCTAATATAGACTGTATATCAGGAGTGGACTGTCTAAGCTAGCTGGAGCCAATTTCCTTATATGGGCATTTGTTATGATGGCGTTTGCTTTGCACCGTAAAGACTTGTTGCTAAGATGGTTGCTAAGGCAAACGCGAATGAAAGCATCTAATCGGTCATTGGTTGAATGGCTCATGTGGATTGGGCAGCACGTGGTGCAGTGGTTAATGCTTGAAATTCACAGCAAGAACTTTGAGTCTGATTCCACCTCCAGATCTTTCTGCGTGGAGTTTGCATGTTCTCCCTGTGTCTGGGTAGGTTTCCTCTGGGTGCTCCGGTTTCCTAAAAACATGTACAATAGATATGGCATGTGACTCCTGTAACGATTTTATTTTGACTTCTGTTCTCTGTGGTTTCATTTTTACTTCCTGTCTTGTTCCCCTTTCTTCATTGTCTGCTCCGCCCTGATGTGTTTCATCTGTGTCTTTTCGTACCTGTGCTCCTCTCCCCTTGTTGCTAATTAATTGCGTTGTCTCTATTTTTGTCTGTCTATGTTCCTGAGTTTTGTTTGGATTATCGATTCCTTTTTACCCTGGACTTGTATCTATTATCATCAAGAAATATACATTTTTGACATGAGTGATGAACGAGGGCTCAACCTCCTTCATCTCACCACATGACAGTGACTCTGGTCTGTAAATAAAGATTACTTATTTACAAAGATAAAATCAAAATAAACTCCTGGATCATATTAAGTGCACAACCACAGATTTTTTAAGCCCAAAATGGAGAGTGTGAGACTAACTGTTATGTAGGGCGGTTTACCTTTCTAAAGCAATACTAGGTGAATGGGCTTCATCGAGCTAGCATGTTAGCATTGTCCATCTATATATAGTCTATGAGCACAGCACTAATGTAAGCACCTCTCCACTGCTTGTCGGATTTGTCTCATCCATGCGTTCCGTTCCTCTCTGGTGTTGGTGTGGACCTCGTACATCTCTGGACCCACGGACGAAGCCGAGATCAGGAACATTCCCCTTTCCTCGTTAGCGACCTCCCTGACGATGAGCTTCTGTAGTGGGATAACCGGAGGCTTCTGGTCCTGGGAAAGAAAAGAGAAATATTACAGAAATGGCAGTATGTAAGATTTGCATTTGCCTTAACAAAAGCAAAAATTTGGGGGCAATTCAAATATCGATATGTGAAAAGCAAAATTGAACAATACGTTTTTTAGGCAAATTCATTATTATTTTACCATATAAAAATTGTACAAATTGTCCAATACATAATAAAAATATTCTATACATCGTTTCTGTTCATATGTTCATTAAAGCTGGAGTGCATAACTTTGAAACCACAAAAAAAATTCTGTGTAATAAAATACAATAGTTCTTTGCTCAGTTTGGTTCTATCACTGTTTTTCACACATGTACTGTATTTTGGCCTCTGTCACAGTTTTTACAGACAGAAAAGTGACAAAGAGAGAACCACCCTCACTCAGCCAATCAGCTCCCAGTATGTAAAAGATAAATGTGTTTTTATACGATGAAGACAAAATGCCATGGTTTGTTTTGTCCATAAAATGAGTTGGGACAAACAAAAGACCATGATTTATGAATAAAAAAGTGAAGTACCCCCGTTATCCAAAACTCACCACAGCAGCAAAGGCAAAGCGCTGGTCTTTCTCTTGTAGGAAAACCAAGACGTCAGTGAGAAGGAGAGCCAAGTTATCTGCAACAAGAAAGCACTGTTGACAAGGCTGCTGGGAAAAACAAGAAACAAAACACTAAAATCACAGAATATCATCAATACAGTACGTTCTGGACTATATTGAATATAAGCTGCAGGTTTTCATGTTGTAATGTAGCAGAGAGAGACGACTGTTGACCCTTTAAGCGCCAAAGTCGCAATATTGCGACAAGCAACATTGCTCACTTAAACAGGCTGTATGTAAAAATGTGGTGCAGAATCTTGTTAATACTTTTCACCAGGGGTTAGTGGACATGTGTGCCTGTAATATGAGCAACATTTGTGGGTGTAGTTATATTGAAAGTTTTTGAGTAAATTGAGTTCGTAAAACACCTGCGGCGCTGCAGCGCGGAGGCGAAGCAGCAGCGGTAGAGCTGAGAGGAGCGAGAGCAGAGCAGAGGGAGAGAGTTTTTTATTTTACTCACGAGGTCTTCAGTACCAGAGAAGTACTTGGTCTGGTACTGGCTCACTCAAATTCAGAGGAGGAAGACACGCAGGTGTCCAGTGAAGCAGACACGGACATTATTGGTGACGGGGAGACAGCGCTCCATAGTCCACAATCAGCCCCAGTACAGCGGCTGCTTGTCCTCCGTGTGGCCGCGGTAGAAGCATTCTGTGAACGCCAAGCAGGGGCTGGGGTCGAGGGGACAGGGGGATCATAACACCGGGCATGTGGGAGAAAGTAGTGGGGGTAGACATCCACGGGGAACACGGGAGACGCGGGAGAAGTCGCGGGAGAGCCGCGGGAAAAAAACACATCGCTAATCGCGTTCACTGCCTTTACCAACAGCGATGATGAGGATGAAGACAGTTCTTGAGAGAAAATAATCCACAAAAGTGGATCAGAAGTGTTGAAGAGCCTGTTGTATGTTGTTGAGACGATCTGACAAGTTCTGAGCCCATTCATTTCATCTCTCAGTTTCTAAACGGTAAATCCTGGAACCTCATTTCCACTGAGAAAAATAGTAAGCCCACTACTTCTCTGAAAGGGAAATATTGAAACCAATCTCAAGATTTCATGACTGTAAACTATAAAGAGTGCTGTCTTGATCACTGAAGGTCTTTGAAAATAATACAATTCCATATGGCTGCGAACCAGTGCTAAAACATTATCTATAATCTGGATCAGGGAATTTATTTCTATCCCAAATTCATTTCATACTAAAGATATTTCACATTGACTGTTTATAGTATTCCCTGATCTCAAATAACTCCCAAGCTACAGCTTTTTGAAGTCTTTATACAATAATTAACATTTTCCAAAATGGCCGCCACCTTGATGACGTCACAATATGCAAATTAGATGACGAATCAACTTCCATCCCAAAGTTTGGTTCAAACTGAAGATATTTCTAATTTACAGTATGCCTTTATCTCAAACCATTTTAAAGTTATAGCCTTTTGAAATCTTGAAATCAAAATTGTATATTTTCTTGAAAAAACTCTGGCGCCTAAAGGGTTAACTGGACACAACATTATTTAATAACGAGGTGTTAGCTAAACCGTTGGCTTCCATCACTCATTCACCTTCATCTATTTTGACAACAGTATGTGTCCTATAGCTACTAAAACTTGAGTCAAAATAATAAGTCCATAAACTCTGCTCCGACAACTCTACCACAATAACAATACATATATAAGCCGCATTGCTATACAAGCCACATCGCTATATAAACCGCATCGCTATATAAGCCGCATCGATATAAAGCCACATCGCTATATAAGCCGCATCGATATAAAGCCACATCGCTATATAAGCCACATCGCTATATAAGCCGCATCGATATAAAGCCACATCGCTATATAAGCCACATCGCTATATAAGCCGCATCGATATAAAGCCACATCGCTATATAAGCCACATCGCTATATAAGCCGCATCGCTATATAAGCCGCATCGCTATATAAGCCGCATCGCTATATAAGCCGCATCGATATAAAGCCACATAGCTATATAAGCCGCATCGCTACATAAGCCGCATCGCTACATAAGCCGCATCGCTACATAAGCCGCATCGCTACATAAGCCGCATCGATATAAAGCCACATTGCTATATAAGCCGCATCGATATAAAGCCACATTGCTATATAAGCCGCATCGCTATATAAGCCGCATCGCTATATAAGCCGCATTGCTACAAAGCCGCATTGCTACAAAGCCACATTGCTACAAAGCCGCATCGCTATATAAGCCGCATTGCTACAAAGCCGCATCGCTATATAAGCCGCATCGCTACATAAGCCGCATCGCTACATAAGCCGCATCGCTACATAAGCCGCATCACTACATAAGCCGCATCGCTATATAAGCCGCATCGCTATATAAGCCGCAGGCATCAAAGTACTAGAAAAATGTAGCAGCTTTGTCTGAAGTCTGTCTCACATTCTCAGGAAGACTTTAACACAATCACAGTATAAAGAAAGCTACGGAGACCTTTGAGGCGGCCGGTGGCGGTCTTCCAGTAGACGAGGCCTTTGTGGTGGAGGACCCGGTGTGGGCTGCAGAGGTCGTTCTTGGTGAACACTTTCCCGTTCTTGAGTTTGGCGATGGTCTTGTTCTCGAGGCGACCGAGGACTTCCTGCAGCTCTTGGCTCTTCTCGTAGCGGTTCACGGTCATGTCCACGGCTGAGATGATGTCCCGGATCTGCACCAGTGCGTTCGACAAGTCCCGGTACTCCTGACTTCCCTCTGGAACAAGTGTAGAATTATAGAATTATCAACGACATATACATATTTTCATTGCATTGAGAAGATTAGAGCGCTGTTTGTAAAGTACTAAAACAGACATATGATGTAAAATCATGATCGTGTGGTTAGGCCTGTCGCGATATTCAATAAATCAATTTAATCGCACGATAATTAAAATTAGCTTGATATTTTTTCTGGCCGCTACTTCCGGCGGTGGTCTTTAAAAAAAAAAAAGTTAATTCCTCTATGAAAAAGTGTACCTGCATCATTATCATTGTATAGATGAAAATGATCTCAGAACGGCAATATTATCGCTTATCAAAATAATTTCTGAGACAATTAATTGTCTAGCAAAATTTGTTATCGTGACAGGCCTATGTGTGACTTCAATCCTCATTCTACAGCCTGAGTCCTGGATCTACAGCTCACGTCTTTTGGAGCGGATCCACCTCTAATTATGGGCCTCCCTGGGGTTTTTCACTTTTCTCTTCCTTCTTCCTGCATCGCAAAGAAAGGACAATGATGTAATTTTAAGAAATGTTATGATGTTTTCATGCGTGCCTTTACCGTTTACTAAAAAGAACTACAAAAAGCAAATTCCTTCATCTTATTGACTTGCTGTTACTCACAATGGCAATAAAAATGATTCTGATTCTTATGTGGGACATTTATGAATAATGGTCAACCCACTCTCTATGAACCAGTGGGTCATATGTGTTTGAATGGTTTGATTCTCTGACTGCTGTTGTGATTCAGGGCTCTACAAAAATGTATTGAATTCAGCCAGTGTTGGGACATCTATAAGCACCGCTGTCTCTTCCTTCTTCCATCTTTGTCGTTTCTGTCCCATACCTTTAGTGTAGAGTAGAATCCTCTCCAACAGAACCGGGTACTTAGTGATGCGCTGCGTGACCAACAAGATGAACTCTGGGACCTCTCTCCTCTTCACCAGGATGTTGTTGCTCTGTTGCTGTGGTGATAATATCCGTCACATACAATTAACACATAATTCAACCCAATAATCCACAAATATAAACATGAACAGGGGTTTCCGCAAAGCTGGTACCTTCACAAAGTTCTGCAGTTTTTTGTTTTGTTGCTGTAAGTCTTTGAAAATGTTGACGGCTTCTTTGTGATGACTGCAGAACTCTCCGTACATCTGCTTCATCTTCTCAGCGTTTTCATCTGAGAACTGAAGACAAAAGGCCACGTGACCAAAAGAGCATTTCTTACAGAAGACAAACTATGCAAAATACACTTTTTTGAAAGCTTTTTTAGACAGAAAGGAAAAGACACAGAAAGACAAAGAAACACAGACACAGAGACAGACGGAGAAAAACAGAGATACACAGGGACACAGTGACACAGAAACAGACAGACACACAGAGACAGACAGGGACAGACAGAGACACACAGAGACACAGACAGAGACAGACAGAGACAACAGAGACAGACAGAGACAGACAGAAACACACAGAGAAAGACAGAGACACACAGACAGACAGAGACACAGAGACAGACAGACACACAGGGACACACAGAGACACACAGGGACACACAGGGACACACAGAGACACACAGGGACACACAGGGACACACAGGGACACACAGAGACACACAGACACACACACACACAGAGACACACACACACACAGAGACACACAGGGACACACAGGAACACACACAGAAACACACACAGAGACACACACAGAGACAGAGACCTGCTGCAGAAGTATATCTCCGATGTTGTGGATGACGTAGTTGCGCGGCCGGTGTGTCTTTGCCGACGCCTGCCTCCGTTCCTGCAGCGCTCCGAACAGCTGCTGGTGGAAGAGCATGAGGAGGTCCAGACACGGGAACATCCGACCCACACAGTCCAGGTCCAGCTGCAGCTCCTCCAACATGCCCCTGCGGAACACCTCCCACATGACCGTCAGCGTCTGGATGTGGTGCAGCTCCGTCTGAAGCAGCTCTAAGATCAACAACACAGATATCGGAGGCTTAGGGCAGAGGTCTCTAACAAGCAGCTCATGGAGAGGTTTTTTGTGGCCCCCTAGTGGACACAATTTGGCATGTTATACAGCAGTGGTGTCAAACCCGAATAAAAAGAATAGGAAATGGTCGAGGGCTGAATGAATATGTTATAATTGTTTTTTTTTTTACATTATGAAGGTATTTTGAATTTTTTCTGAAAACAAAATGTGTTTATTGTTTAGATCTAACCAAAACTGGACCAAATATAAAAGGTTAACACATTGTTTTATATATACAGTGCCTTGCGAAAGTATTCGACCCCCTTGAACCTTTCAACATTTTGCCACATTTCAGGCTTCAAACATAAAGATATATAAAAAAAATTTTTGTCAAGAATCAACAACAAGTGGGACACAATTGTGAAGTGGAACAAAATGTATTTGATAATTTAAACTTTTTTAATAAATAAAAACTGAAAAGTGGCGCGTGCAAAATGATTCGGCCCCCTTGCGCTAATACTTTGTAGCGCCACCTTTTGCTGCAATTACAGCTGCAAGTCGCTTGGGGTATGTCTCTATCAGTTTTGCACGTCGAGAGACTGGAATTCTTGCCCATTCTTCCTTGAAAAACAGCTCAAGCTCAGTGAGGTAGGATGGAGAGCGTTTGTGAACAGCAGTCTTCAGCTCTTTCCACAGATTCTCGATTGGATTCAGGTCTGGACTTTGACTTGGCCATTCAAACACCTGGATACGTCTATTTGTGAACCATTCCATTGTAGATTTGGCTTTATGTTTTGGATCATTGTCCTGTTGGAAGATAAATCTCCGTCCCAGTCTCAGGTCTTTTGCAGACTCCAACAGGTTTTCTTCCAGAATGGTCCTGTATTTGGCTTCCCTGTCCCTGCTGAAGAAAAGCAGGCCCAAAGCATGATGCTGCCACCACCATGTTTGACAGTGGGGATGGTGTGTTCAGGGTGATGAGCTGTGTTGCTTTTACGCCAAACATATCGTTTTGCATTGTGGCCAAAAAGTTCGATTTTGGTTTCATCTGACCAGAGCACCTTCTTCCACATGTAAGTAAGTAAGTAAGTAAGTAAGTTTTTATTTATATACCGCCTTTTCACTGCAGATCTGAGTCTCAAAGCGGTTTACAATTGTTATTTTTGGGCATTTGTCTCTCACTCCACACAGAGATGGGAGCGGGGTCGCCAGTAGAGGAGGCGTATGCCTGAACTATTGGACATATTTTTAGTGGTAGGGGAAACCGGAGTACCCGGAGGAAACCTACGCAGACACGGGGAGAACATGCAAACTCCACTCAGAAAGGCCCTGGTCCGACCGGGATTCGAACCCAGGACCTTCTTGCTGAGAGGCGAGAGTGCTATCCACTCAGCCACCGTGCCGCCTGTTTGGTGTGTCTCCCAGGTGGCTTGTGGCAAACTTTAAACAAGACTTTTTATGGATATCTTTGAGAAATGGCTTTCTTCTTGCCCCTCTTCCATAAAGGCCAGATTTGTGCAGTGCACGACTGATTGTTGTCCTATGGACAGACTCTCCCACCTCAGCTGTAGTTATCTGCAGTTCATCCAGAGTGATCATGGGCCTCTTGGCTGCATCTCTGATCAGTCTTCTCCTTGTTTGAGATGAAAGTTTGGAGGGGCGGCTGGGTCTTGGTAGATTTGCAGTGGTCTGATACTCCTTCCATTTCAATATAATTGCTTGCACAGTGCTCCTTGAGATGTTTAAAGCTTGGGAAATCTTTTTGTATCCAAATCCGGCTTTAAACTTCTCCACAACAGTATCTCGGACCTGCCTGGTGTGTTCCTTTGTCTTCATGGTTCTCTCTGCGCTTTAAACAGAACCCTGAGACTATCAAAGAGCAGGTGCATTTATACGGAGACTTGATTACACACAGGTGCATTCTATTTATCATCATCAGTCATTTAGGACAACATTGGATCATTCAAAGATCCTCACTGAACTTCTGGACTGAGTTTGCTGCACTGAAAGTAAAGGGGCCGAATAATATTGCACGCCCCACTTTTCAGTTTTTTATTTAAATTATCCAATAAATTTCGTTCCACTTCATGATTGTGTCCCACTTGTTGTTGATTCATGACAAAAAATTAAAATGTTATATCTTTATGTTTGAAGCCTGAAATGTGGCGAAATGTTGAAAGGTTCAAGGGGGCCGAATACTTTCGCAAGGCACTGTAACTATTAAACTTCTAATGATGTATTGGGTTAACATTTTAAAATAAATTAAATTAGGTAGTTTTCCTGAAATAACAATCTGTTTATTGTAATGATTATTATTGTAACAAAACAAGCTGTAAATTATTAGTCAAGTGGACCCATAGATTATCATTATAGGGGGCCACTAAAGAGTTTGACATGACTGTTATATATAATTATAGAAAACAACCACACCATTTATATTATAATAAACACTGAACTCTGAACACAAAAAGGGATAATTAAATGTAAATATTATTCGGCCCAACAGTCCACAATACTGAACCTTCACTTTGGGTCCAGTTTTGTTTCAATCCAAGCAGCTGTGCTCATCACAACTCATGAACTCATATTCAATAAAAGTAAATATTTGGCAAAAAACCCCACAAAAAATATAAAAAGTCTCAGATGCAAACAAACAAACCTATAAACAGTTTCTTAACAGGAGTAGGAAACAAATCTCTTAACAACAACAATGTGAACTGCTCGTGACACAATCCCAGACTTCGACATAATGTTTTTGTGTAAAATACTGCACTTTAAAATGAATATGTGGCGTTTTCTTCTCTTACCTGTGTCTATTTTGGTCAATTTACTGTCTATAGGCTGCACTAGAGTATGCAGTATTTTATAATTTGCTTATTTTTAACTATAGAGATTTTATTTTTATTCTATTAAAGTATAGTTGTGCTATGTGCTCCTCATTCCTGCTGCTCTGTAACTTGCAATGAGACTCTGCCACACACAGACACGTGCTGCTTATGATGCAAATGGGAGACAGAGACTATCATGTGACACAGTGCATTCCGTGACCTTCTTCACATATGACCGGTGCTTAACGTTTAGAGCCTCACCGTAAATGACGTCCTGGCGCTTCACAGTGACTCGCTCGTGTTGACGACAGAAGTCCGGACTCACAGCGAGACTCCAGGACTCTGCATCGAGACCCAGCTGGTCCGCCGACAAGTCACTTAACAAAGAAGTGCTCAAGGAGTCTGCAAAAACCAACAAACAATCTCATCACCACATGAACGATAGTGACCACGGTCTGATCAGAAACTGCAGCATAGTTTGTAAGAATTTCCTTTGGGATAATTACAAGAGACATAATGAGCATATTTGAGCTTTTGTAACATTGTTGTGTCTTACCACACTATTGTACTCATTTCATTTCGTACTAAGGTCTGGATTTGCTCAATTGAACTTTGTTAACAGGCTAGCTCCTTTTGCAGATTGAAACCATTGGATCTGAGTTTACTGTGATGTATGTAATTCGCACGAGTGAGTGAGGCATAGCATTTAGCCTAGCTTTAGCCATCTCCTTTGCCACTAACGGAGCTCCTGGGGAGTAGAACCAGAACATCTTGGCCAACAATGACATTTGTTAAACATTCCTCTTGCTCCAGCTTAATTTTCTTGATATTTGGAGCCGAAACAGAACAGATTATTTTACCATCGCATTTACCGCAAAACTACAACCAGCAAATTCTGTGCAAACTCTTGACGTCAGCGACACCGACCTACAACACCTGCCTCCCCCGCTCTCTGATTGGTCGGAGGGGCTTCAATCGAGGAAACTGCAGCCACTAGGATCAGACCCAGACGTACATGTAGGAAATGATATTTGACAGGAGTTTACGGATGGATTAGGCCAGTCCACATTGATCACAAACATGGAGTTGTTTTAAGTTTTGTTTTGTTTAAGCGTTATCCATCCACGCTAAAATCTGAACCTTTCTCTCTAAAAGGTCCTGCCCCATGCTGTGTTCTGGAAATTCTCCACACTGATAATTTTACTTAACAAAACAAATTATATTTAAGTCCACAATGAAATTGAATGTATGGCCACAAAAGAAATTTCCCCACAGTGGGACGAACAAAGGATCTGTTAAACTTAATCTTAAAAGCAGATTAAGATTAAGTTAAAGCAGGTTTTGCTATAAGGAACAACGTATTTGCTCCTGTATTTATCAAATCTCAGCAGAAAATCTACAGCTCCCTCTAGTGGTAGCACAGGAGTACGGCATGCATAGTTTCTACTGAAGACATTGTTTCATATCATAATAACTTAAATGACAAATAGCTTACTGGCCAGATATAATGCATAATATTTTGTCTTTAAAGTGTCTATAATACTTTGTCGTTACCTTGTGTGATGAGGAGCTGGTCAGTGGAAAGGGGAGCCAAAGTTCCTCCTTCATCGACCACGGACGACGTGGCACCAGGAGACAGCACCTCCTCGTCCACCACTGACCGATCGTGCAGCTGTCTGTGGAAAGAACCAGAAAGGAAGAACTTCAACCCATTTGTCCATTCTTCCTTATCCTTTTTTACCCCTATTCTTCCCTTGTGCTCTACATAATTCATTAATAATAAATACAAAGAATGAGCTAAGATAATAGTAATAAAATAGGTACTAAAGAAAAAACGTGAGACTAAAAATAACAAAAAAAGGTAAAATAAATATGTATACATAACAAAGTATCTATAGTAGATTATGAATATTTCTATAGCTGTATATTATTATGTCTCTAGAATGATGTTCCCTTTGAAGTCTGTTACTTTTCATGTAATAATAATTTACTGGTTTGTCAAATGAGGACTGTCTACAGATTGACAGACAGATGCCGTCACTGTATCGGACTGTTGTGGAGAAGCCGGAGCAGCGTCTGCAGTCAGAGCTCCACAAAACTAAATTTACAACTCAGTCTGTATGTTCCCACCCCCACCTAGGGTCGCAAGCTTTGGGTAATGACGAGACGAGAGGGCGAGATCGCAGATATAAGCGGTCGAGTGGAGGAAACTTGTTTTTGTGGTCTTATGTGCCGCACTTTGGACTTCACCTGTTGTTTAAATGTGCTATATAAATAAAGTTTTGGATTGAAAGCGCGGGTACCTGCTGTCGATGGAGATAGACATGCTCTTGGAGAGAGGGGGGAACGTGTCTCTTTTGTCTTTTGCGAGCGGTGAAATTGAGGACGGAGAGAACAGGGACACAGGAGACAAGTCTTTGGAAGAATCTAGAAGAAGAGAAACATCAGTCAAAAGTCTGCACAGTTTTGCAATTCTACTTTAAATAAATTAACACCAGCACTTGAAGTCTAAGAGAAGCTTTATTTGTCCCACGGGAGGGAAATTTCAGTGTTGCATCACCAGTTATAGAACAGTGGGAATGAGGAGCACACAGCACAAGATGAATGAACAATAACTCTATACTTAATTAAATGAAAAATAATATCTCTAACTTTAGCATAAAAAAATAAGCAAGTATTAAATCCCACCTCTATTCTAGTGCTAGAAATATATTGTATGTATGTTAGCAGCATGAGGGTATGGGGCAAATGACTAAGTAAAGAAACAGTTTCTTATTCTAGGAGTTAAAATTATACCAATGCACTTATATAAAAACACATACGGGCCAAAAATGAGAACAAAGTAAAAAAAAGCAGATGATTGCCGTAGTCGGTTAGCAGCTATAGCCAATTTCTCTGTGATTTTTGAGTTAAAGGGAAAAGCAGCAAAAGCAAAAAAAAAGATTCTATATGGAGCGGAGAAGAGGTGAAAGACAGACAGACGACAGATATAAAACTAGCCCAGTGGAATATGAATTTTATTCCAGAGAGACAGGACTTCAAGTTAGAAGAAAAATACCCTAACTCAGGATCTAAAAGTGTCTGAATGACCCAGAGCTGGTCAAGTTAGGAAAAAAAAAATCAGCTAAAAATGTTTTATTTTGGGTATTCTTTAAATCACTGTGGCAGATCAATTTGACCCAAGGATAGCACAATGGGTTTAGTAGTAGTAGATAAGTGGTCAGGGGTCAAAAAACATGCACAGTTTCTACGTTATTTATCAAATTCAGTAGAGTTTTGCATGGATTTGATAGAAATCCCAACAGCAGTCTATACAATAAGTCCATAAATGTCATAAATATCTATATATATCACCGTTCTTACCCCCTCCTGCATGGGCACAGAGCAACCCAGTCGGAAAAAAAAAGGAGAAACCTCACGGAGGCGCATATACAGAGAGGGACGTGCTCTAGAACCAGGACTTGGGCTGTATTTATCTTGTTTCTAAGTACTTCCAATGTTCCCACTTCCCACAGCACTGTGCATTTCCCCACTGTGGCACAACAAAAGATTCACTCACTAATAAACAATTTTTTTAAATTAATATCTCTAAGATTGTGGAGGGAGGCAGCAGAAAGAGCTCAGTATTGATGGATTAGACTCACTCAGCGGGAGGGACAGGGTCTTGCTTTTCATCAGCAATGCATTCTTTTCAGACTGCTTCTGTATCTAAACAAAAGTGAAATGTTAAATCATAGCGGACACAGGAGCACAAACCATTGGACCCCAGTTTTAAATTTAAGACTGCTAAATAAGTCATTCATCATAAGCACACACTTTCTCCATGTCATCACAAAACATGTAGCTCAGAAGAAGCAGGGGTCGTAATTGCAGTAGTAACAATAATAATAGTAGTAATAATAATGGTCTAATAATAGTAATTATAGTACTAATAGCAGCAGCATTAGCAATTGTAGTAGTAGCAGCATTACTTTTATATAGTTAGTAATAAAATCAGCAGTAGTAGTAGTAGTAGCTCTTGTAGATCTAAACAAAGTGTAAACAAACTACTACTGATTGCACCGAGAGCCAAAGTAATTTCTTAGTTTGTGACTTCTTACTTGTTAATCACATGGCAATAAAATAATTCTGATTCTGATCTGTAAACAGGCAGTAGTAGTAGTAGCCAGAGTAATATTAGCAGCAGTAGTAGCAGCAGCAGGACTTGTGGTAATACTATCAGCAGTAGAAGTAGAAGCTTTGATCTAAACAAACTACTAACTATAAACACACATTTGCTTCAGAGCTAAGTTCAGAACAATAACAGCACTTTCCCTGTGTATTTTCTGAATGGTCTAATGTGTGTTTATGTTGAATCCAAATGATAAATGAGGGGTTTCTGCTTACCTTCGCACAGGCCATAACAGACTCCCGGCAGCTACGATGAACCTTCAGGAAGCAGTCTGCACGGGAGAGACAAATACACAACATTAACAACGTTAGCATGACTCCAGAATCAAAGCATAAACAACTCTGGGAAAGCAGGGACCATGACAAGAACCAGGAAGTACCATCACATTAGTCCAGGTCTCAGGTCTCCGCACTGGCTTCATGTGGCTCAGAGAATAGACTTTAAAGGAGCTCTGTTTGATACAAGTCTCTCCATGGGGTGAGACTTGTATCCTCCTGCTGCTGCCCAGAGTCAAGACTAAACATGGGGAGGCAGCCTTACAGATCGCCATCAGTCTTCCAGAAAATGTAAGACAGGCTTGTTCTCTGACAATGATCAAATCCAGGTAAAAACAGTTCTGTTTAGCTGTGCATAAAACTGAAGGATTGTATCTCAACTCTCTTTAATGCACTGTGATGATTCATGATTTCAATGCCTTGTGTATGAACAGTGTCACACTAATAAACTTGCCTTGTCAAAACATCCAGGAAGCGCGTCTGGGAAAATGTGTTTGAGCACCTAAACAGTCGAGACAAGATCCCAAACATACTACTTACTGGAGCAGTGCAGCAGCTCCTTCCCAGACACACACTTGTCACAGGCCACACAGAGCGCGGAGCCGGAGGGCGACATGGGCAGGAACTGGTGTCCGTGAGCCGCTGCCCCTTTGTCTTTGGTCTCCTTCACTTCTTTACTCTTCACCTACAACACAAAGACTTAGACATTAGAGCTGCAAGATGTATTTTGCATTTCAATTGTGATTTGGAAAAAAAATACTTAAGTCATCTGCTATACAGCTAATCTTAAGCCCCCGTTGCCCCCAGACCAGGGCCGGCCACAGGCGAAAATATAACATGGCGCCCCTTGTACACTTGAAGAGGGCATAACAGTGAACAAGTGTGCAGTTAAAGTAGTCGCAATCCTCTTTCAGATCCTTTTTTTTTTAATTACAAAAATGGGAATTTTGGACCAATGTTCAGATTCAGATTAATTTATTTGCCATTTGCAGTAAAACCACATTGGAAAAACTGTGCAAGACTACCCCAGTGTACACCAGACGGCACAGACCAGAGCTCTTGCCACGGCGCCATGCTCTTGAAACGTATTGCAAACTTTACCCCAGTTTTCTTGCAATTTCCACAGTAAAAGTGTGCAGTGAAAAGCTCTTTCAGATAAAAAAAAAAGTTTATAAAGTGCATTTTGACTGGCTTTCCAATTTTACCGTAAGTAACAACTAAAAGTGGCCACTTGCTTTTAATGTGCGGACCCCATTACTGCAGACTTTGAAAAGTTGGGCCACTTTACTGCGTTGAAGGAACATTACAAACATTATATTATTTCTTTTAAATAGGCTTTGCTTTGCATTTAAATTAACATGGGATTCTTTTTGTATTAAGAAATAATAGTACCAACTAGTTATAAAAATAGTTACTTACGAACAGCGCTCTTAGCTCCTCTACTCTGTCCCGATTCCGCCCCGATTCCGCCCCGATTCCACTGGTCCCGTTTAACCAGTACCAGGTACTTTTTAATAACCCTCTTGGCCCTGGTCCTATCCAGGTGTTGTGTTATTGTTAGCCACAGTTACTGGTGGAGCCAAATACAGCAGAAGAAGTCCTGGGAGTGCCCCCTGCCTTCACGAGCTTAAAAGAATCAATAATCACAGCTCAGTTGGGGCACAGAGGACAAACTGTTTTATGTGTTTTCATTTCAGTCAATTACACCCATGTTTTGTCATTCTTTTTTCTGCAATATACTCATTAAATGGAATGGCAAATTTTTCCAACTTATTTGATTCATATTTGATTTTTTTGTTATTTTTCTTCTAAAGTGACACTGAAATACACTAATTTGTACACCATCAAGTTACTAACAAGTTTTCATATAAGATGGCAGCGTGACGTGGTCTGATTAATTCAACATAATCTTTACAAGCATCTTTCAGTTGAGACAAACAAATAGTATTGATGAAAAATAAAACTTCGGTACCCCAGCTTTAATTGCATGGAGTATATTGTACGTGTTTGTGCAGCGCTGTGATAATATTATTGACGGAAACTAAAGTAATCTACACAACTACTTTTTGCAAAACCCTAAGAAACAATATTGAATCTATAGCTGTAGCTCGACAAGTGCGAGCTAGCTTGTTTGTTTTTGTTTCAAACTTAGCGGGGAATTCTCGGGGTGCTGGTTTGTTATTGTCTCCAGCCGTGTGCATCGACCGGCTTCTCCGTGAGTGAAAACAGAATGCACACGTGTTCCGAGGGGGGAGATTTTTTGTGGGAATGCGTTAGGGTTCCTCGAGCTGCGCTGGGGGTCTGTCCATTATGTAAGATCTTTTTTCTTTTCTTTTTCCTGTTGCCACGACATGAAGAGGGAGAATTTTTCCTCCTCCCCAAATAAAGACGCTGTCAATGATGGCACAAAAGGATCCAAGGGGCAAGAATCCACGGTGGCCGAGGAGTGACCCCCGCCCCCTCGTAACCACTAGTTTTTAAAGTGACTAATGAAAGCAGATATTATAGACAAAGGCATGAGTTTGATTTTTATGTTTGAGGCACTTTGGGCAGAGGGTGCTGCAGTAAATGTGGAAAATAAATATAATTGATTTAGACAAATGGCATAATTGTTTTAAAGAATATAATTTTTATTAATTTTGGCTTTTAAAAAAACAGGATCTCGAGACTGTTTACTTTGTCATGTTTTTAGAGTGTGAAATAATTACTCAAGTAGAAAATGGATGGATAAACATGTATAATAGAATAACACTGTAAAAGTCTATAAGAAACATCAAGGCCACGCAATTGAAGAAGCGCATTTGACGAGCTAAAATAAAAATAATAATAATGTATTGGTTTTATACAGCGTTTTTTTGGACACTAAAAGACGCCTCACATGTCATTATTCATTCACTCCAAACACAGTGGTGATAAACTGCTACTGTAGCCACAACTGCCCTAGGGCACAACGACAGAAGCGAGGCAACCAGTCTGTGCCATCGGCCCCCTCCCACCCCCACCAACCATTCACACACACCAGACTCATTCTAATGTGGGTGAAGTGTCTTGACTCAGGACACAAAAACAGTTTTGGCATTTTACAACCGCAGCTGCCCCACTGTAGCACCTGGTGTTCCCAGAGGTCTCCCATCACAGTACTAACCAGGCACTGCCCTCCTTAGCCTCAGATGTCTGACAGGATCTGGCTTTAATATGCAAATATGGCCATACAAAAACAATTTAAAGAGGAAAAAGCATTGCCCTCCATCCAGCCTTCACATCGAGTGGAAGCTTTCATTGGTGCAGCAACCCTCCTCCTCCCCACCACCGCCTCATCAGCCAGGCCAGATGTTTAACCCGTGCTATGCCGGGTCAAATGCATAGGCCACATTTCCCTAAAGGTCAATAAGTATACCTTACAATACACTGTTTCTCACCTTGGTCTTGTTGCGTGTGCTGGACATTCTGCTCTTGAGAAAGCTGAAGGTGCGACTGACTTTGTACTTTTCCGATTCGGATTTAGTCGGAATTATGTACCGGTCCCACTCCTCGTCTTCTATTCTGTTTCCACACCAGATCAAAAACACATGGGTGAATCTTACATGGCAGTAGGTACAATCTGTGGTTATTTCAAGAACCAGAACTTTACACACATGCACAGAATGACAGAGTTGGTTATGTACGAGGTCAAACTAGACTAAAACAAGCTGTTAAAATAGAACCATGCTACAGTGAAACGCGTGGATCTTTTCTGGAACAATCGCTCATGCTCGACACATGCCTGAAGTGACGATAGACTCGAGTGGTTACTATTTATGCTCTGACCTTGGCAAGACACACATTATTAACATATCGACGGTTCACGCCACTGAGTTAAAGAGTTTACAGAGAAAACATACAGGAGAAACCGTTTGCAATCCAGTTCACTGCAAAAAATATATACAAAAACATGAGGCACATTTGCTTGAATGATGCAACAGTCTTGGTTGGAGTTTGTTATGAGTCTGTAAGAACAGTATTTACAGATGGAACAAGCAGCTGTGTGGTTATTATGCAATCAACCTGTACAGTGCCTAGACTTCTTAGAAATTAAAATTATATAAACTTCAGCCTCAGTCCTGGATCCACAGCCTCAGTTCTGGATTTAAAGTCTGAGTCCTGGATCTACCCAGAGGTTTCCCACTTTTTCCCTGTCCCACTAAGGACAGTGATGATTTAAATGAAACAATAACAAAGCAGCACCATTTAATTTATCTTGAGAAATACTTAAAAACACTTTGAAGGGACTATGAATATTTTATTGAGTTGAAAGTCTCACTGTCCTCTACACGCAAGTGAAAATGACTTTGAGAACCATTTAGACAGAAGGGTGGGACTCCTGTTTGTGCCAGAAGTTCCTGACATGGTCCTCCAGGTCTGATTATGATCAGGGAATAAAACCAAACAATGTGCTTGTTCCGTTGGCAAATATTAACAGTGAAAACATACTCAAACCAGGATACATTTTGCTTAATTCAAGGCATTTTTCACATATTTCTTGTTTGTTTTTGCAGAATCGTTCAAACATACAGTAAACACAGCATTATCATGAGATGCAGTTAATGGTGAGTGATAATAACGGGGTTAGAAGGTTAGAGACAGAGGCTGAAGCTGCTGGAGCGACACATACTCTTTGAGGAACTCTGAGAGGGTGAGGTGTTGGATAGACGCGCTGCTCTCCTCCTCGGCTGACTGGGCCCGCTTACGGAAACCCAGTGTCCTGCGTGACATGACACAGCTCAGACCACGGAGACCACATGGTGTCCACACGGTAACCACACAGAGACCACACGGAGACCAAATGGAGACCACATGGAGACCACATGGAGACCAAACGGTAACCGCACGGAGACCACACAGAAACCACACAGAAACCACACGGAGACCACAGGGAGACCCCATGGAGACCACACGGAGACCACACGGAGACTACACAGAGACCACACGGAGACTACACAGAGACCACAGGGAGACCACAGGGAGACCACAGGGAGACCCCATGGAGACCCCATGGAGACCACACGGAGACCACACGGAGACCACACGGAGATCACAGGGAGACCCCATGGAGACCCCATGGAGACCCCATGGAGACCCCATGGAGACCCCATGGAGACCACACGGAGACCACACGGAGACCACACGGAGACCCCATGGAGACCACACGGAGACCACAGGGAGACCCCATGGAGACCACATAGAGACCACACGGAGACCAAACAGTAACAACATGGAGACCAAACGGTAACCATACTAAGACCACACAAAGACCACAGGGAGACCACATGGAGACCCCATGGAGACCACATGGAGACCACATGGAGACCACATGGAGACCAGAAGGACACCAAACGGAGACCACACGATGACCGCATGGAGACCACACAGTAACCGCATGGTAACTGTGCGGAGACCAGGCGGAGACCACAGGAAGACCGCATGGAGATCAGAATGGAGACCGCATGGACACCAATCCGAGATCCCACGGAGACCACATGGAAACTGCATGGTAACCACGCGGAGACCACATGGAGACCACAGAGACTACATAGAGACCACATGGTAACACAACGGAGACCATACGGTAACCACATGGAAACCACAAGGCAGCCACATGGAAACAACAGAGACCACGCAGTAACTACATGGAAACCACACGGACTCACAACAGAGAATAAAGACAGATTTTTATCGTTTCCATCATGTTTGTGTGCAGTAAAACATGGTACAGTCGTGAGGCAGCAGTTTGAATACAAAGCATTAGCGTAGCTCGTTAGACATGAAATGGAATGAATATTACGTGGTCCAGTAATGTTTTGTTTCACTCTAAAATTGAAATGAAAAACTAACAACACAAATAAAGTATATCTCATCTCTAACACAAGGTTTTTCAAAGGGCAGTACTGAACCTCCAACCATGGGCACAAACGCAGCGCTTTAAATAAATGTATAAATTCTATCGGACGTGGCTTCGCTCTTACCTTTTCTCCCTGGGTGTTTCCGTCAGGCTGAACGCCCTCTGCTCTGAAATATCAAAGAAATCAAAAGGGTTGAAGAAGTATCCATAAAATCGTAAAAGAGAAAAAGCCTATTCAGAAAGCCAAAAGTATGAACACCCTCTTCCTCCAAAAGACACAAAGCAAAAACACCAGAGTTCAATGAATAAAGCCCATAATGAAGGAAGATAATAAGAATATACAACGGGTTTTCAGGCAAAGTGTAAACGGTATAAAGCAAAGGTGTCCAAACTATTGCCTTCAGACCTGCTGGTAAATTGGGACCCGAGCACTTTTAATTCAAACAGGAGGCTAATTATAATGATCCTTTAATAAATCAGGAAAGTCCCAGTGAGATTCCTGACCCCAGAGAGAGAAAAGCTCTCTCGGTAGGGGAAACTGGAGCACCCGGAGGAAACTTACACAGGCACAGGGAGAACATGCAAACTCAATAAATGGACTTTAAAGATTCATAAAGTCATTCAGCCCCTGTTAGACATTGGTAGAGACAAATAGACTTAAAAATAGATATAAAACGGCTGTGTCATACTGGTTTGACATTGGTGGATGCGGGTTTTCATTCCAACTAAGCAGGAGCACACCATTTTAGTTCGCCATTTATTTTTGCCTATTTTGTTACCCGTTTTACCTACTTTGTCATCTGAATAAATAATGATTTTAGTGACCACTTTAACATCTTGGTTTTCTTTGTTACCTCCTCACACACCCCTGTCATAAATAATTGAAATGGCTTTTCCAGATATAAGTTTGGACACCTCTGGCTTTGAACACCACCTTCATTGGTCCAACACCAACTTAACGAAAGACAAGCTCAAAGACAAGGCGACACAATATGTTAAGAATTAGTTGATTTTCAGAGGTTATTGTGTCATTTTTGGAATTTTACACCGAATTGTGCAGCTCTTGAGACTTGTTCTTTACTTGTACTTACTAACTTGGTTGAGACGAGATAAAGATTTAGACAGAGACAAAGCCTGTAGCAGAGAACGACCACTGCTGCCATCTACGCACAGAACACATGTATGAGTGTGTCTGTATGTGTGTGTGTGCGTATGTGTCCATGTGTGTGTGTGTTTGTGTCCATGTGTGTGTATATGTGTGAAACTACCCTCTCCGCTTCAGGACGGAGCAAATGGGTCGTATTATTCACACCTCGAACACAGAGGGTGGTGGTGTGTAGAAGGAGGGAGGGAGGGGGAGGAAGGGGGTGGGAGGGGGAGAGGGGGTGAGACTGGGGTCACACACCTTCTGTCGGGTCGGAGATGGCTGCGTCTCTGTTTAGCAGCGGCCGTGAGGGTTTGGCTTTGGGGGAGGAGTAGGAGTACGATCGCAGACGGACTTCAGCCTCTGGGCCCTGAACACAACACCAGCTTATCATCAATAAGTATTTTTGCAAAACACTTTTAAAAAACTAGTGTCTGCTCCTGCTCAAAATTACTTCTTATTGTTATAGACGCATGTAAACTTGTGCGCTGTGCTAGTACCCAAAACATTTGAAAGGTTCCCAGTCCTAAGAATAACACAAAAATGAGCAGCCGGTCTGATTCTATACTTGTTAAAACTTAATTAATTTTCTACCCCTCTATTTGTCTGCCACTCAATGCTCATAGCACCAGTCCCTTGTTCTTTCAGCGGGGGCTTCAGGCAACGTGGGGTTAAGTGTCTTGCCCAAGGACACAATGACAGCAGACTTCAGTGGGAGCAGCTTGAGTAGGTCTTGTGTAATTTTTTAATATTTCTTGTGACCTAAATGTTTGTTTTTAAAGTCCTGTGGGGTTTCAATGATATGGGTTGTGGGGCGCTTTGTGTTGCCTTGTGTAGGAAAAGCACTCGACAAATAAAAGTTGATGGATTGATTGTTTTTTTTTACAGTAGCTATTCTCCCTGGGGTGTACTCAATGACACAAACCTATATGTACACACAAAAAATGTGATTAAACAAAAATACAGAAATGTTATAACAAACATACACCGTAACCATATTCACACACAACACAATTTTCTATCAATATCGGAGTATTAGGCAACTTATATTTAAACATCTACATCAAAACAGTACCTTTTTGCCCTCTAAACATGGCCGACTGTCCAAACAACTCTTTCATTTTTCTGTCTGAAAACGCTGGTCTAAAAACGTGACAGAGGCCAACAAAGAATGCATGTGAAATCCAGTGATAGAACCATAGACTTATTCATGGTTTGAAAGTGAGGTACCCTAGCTTTAACAGCCCCAGCATTAGTGGCTCTGGTTCTCCCGGTTGCCGTACCTACCTGTTTGCGATCGGCGTCTGGCGATGTGTCGAAGGAGTCCCGCTCTTCTCCGGAGCTGGAGCGGAGACTGGCCTGCTTCCTCAAGGCGGCCGTGGGGTAGGAATGTCCCAGGATATCCTCTTCTTCACTATCGCACTCCAGACTCGGGCTACGGGAGAAGAGACAGTCATGAATAAAGTGTCCGATGGGACTTTTTGAGCTCTGCAGAAACAGCCCTGTATTCTGTGGGGGGAGGGATATAGAAATCTAGGCACAGAGGCGACTCGATTGTGTTGGGCTTCCGGTCACTTCCTGCCTACCTTAAGCCAGGAATACTCTTTTGGTCAATCTAAAAAAAAAAAAAAACCTTTGAACGATACAAGTTTGAAGCCTGGGTTTCAAAAAGTAGCAATATGTAAGATTTTCATGTCAAGTAATCATTAAATGGCCCTAATCTGTCAAAAGGTATTAATAAAACCTGCTTTTTTCGAATTCTTCTTGAACTGACAACAGTAGTTCAGCCGAAAACTTTAGCGGTAACTTTTTGCAGTAAACAAATTAATATTTCAAGATTATTTTACATTTCTTAATCGTATGGGGAGTGACTTGGAAGGGGGTGGTAGCAACAGGTAGCTTCCGGGCTATAGGTTGGGGACCAGAGATGTTTTAGTCTTCTTAGTCTGTTTTTAGTCTATTTTGACATGTGAACAGTTCGTAAATAACCCTCATCGCCAGTCGTACCTCAGATCCCGTGTTCGGTCCGACAAACTGAACCCTCTGTAGTTGATTCTTGGAGAAACTTTGTGTGACGTCTGTTTCTGCGCCGCGTCGAACAAGTGGAAGGCGGATCCGAGCGGCGAGGAGGAAAACACTGGAGAGGAGGCGGAAGGAGAAGACTTTCTGAGGCTGCTCTCGTGGGCTTCGGCTGGAGGCGAGGAGGAGGAGGAGCCGGTCTGAGCGTGGGAGGCGGCGGTGAAGAAAGAGTCCCAACCTGAAGTGCCCTCCTCGTGGTGGTCTGTGTCCATGTCTTCCACCTGCAAACGTATTATTGATTTAAAATTAATGTGTGTGTGTGTGTGTGTGCAGCCGTGTATGTGTGTGTGTGTGCGTGTGTATAGGAATGTAGATCTGTGTATGTATGTGTGGTGGGAGGGGCCGATGGCACATACTGGTTGCCCCACTTCTGTCAGTGTGCCCCAGGACAGATGTGGCTACAGTGGCAGTTTATCACCACCGTGGATGGAGTGAATGAATAATGAGGTGTGAAGAGTCTTTGAGTGTCCAAAATGCGCTATATAAAACTGAGGTGTAATTATTATTATCACTGTCCAAGCAGGTACTAAAAAAGTATGCGGTACCAGAGCAGGGCAGGCTGGATGGGGTAATGTAGGGCAGGGTAGGGTAAGTAAGTAAGTAATCTTTATGAGTCACAAAGCGGTTTACAATTGTTATTATTTTTTTATTTTTTTGGGCACTTGTCTTCTCACTCCACACAGAGCGGGGTCGCCGAACAGGAGGCGCATGCTAGACCTATTGTACATATTTTTAGTGGTAGGAGAAACCGGAGTACCTGGAGGAAACCTACGCAGACACGGGGAGAACATGCAAACTCCACTCAGAAAGGCCCTGGCCCGACTGGGATTCGAACCCAGGACCTTCTTTCTGAGAGGCGCGAGTGCTATCCACTCAGCCACCGTGCCGCCATGTAGACTAGAGTAAAGCAGAGCTGGTGGAAACCGGGTTATTGAGGCTTGGCTTGATCAGGACTACCGGAGCACTTAGAGGAAACCTACGCAGACATGGGGAGAACATGCAAACTCCACTCATAAAGGCCCTGTTCCAACCACAACACACACACAGAAACACAGAAATCTAGTGCACTATTTTGTTTTTGCGTCCACTGTTCAATCCCAATTTAAAAAAATATAAATTTTGGAAGCGTTGGGAAATCCCACTTCCCTTGAACCCACCAGCTTCCTGTTTGAGAAGTCGTCTTTGCCGTGGATCATGGCGGCGAGCCGAGCAGCTGCCGACAGCGTTGGGGACGAGGCCTCGTTCACGGACCGGCTTTTCTCTACGGACACAGAGGAAAGCTACAGTCACAGAGGGCAGCGGCCACGTTCCAATCCAATACATGGGTTTCCATAGCAACGCAAAACACAGGAAGTGACCATCGCATCCTGGCCACGTGTCATTGTTCAGAAACAGGATTCGACACGTGCTTCTCTCCTGAATGCAACATCAGTAACAAACAGTCACTGAGTAGGAAAGGGCAAGGCAAGTTTATTTTTATAGCACAATTCATACACAAGGAAGCTCAACAAAACAAACATACAAGGCGTCAATAATCATCAATAATCACAGTAAAATAAAAAGAGTGAAGATGCAGTCCTTCAGTTGGTGCAGCCAAACAGAACTGCTTAACCTGTATTTGAACATTGTCATAGAAAAAACCTGTCTCACATTTTCAGGAACACTTTTCCAAGAAACTGAGTTGAGTCCTCCTGTGGACTCACCACCTGCAGAGGGTCGGTGAGGGGCTGGTGCTATGAGACTTGGGTGGCATCTCTGATTGCCACCCCCCTGACCCAGAAATGGATTAAAGGGTAGAAAATGGATGGATGGATGGACTTTTCCAAGATATAGCTGCATTAATCTGACACGCTTCAAAAAAAGTAGATGTAGTGTCCCTCATTTTGATTGTTCTCCATTTTAGAATCCCCCATTTTGTAAAGGAGACATATGCAAAATTTTCCCTGATCAAAAACAGACCTGGAGTTTTTTTTAGATCCATCCACGCTAATATCAGACCACAAAATACTGCCTTTATCTAATGGGATAAAGTCTCGATCATAGTATGAAATGAAATGAGTATGATGGGGTGGTAAGACCAGGCTAACACTATCGTAACACAATAAAGTTGCAAACCTTCATTGGGTATTGAGGAGAGCGACGATCCAGGACATCTAAGGAAATTTATCAAAAGTGCTCATCTAGCTCTCTATGTGTTTGTTATTATTGCATTTCTTGTGTTTTACCCGTTTTAAGCCTCTGATCTGGCAACTTTCTAAATCCCCCCGAGACGACTGCTGTTGTGATTTAGGGCTACACAAAAAATACACTGAATTGAACGTATTCAAAAAAGTCTCACGCCAACGTTTCATCACCCTTTCCCAGTCACATGAGCTCGGCTAAGACTGCGGCTCTGTGCCCATTCCCAAAAACACCCTGCTTTAATACAACACATGGAAAAAAGGCAAAGTAACAAGTACACACAGGAGCATTGAGAGGTGCCACAGTCGGACCTCTGTGAGCTCTGGTTCAGCTGCAGAACAGAGAGGGACAGCTCTTAAAACGCCCCTTCACTAGAGGCACATGGCTTTTCCAAAACATAGGTTTGTGAGAAGGAAAACATCTGCGAAGAAGGTAGCGTTGAGAGAGGGCAAAAGTCTCCATGTATAGATAACTAATACTAAAGGGTATGTACGAAGGGGATTAAAGTTGGGATGAAAAATAGCTAGAAAAACTGCGATCTCAACTCGATAATCACGATTATTGCCACCCGCATTTAAATCAAGGAGTCATTTGGATGAGTTTTTGTCATGTCAGTATTGTGTGTGTGTGTGTGTATTTTTTTGTTGCAATATACAGTCATTAGATACGTTGTTATTATTAAAAAGCTTTATTTCAAACACATCAGAGTCGGAGTAGTCTCAGACGCAAGACGTGAAAAACAAGAAGTATAGAAAAAACTGACAAAGGGAAAAAATGTGCATCCAAAAAAGTTTTACATGTGTGTGTTTGTTTAAGGATTGGGGAGGGTCAGGTGTCAGCTGTGTCTATTTGACAGTTTCACAACATTATACATTCACTCCTTACGCTATGGTGACACACACCGACAGCAAAACACAGGTGAAGTGTCTTGTCTACATTTTTGTGTTCTACAGCCGTCCCACTGTGGCACCTGGTGTTCCCAGAGGTCCCCCATCACAGTACTAACCAGGCCCTGTCCTGCTTAGTTTCTGAGATCTGGACAACATCAACTTCCAACTTCTACCACTAAATGGAGGCAGGTTGTAAAGCAGGACTATAGCAGGTCTAAAGCAGATCTAAAGCAGGACTAAACCAGGTCTAAAGAAGGTCTACAGAAGGACTAAAGCAGGTCTAGAGCTGCTTTACAGTTAAAGCAGGTCAAAAGCAGCACTAAAGCAGGTCTAGGGCAGGACTAAAGCAGGTCTAAAGCAGCTCTAAAGCAGGACTGAAGTAGGTCTAAGGCAGGTCTAAGGCAGGTCTAAAGCAGGCCTAAGGCAGGGCTAAAACAGGTCAAAAGCATACACACACACACACACACACACACACACACACACACACACACACACAAACACAAAGATGAATTGTGGAAAAACAGAAACTCGTCTTGGCAGAACAGAGTATGAAAAGTCTCTGAAATCCCACCTCGTCTCCAGCTTTCAGACTAATGTAAGATTCCTGATGGTGTTTGCTGTCTGGATCTCTGTCCCACTTTTTTGCCGATGTTAGCGACACACCTCTATGTGCAGAAGTGGGATCAGTCTAAGCGCTGGAATACATAATGACTGTGAACCTAAAGCGCTGCGTGGGAACAAAGGGGCTGCGGTGTTTGCACAAAACACGAAAACAATCTTTATTTTTCTTGTGGTTTTGAAGCCATTATGTTCCCCTCCTCTGGTTTGTGCTCACGGTGACAGGGCTGAGTATTCTTCCAGCTTTCGGTAAACACTCACACGGATCCACTGCTGGCCTGAAAACCCTTTGAGACTTTACTCAATCAACCTAAATACAAAATATAATCCTGCTCTTTGTGACGTTTATGAGATTCAAACCACTCAGTGTATTCTATTGTTGTTCTGATTTGAGGTTTGGCTGCTTAGAATTTATGTTTTCCACTTTTTATCCCTGCCCAATAATACTTAGAGCACAATCATGTAAAAGAAACAACAACAAGATGTCATGGAAAGGCAGCGGCTCTACTCGGAGCTCTCCATAAATATGAACTGTCAACCTCCGCAGAACTAATTTTGACCACATTAAATCAATCTTTCAGTGTTTTTGTAAAGTAATAATAATGAGGTTTTATATGGAGCTTCAGAGCCTTATTCATTCAGACACATAAAACTACTACTGTAGCCACACCTGCCCTGGGGCACAATGCCAGAAGCGAGACAACCAGTATGTGTCAACAACCCCTCTGACCACCACCAGCCATTCACACACACACCAGATTCATTCAAATGTGGGTGAAGTGTCTTGCTTAAGGATATAACAACAGTTTGGCATGTTACAGCCGCAGTCGCCCCCCACTGTGGCACCTGGTGTTCCCACAGGTCTCCCATCACAGTACTAACCAGGCCCGGCCCTACTTAACTTCAGAGGTCTGTCAGGATCTGGCTTTCACTTATTAGTGTAGGAGTTCAAATGGTTAGTATGAGAATGTACTGTGATTATATACGTTGTTTCTATCTGGTTTTGTTAAGACCTTTGAGTTGCTTTGTGTATGAACTGTGCTATACAAAAAAAACTTGCCATCAACCTGCAACCCTCACGCCTCTCCTTTTTCACTTCTGGGTCCTTAAAAACGGATCAAAAGATGTGACAGAGCTCAAAAATACATGAGAACTAGAAATAGAACCGTTATCCTTCAAATCAATTCAATTCAAATAACTTTATTAATCCGTGAGGAACTACATTTGCAGACAGAGCACAGGTGGGGATACATAAAAACACAGAAACACAAGATATTAAAAAACAGTAATCTCACCACATCAATCCAAACCTCAGCCGACTCTCATCTTTCCAATGTGTTTTTTCATTCATCAAAACATCGCAATCCGCGTTTGTTATGTCACCGTACAAACTCACAGCGTTCAACAGCCAACCGTTATTTACTCTGGGATCATGTCTTGTGCGTGTGTTTCAGATGCACCGCCGGGTCAAACGCTGGACAGGGCCATAACCGCTGTTTGAAAGCGGGTAGAGTTTCATATATATAAACCTCAGAGAACCTGACAGGCTGCAGAAATAGTGCGGCTTACGAGCGGAGGCCAAATCCACAGCTGGCCTCAGTGGGCACCGCGCTCGCACACGACTGACCCCGAAGACGAACAGATGTGCAATAATAAACCGCCACTTGTGAGAAATGTATTATTAGAGACGGAGAAAGAGAGATTTATCAGTGGCCGCTGCTTCTGCCATGAGACAGTTTGAATGTTTGTGTCATGGTTAAAAAATGAGGGCCTTAAAAGTTCATTGACTTTTGAAAAATCTATGTGAAAAGCTCTGTCTCCATGGTCTAGTGCCATATGAACCAACTGTGACTCCGAGGAGCACAGGGACTGGCCTCCTGCTGGTGCCCAGAGTCAGGACTAAACTCTTTACCTCTCTTTCTGACTGTTGCACTGAGCCAAAACAATTTCCAAGTCTGTGACTTCCTGTTACTTACTTGGCAATAAAAAATATTCTGATTCTGATTCTAAACATGGAGAGGCAGCATTTCAGATTCATGCAGCTGAAATCAGGAACAGTGAGACAGGCTTCTATTCAATGTTTTAATCCAGGTTAAAAACAGTTCTGTTTTTAACTGTGCAAAAACTGAGGATTTTTTTTTATGCACTGTGATTATTTATGATGATGGCTGATTGTTTTGTTTAGCACTTTCAGTTGCTTTGAGTCTGAAATGTTCTATACAAATAAACGGGTCTCTTGACCTCGGGTACGGCTTGCGCACACATTTGTTTGGGATAAAAACATCAAAAACTACCATAAATGGAACAATGTAATACAATCCATGTAACTCGTCCATCGCTCTAAAAACAGGTTGGTTTCTGTCACTGGAGTGACCACACTCCCTCCAATCAGCTCATAGCGTATAGAGTCACAGAGAGACACACAGAGCTCTTTCTCACACACATGCAAAGTATATTGTGTTTTTTAATAAGATGAAGACAGCATTTTACTTTGTAAAAACAAAGACAAAAGTGCTGCAGCTTTGATAAAAATGTATCCAGGATACTCTACATTCACCATTTATGGACATTTATTAACATTTTTATGGACATTGTCATCCGTCCCTAATGGACCAATTGCTCTGGGTTTTTACTATTGCATTTCCTGAGTTTGAACCGTTTGATTCTGTCATTCAGGCATGTCCAAACTCAGGCCCGGGGGCCAATTGCGGCCCTCAGTGTCATTGTATGTGGCCCTCTGCCTCGATAACCCAATGTAGTCTTTGAGATCATAAAAACAAGTTCACTGTGTCATCCATCCATCTTCAGCTCAGCCAATACAGACCTGTCGTACCTCGTTCTAACGCCCAGTACGTCTGGAGTTCAGTTGTTGACTTTTGAGCTGGTGAGATGATAAACATTTGTCATTCAGCCAACTTCAGCTCCATTGTAGATGATTTTAAAGCTCAGAACAGCCCGATGCAAGTCAAGTCCCCTGGACTAGTCTGGAGAACTAGAGTGGCCCTCTTACAAAGATGTTTGGACACCCCTGCTCTGATCTGTAGTTGGCGAATTGACAGCTTTGTAAAGTCCTCCGAGATATCTACTGCTGTGATTTAGGGCTACACATAAATATATTAAAATGAAAACAAATTAATTTATCGTCTATCTATTGCAGCCCTTACAAATGATCAATCCCTGTTTGATCCAGACTCAGTCCCTGGTCTCACTTGGTTCGTCCAGTTTGACAGAAAGCACATTTGGGTCTCAAGTGTTTGAGATAAATCCAGAGCGCGAGAGAGTTTACAGTAGCAGCAGAAAATGAGGACAAAGGCAGTAGTCAGTGGCCGGTTTCCAGAGCACAGCGGTTCAGTTCAGATGCCCCTTCGACCCGCGATCCCCCGAGAGAGAGCGAGAGACGCAAACAGACACATACAGACAGCCCCAGTGGAAATAACACTTACAAACGTCCTTTCTCTCACTTAAAAGAGCCGGCTTTCCCATGCTTTTGAGCTAAATTAGGTTCATAGCAGTGCAGATATGTTAAACAGCTCTTTAGTCAAAAATAGTTCACTCAACAATTTTTTTTATCTGATTCTAGAGTTTTATTGACCGAGAAACAGGAGGTGCAAAGCTACATTTTGACCGAAACATCTCCCAGTGCCATCTTTGCAATACTCTTTTTCAACGTTTTAAAATTCTAAATATTCTATAACTACGATGGAGCCGCCATTTTTTGACTTATAATAATAATAATAATAACAATAATAATAATACATTGGTTTTATACAGCGCTTTTCAAAAACTCAAAAGGCGCTTCACAATTCAGGACACACACACACACAAACTAAAAGCAGGAAAGAAGAAGCTGAAACTAAGTCGTAGGCTCGGAGGAAGAGGTGAGTTTTTAACTGTTTTTTTAAGGTACAAAAAGGTATTCGTTTTTTACATTTTCAGTCTAATCACATTGTTTAAAATTCAAACATGGATGAAAATATTGCTGTATAGTCCATTGAAAATAAATTCTCTGGGGTCCTGGGTTCTCTGCGCTGAAGACATTTTACACAACCTTGCGATAAAAACTCACTTCACGTCAGTTTTATGCCGCTATAAAATGAAAATGTGAGACAGGCTTCAATGTTCAGGCTTTTATGTGTGACAATCTCCAAATCCAGGTTAAAAACAGTTATGTTTTTATACAACTGAAGGATTTTATCTCCACTCTTTTTTTAATGTACTGTGATTATTCATGATTTTAATGCCTTGTGTGGTTGTTTCTTTGAGTTGCCTTGTGCATGAACTGTGTTATATAAATAAACTTGCCTTGCCTTACTCTTGTCCTGGGTCAACACACCATTGCTAATCCTCGGGCGTCTAACTAAATCTGCCGCAATGATCCAAAGACGTTTTTTTTTACTGCAAAACGACACTAAAATTACATTGTGATACTGGCCAAAATATATATATGTACCAAAGCTTAACCACAGGTCACTCTTTCAAGGCCGCCTATCTTTAGAGAAGGTTGGTCCAAACTCAGGCCCACGAGCCAAATGCGGCCCCCTATGTCATACTATGTGGCCCTCTGCCTTGCTAATACAAAGTTGCCATCCAGCCAACTTCAGCTCCAACAATACAGTCATGCTCTACCTCGCAGTAAAACTCAGAACCTCTGGAATTCAATCAACTTTATGTGTTTATATTTGTTTTTGGTTGTGTCGCAAAATTCCAGCTAGGGCACTAATGTAGCAGTGGTAGGAATCAATAGGCACACATCAAACACAAAAGATAAAGCCCAGAACAAAACAAATCCAGTCAAAACAATCCATGTCATTAACCCCTGGAAAGTCTGGTGAACTAAAGAGGCTTAATAAAAAAGTTTGGACACCCCTGCCTGGAATTTTCTTTCAATAAACCCCACAATAGAAAGTTTAAATTATGTAAATGTACTTTAGAGAAGCTCTTAATAGTACATTTTGAAGAATACACCGCCCGAACATCTGTACGTGTGCCCTATATCTTTATACCTATATTTCATTTTACCCGATGTGATCTGTGTTTGTGTGTGTGTGTATGTATATGTGTGGATATAAGTATGTGTGTGTATGTATGTATATGTGTGCATGTGCCTATAAGTATGTGTGTGTGTGTGTATGTGCGTATACTGTAAGTATGTGTGTGTGTGTGTGTTGGGTTGACGGATCATGAGACAGATACGAGACTGTTTTTAACCCAAATGTAAGGCACTTGTGTTGCATTTATTTGTATGAAACTACACAACTACCCACTCTGTTAATCTACTCTATTCTCGCCGATCTTTCTGCCTGTGATTTCAGGTGCACGCGGGGGGTAGAAACAAAAACATTTGGACAGTGAGATGCATTGGCCACATGTCTCCTCGCTCGTGTGCTGTGTGGAGGTTGATGGTTTAGCAATTATTTAAACAGCCTGTGTTAGCATTCCAGCCCGACTCGAGGACGTTGTTGTTGTGCTCCGAAAAAAAGTGGATTCTTCTGAGTACGCGTGACAGTTGTTTATTGGGGTGTAGAGTTTCTGCTGAACTCGTTGAAATCCCATCAGTTAAACCATAATTTATTTTCATTCGTGTCTCTGCTTCTCCTGCGGTTTATATAAGTAAATCACCGAGTATGAATCTCGTTTGTGCGTTTGCTTTTCCTTGTAACTGACACGATGCCATTTTTGTGCTCATTCATGAATATTTACGTTGGCTTTTCACGCATTATAATGTGAAGTGCTTTCTTTAAAGGGGACATACCATGCTAAACTGGTTCGTCTGCTCTGGCACAGTGAGTAAGTAAATTGGTTGGTACTTTAATTATTTAGAACATTTTTACAGACCTGCGCTTCACAATGTTCAGAGTCTAGATATTTTTCCTTTCTCTCTACACACGAGGACAGAAGCAAGACGCTGAACACACTGGACCATCAAATCCTCCAACCAACACCATCCGTTCACTCACTCACAACATTCATACCTATTGTGCATGTTTTTAGTGGTAGGGGAAACCGGAGCTCCCAGAGGAAACCTACGCAGACAAAGGGAGAACATGCAAACTCCACTCAGAAAGGCCCTGTTCCGACTGGGATTCGAACCCAGGACCTTCCAGGATTTCTATCCACTCAACCATTGTCTCCCAGTGGAGCAGCAAGAAGGTCATGGGTTTTTCCTCCAGACATGGCCTTTCTGTGAGTTTGCATGGGTTTTCTCTGGGTGCTCCAGGTTCCCAGGCATCCAGCAATACATTTTCTTCCACTTTATCCGTCTCCGGGTGGCAGCGGCAGCAGTCTTCCCTCTCCACACACACAGCTCATCTGGGGGAATCCTGAGGTGTTCCCAGGCCAGCAAAAAGATATATAGGCTGGTTAAATGTCAAGTCTTATTGACACTTCAGCCTGTTTGCATTTTTTTCCTCATGTTTTAGCTCTGTGGGAATGAGGCTTTTGACCCGTCCACGTTGATAAATTTAAATATTTTGTCCGGACACGTGAAGCCTGTCCATCCATCTCTCTGCTCACAGTTCTGCAGTGTTAGCAGTAGCTCTACATCCTGTCCTTCTCTTTGCTTCTTCCCTGAGGTTTTTATTTTCCCAGTGGGTTTTGTTGAGGTTTTTCTGCTGCTGAAGGGGCTGAGGACCGGATGATGCTCCGGGACATCCAAAACAAGTCCTTCAATGACTGATGTTGTCATTTTAGGCTGAGCAAAAAAAATTAATAACAGTTTTTAAAGCAAGTACTGAATAGAAGGAAACTCAAGGCTGTGCTTAGTCCACTTTGCTTCCACTGTTTAAGATGAGGATTATTCAACCCGCTCTGTTTTTAGATTGTCTCTTGTGTTCTCACGTTTTAAATTGGAGGAACAGTTATGTTTTTGAGAAGTAGTATTTAACGTACTATTTAGATTTACCAGTCTGTAACTCCATATTGCTGTTGAGTCATAGTGACCAAGAGAGACCTTATTATATCAATAATAATCAATTAAAATCATAGTCACGGTACATAAAAAAAAGTGATACAATCCTTTTGCTGTCTCCCCATGTTTATGCCTGACTCTGGGCATCAGCAGGAGAATGCCTAGTCCCTGTGCTCCTCTGAGTCCCAGCAGGAGGCCAGTCCCTGTGCTCCTCTGAGTCACCAGCAGGAGGCCAGTCCCTGATGTACTTTGGTGTGATGCCATAGAGACTACTACTACTACTACTACTACATAGTCTAGTTCATGAAGTATTAGTTATTAACATGCTATTTGTTCCTGCTTTAAAAGTTCCAGAGGCTTTATTTTTACTCACTAATTAGGGATGTTCGGCATTCCAGTGTTTTCCCTGTAGCCCAGTTTAAAACACAATGCCCTTTAATAGCTGGAAATACTTGCTGGCTTTATGGAAACTGAACATAGTTGTCTGCCTCACGGGGGGCGCTTACGAAAAACAATTATAGTTAATGTTTAGACAAAAGCGTATATATCCACTGGGGGTGAAATGGTGAATGTGTGACTGAGTCTGATGGCATTTGGGAGGAAAATTAAGATTTATTAAGAGATTTTTAAACATTCAGTTGTTATTTGTTGGATTGTGCAAAACTTGATGCTTGAAAACCAACACTGAATAAAAATATTTCTATTATTGAAAATGGCCAAGAAATCTATACATTTGTTATTTCTAAACAAACCATTGTTGCTCAATCATCATTTCCTGCATGTAACGTCTGGGTCTGGTCCCTGTGTTTGTGATTACAATCGGTAAAATTCCATCCGACCAATCAGCGAGCGCGGGAGGTGGGTGTTGTAGTTAGTTGTGGGTGACGTCAAGAGTTTGCGCCGAACGGGCATGTTGTAGTTTGGCAATGGCGAAGAATGCGATAGATCCAGACCGGAATACTTTACTATCAAGAAATTGAAGCTGGAGCAAGACGCTAAATGCAAACGACTCACTCGGGCGCATTACATATGTCACGGTAAACTCAGATCCAATCGTTTCAATCTGCAAAAGGAGTTAACCCCTCCCACCTGTTAACAAAGCTTAATGGTGCTTTCAGACAGGCAACGCTGAAACGCACGTTCTCTAGTTTTCAGACGCAGGGGTCTTCAGACCAGAGGTCCTGGCGCGCACCGGAAGTGCCGAAAGTAGCCGGCGGACTCTGATGCTAACAGAGTTTAGCTAGCGGCTTCTGTGTCTGTGTTCAGAGACCTTCCACGGACTTTATATAACAGTAGTATGTGTTCCATCTGTCTATTGTATTGCTTTGTACAGTTGACCAAATCCGCCTACTACTGCTTGCTACTGCTTGCTACTGCTGCCTGATTCTGGGACTTGGAGCGGACGTTTGACATTCCCCAACGGACTGTCACATATCGGGTTACATCACGGGTAAACACAGCGTTATCAGCCGTTCGAGAGCGGGTGAGTGACACGATGAAGCAGCCCTGGAGGTCCGCGAGGAGAAATAGTCTAATTTTAGCAGAGTTCTTCCACGGCAAAAAAAACCTGTGCATGTGTGCGCGTGTGCGTGTTAAAGTCCTGAATAGGCAAACTTTAATATGTGCGCAGTGAAGCCAACGCCATCTGTGTCAATACAAGTCAGCGTCTTGGTTCTGGAGAATGAGTCGAGTCAAATCTCAAGCGAAAATGTCTAAATGGGAACATGGCAGGTGACGATGTTAAAGCTGCGGTACCTAAAATCATGTTTTATATATACACACTGCAAAACATGATAAAGTATAAGTTAATAATTGCATGAATTGAGTGGTTTTTATCTAAATATGAGTTAATTCTGAATGTGTTAAAACAAGATTTGTCTTTGGTAGAGCCCCATCTAGTGGTGGAAGTGCAAAATTACATCCTGCTAGATTCGTATCTAAACATTGCGTGGTCTATTTGAAGAAACGAGTTTGTAAATTATGTCATTTCCACAGAAATCTCACAAACACAAAGAAAACTAACTGACCTTAGAAGCATGGCTTACCACTTAAAACCAAACTAAATCAACTTAGAAGCAAGGATAACCACTTCACATCTGAATGAGTGAACTTAGAAGCATGGATAACCACTTGATATCTGTATGAATGAACTTAGAAGCATGGACAACCACTTCACACACACATATGAATGAACTTAGAAACATGGATAACCACTTTACGTCTGTATGAATGAACCTAGAAGCATGGATAACCACTTGACATCTATATGAATTAACTTAGAAGCATGGATAACCACTTCACATCTGCATGAATGAACTTAGAAGCATGGATAACGACTTGACATCTATATGAATTAACTTAGAAGAATGACTAAAAGGGACCAAACAAAGAAGTTGTCAGAAAAATAAATAGGTGCATTCCTTTCCTCGGAGGAAAGACATTTTTTTTTTTTTTTTTGTCAATGACCTAATAACGTTTCTGGGAAAAAAAGTAAAATATGGTCTGATCCTTTACTTCACACAGACGACAAAATAGTCTCAGTTTAACTAAAAACACCCACACATTAATATGTCTTTATGGTACTACAATAGTTTGAAGGGGGAGGAAAAAGTAACTGCATCAACACATTTAAAAGCTAGTTGCCCCGCCCCCTTTTGGCCACGATAACTTTGAACGCTTCAAGATACATTTTTGACCATTCCTCTCTACAAAACTGCTGCAGCTCAGTCAGATTCCTGCAATATCTGGTATGAATCCTGGGTTTCAATCCTGAGGGGAGTTTGCATGTTCTCCTCGTGCCTGTGTAGGTTTCCTCCAGGTGCTCCGGTTTCCCCTTCCACTAAAAACATGCACAATAGGTATAATCCTCCAGCTCCGGTTCTGACCAAGCCGAGCATCAAAGTCTGGAGATGGGTTCTCGGGCGCTGTTACTATGGTGACCACTGCTCCTGCCAGACGCCCGAGTGGCATCAGGATCTGGGTCAAATGCAGAGGAGGCTTTGGGAGAGAAGCTACAGTCAAAAACTCTCTTCATCTGCAGATTATATTGGGGTGAGAGACCAGAACAGACCAGACCAGAGTCACAAAGCATGCCAGACCAATTATACATGTTTTTAGTGGTAGGGGAAACCGGAGCACCTGGAGGAAACCTACGCAGACACAGGAAGAACATGCAAACTCCACTCTGAAAGGCCCCATTCCGACCAGGATTCAAATCCAGGACGTTCTTGCTGAGAAGCGAGAGTACTAACCACTCAGCCACCATAAAAGCCAAGTTGTGCTTCTTGAGAGTCCCTTCACAAACCTCTAATCTAAGAGTAAACGATGTGGATTCAACTAATGTTTGTGAACAAATAAAAAATATACAAATTACCAACTCTCCAACAAATGTCTTCGGAGAGTTGTTTTGTTTTGAGCAGGCAATTTGTTTTATGACATGGAAAAGCAATGTTCCAGCTTCTTCCCTCTGGCAGAAGATATCGTTCACTGAGATGCAGGATATCTGGATATGCTAACATGCTAACAGCTTCTTTCCACAAACTGCTATTGTCAATCGATTTCACAGTGTCAATTGTTTACCGTTTTGTTGGTTTTATTTCTGTACTTTAATCTTGTTTTATGTATGTACTTGTGAGACACTGGGGACTTTTGCATAAGTATTCCAATGGGGTTTTACTGCAAAAGGCAAATAAATGAATCTGTGTTTTGTAGAGGGCGGGGCAGCTTTAAGCCACTCCTCAATGATTGGACCCACACCTGATTTGCTCTCATCGTCTCCTGAGAGGCAGAAGGTTCAGTTCAGTCACTTATTCCTCCCCCTTCTGTCATTGTTTGCATGTTATCCTCATCACTAACATGACAACCTTTGAATGTCTGGGTGGCTCTAGGTTGAGTCGACATCTGTCATGTGGATGATTTTGAGAAAGATTCAATTGAGTTTACTTTTGTGTAGCCCTAAATCACAACAGTAGTAATCTGTGAGGACTTTAAAAAGCTGTCGATTTGCCAACAACAGATCAGAGAATCAACCAGTTCATAGGCTGATTCATAGGAAATGATTTTAAAAACACAGAGCCATTGGTCCAAAAGGGACAGAGACCAATATCCATAAATGTAGGTAGATCACCTTTGATGGTGATTTTAAGCCGAAATGGGAGAAATTCCAAAAAGTTTCAGATAATTTTTCAGGCTACTTGTAAGTCCCCTTTAAATCAGACACGTAAATTCAACTAACATTATAATCCATAACCATTTCCAATATAATTAAGCTTAAATACTGCAAGTGGAGCATGCGATGTCCAGAGACCCATTCAACAAACTTAGAAAGATTGTCAGACTAAAATAAGAAACCGTATTCACAGTCATTGCCGCTACCTTTCTGCTTCTCGGGTCTCTTGCGGATCCGCATCTTGGGAAACGATGGCCAAGAGTAGTTAAAAGGACAGTCTGAGTCCGAATCCATGCTTCTCAGGGACTGCTCATACATACAGCTCATTTTACATCCATTTTTTCCCCAGGCGAAACTCAAAGCAGACTTCTCTCCTGCGTCTCTCCCAGTGTTGCTCTCTCCAGTTTGGTTGCAGACACTTCAACAGTGAGCCAGCATGTTCAGTCTCCCCCTTTCACCCCTCCCCCTAAGAAACCTCCCCTTCCCCCTCTGCCTGCCCAAAACAAGCCAACCACTATAACAGAGCCTGAGCCAGGGACGCATCCGAATGCACACGCGAGACTCCTCCTTCCTCGTCCTTCCTCGTCCTTCCTTCTACTTTTCAATGACCTTGGAGGTAACTGCATTTTACGGAGTGGCATTTGAAAGTAGGGTTAAAATAATCTTAAAGGGGAAACATTATCCAAATGTGTATATATTGTACAACTTTTTTCTCTCTTCAAAAACATAACGAGTTGTTTTGAGCTCCGTCCACTCTATTATCAGCGACAATACAGACAGTGACACAAAATCTAAATTCTGTTTTTAAACTACTACTATTATACTATTGTTAATGCTAATACTGCTGCTACTACTACTACTACTGTTACTATTACTACTACTGTTATTGTGTTAGTATTAGATAGCAATATGGCCTACGTGCAAGACTGTACAAGAACTCTGATTATTTTGACTATGATGTGACTGTCTCTGTGTGACACGTATGTCTTTTGATGTGTGACGTGACAATGACTACAGTATATAAACTGTACTGCCTTTATTCTGTCTGAGAGAAGGAAACTACTGGAACTTGAGAGAAACTTAAACTTCCAGAGTTTGGTGCACCACGATCCGTCTCTGTCTGCTTCATTCCTGACAATTGCTACTATTACTACTGCTGCTACTACTACTGCTTCTATTGCTACTACTACTATTGCTACAATTACTACTCCTATTGCTACTACTACTGCTACTAGAATTACTACTACTATTATTGCTACAAAAGTATGACCACAAAATACTGCTATGTGTTACTGTATGATGTCTTGGACTGAGCCCTTTTTTGCCTTTTTAAACAAAAGTACAGTGAAAGCTGCACTAACTAATTTTATTTTTGTATTCATTACAAAAGTGCTATCCATGCCCATGCAGTGCATTGGGATATACGTATATGGATATTGAAGAAAAAGTAGCGCAGATTTGTGCAGGCGTGACATTATATTTTAGATCGAGTTTTGATGAAACAAGGAACAGAATGCGTTTCGGGTCTCAGATTGTGACCAATCACAGCGCACCACTAGCCCCCACTTTCTTGAGAAATCTACAGGTCCCTCGTTAGCACAGACGGCTGAGTTAGCACAACAAGTGGCGGAGCTAACCTGAAGCTTCCCATGTCTTTGTTACCGGTTACTGCTTACACAGCGAGACAGCCATCCAAAAGAAAGACCTGTTCCTCCGCGCTTCCCGGTTCTATCGTTCTATGGTCACGCCATCCACGCTCAAATGTACGATACATGGATCTATCCATATTGGGAGACGCTAGCTCCGTAAACAACAGTGGGTGTGTGGGGGGCGATAGCTTCGTGGGTGCGGGGAGGGGAGGAGAAAGAGCGAGGCCAGCGAAACAACTGCTTCGAAATCCCAAAGTCAGTTAGTGCAGCTTGAATTGAATTGAGTGTTGTCTCCCAGCAAAACACATTCTTTACAACGGCGTACATTCGATAGATGTTTTATCAGATTTTAGGAGAATAATGTCCCACCTCAACCATGAGTGAGGAATATTTTTATTATACCAGCCATATTCTGTTTAATCGGGTACATAACTTTGAAACCACAAATAAATGAACTATGCATCTTGACTCTTGCTTTAAAAACAGTTAGTTCCATCCCTAGTTTTGTCATGCGTGTGTAGTTGGCCTTTTCCACTTTTCTGCCTGTAAAAGCGGATCTAAAAATGTGACAAAGAGAAGACCAGCCCAAAGTGTCAAAAAGTGGCTTTCAGGGATCTTTTTCTTAACAAGTATGCAAAAATGTACATGTTTTCTAATAGGATGAAGACAGTTTGTTGTGACGTTTTTACTTTTACAAGACTTTTCCCGTTGACACAAACAAAATGTTATATATATGAACCAATTATCTCACATTCTCAAACATAACATTAGTAAAAAGTTTCCCAAGACATAATACATGAGAAAAGCCTAAATTTAACATTGCCTCTTAAAACGGTAAAAGTAGAGGACAAGGAAGCAGAAGGAAACGAGGATTTATATTTGAATTTGGATGCAGCCCAGAGGTTTGACTGAACTCTCGGTCTGTATATTTTGGTCTCTCAGATCCAAAGTTTTGTCCGGATCAACGGAACAGCCGTGAGTGATCGGTGACAGGCGAGAGGGGAGGAGGCTGCAGTGAAGTGATGTCCGGAAATGGGGAAAGAAAAGGGGGCTTCAGAGCGGGTCGTAGGAGCAGAGAGCAAAGACAAACACAACCCCAGACGCCTCCAGCAGCAGGAGAAATCATTAACCCGCTGGTTCATGATTGTGTGACCAATAGGCTCCAATCTGCTGTTCAAAAACACCTAGACAGGCCTAGCATAGCACACACGCACACACAAATGAACTGTGATAAAAGGGGGAAAATTAATGAAATAGTTTTTGTTTTCTTGAATTTGCCAAAGAATGTATCGCAAAACACTTAAAGGCGACGTCAGAAACTACAGTAAGAAGTACAATAAACAAGCTACGTATTTTTCTGCCCTTTGACCTTTTTATGCTAAGTCCCAATGACAGAGAAAAACCTTTTCTTCTCCGACTTTTGCTACCAGGTACTTTTTTAGTACCTGCTTGAAACCTGGCTCCATCCAGGCTGAGCTGGTACTAAAGTGTTCTGAGTACCAGTGAGTGCTGCTGGAAGGCATGGTCACCAAGGAATTTCAACCAGTTTGTTGAGGGTAGATCGCTAGGATACGGTACCAGATACTGAAGCAAAATGGAAACGCAACCAGGAAGAGTAGAGTAGAGTAATGTAAAGTAGAGTAGAGCCCAGTAGAGTAGAGTAGAGTAAAGTAAAGTAGAGTAGAGCCCAGTAGAGTAGAGTAAAGTAGAGTAGAGTAGAGCCCAGTAGAGTAGAGTAAAGTAGAGTAAAGTAGAGCCCAGTAGAGTAGAGTAGAGTAAAGTAGAGTAGAGCCCAGTAGAGTAAAGTAGAGTAGAGCCCAGTAGAGTAGAGTAAAGTAGAGGAGAGCCCAGTAGAGTAGAGTAAAGTAGAGTAGAGCCCAGTAGAGTAGAGTAAAGTAGAGTAGAGCCCAGTAGAGTAAAGTAGAGTAGAGCCCAGTAGAGTAGAGTAAAGTCCAGTAGAGTAGAGTAGAGTAGAGTAAAGTAGAGTAGAGCCCATTAGAGTAGAGTAGAGTAAAATAAAGCAGAGTAGAATAGAGTAGAGTAGAGTAGAGTAGAGTAGAGTAAAGTAAAGCAGAGTAGAGTAAAGTAAAGTAAAGCAGAGTAGAGTAGAGTAGAGTAAAGCCCAGTAGAGTAGAGTAAAGTAGAGTAGAGTAAAGTAGAGTAGAGCCCAGTAGAGTAGAGTAGAGCCCAGTAGAGTAAAGTCCAGTAGAGTAGAGTAGAGTAGAGTAGAGCCCAGTAGAGTAGAGTAGAGTAGAGTAGAGTAGAGCCCATTAGAGTAGAGTAGAGTAAAATAAAGCAGAGTAGAATAGAGTAGAGTAGAGTAGAGTAGAGTAGAGTAAAGTAAAGCAGAGTAGAGTAAAGTAAAGTAAAGCAGAGTAGAGTAGAGTAGAGTAGAGTAAAGCCCAGTAGAGTAGAGTAAAGTAGAGTAGAGTAAAGTAGAGTAGAGCCCAGTAGAGTAGAGTAGAGCCCAGTAGAGTAAAGTCCAGTAGAGTAGAGTAGAGTAGAGTAGAGTAGAGCCCAGTAGAGTAGAGTAGAGTAGAGTAGAGTAAAGTAGAGCCCATTAGAGTAGAGTAGAGTAAAATAAAGCAGAGTAGAGTAGAGTAGAGTAAAGTAAAGTAAAGCAGAGTAGAGTAGAGTAGAGCACAGGAGAGCCCAGTAGAGTAGAGCAGAGCAGAGCAGAGCAGAGCCCAGTAGAGTAGAGTAAAGCAAAGCAAAGCAAAGCAAAGCAAAGCAAAGCAAAGCAAAGCAGAGCAGAGCAGAGTAGAGTAGAGTAGAGTAGAGTAGAGTAAAGTAAAGTAAAGTAAAGTAAAGTAAAGTAAAGCAGAGTAGAGTAGAGTAGAGTAGAGTAGAGTAGAGTAGAGTAAAGTAAAGTAGAGTAGAGCCCAGTAGAGTAGAGTAAAGTAGAGTAGAGCCCAGTAGAGTAGAGTAGAGCCCAGTAGAGTAGAGTAGAGTAGAGCCCAGTAGAGTAGAGTAGAGTAAAGTAGAGCCCATTAGAGTAGAGTAGAGTAAAATAAAGCAGAGTAGAGTAGAGTAGAGTAGAGTAGAGTAGAGTAGAGCAGAGCAGAGCCCAGTAGAGTAGAGTAAAGCAAAGCAAAGCAAAGCAGAGCAGAGCAGAGCAGAGTAGAGTAGAGTAGGGCTGTTGGAAACAGGGCTTTGTAATAATAGCATTGATGTCACATCTTTCCTCTTGACCTGGACATGAACACATTCTGATCCCTGTGTTTTAACATGAGAGCTCAGAGTCGGAGGGTTGCCAGGTCAGCAGCTTCTCCATGGAGACGGCACAAGACTTTTCTTTTCTCTTGTCTTTTTTCCTCTATTTTTGCCAACTCTCTGCTGTAAAGCCACGAGGAGGTCTGCGTGGTGTCAGAGAGAGTCCATGGAAAACACACAACTTAATCAAAAGACTATATTCAAAAGAGATTAGCAGGAAATACGTGAAGATAGCTACAGGAATATGAAGTTATACAAAGTTGTCAAACAGTTCTCGTTCAAACTGAGACACCCCTGACAATAGATATATGTCTAATTAACAGCTAATTAGTGTACATTAACCCAAATCCCATACACACATGGAAAAGTGTCAGTGGTTAGCAAGGGCAGTTAATAAGGCCATGCAGAATAAAAATAGTGGCTGGAAAAAGTAGTAATACAACTTTTTGTCACGTTTACGACCACAAATGTAAAACTGCAGTACTCCGGTTCTAATGCGGGTCATTAAGTCCAAATTGTGCTATTTTACATGTTTTAACTTTTCTAAATCCTAACAAAATTGTCTCTTTTTCTCAACATAAACCAATGGCTCCTATGTGTTTGTTATAATTCCCAGTGTTCTAATCCAGGACATTTTAAGAATTTATTTAAAAGGTATAGAGAAGGATTTTCCAAAGTTTTAGGAAAGCACTCTCTGGTCTGGTTTGACGAGCACGTGTCGCCAGAATGATTGACAATTAGGAGGACCAATAGTCTTGATGATCCACCCGGAGGTAGAAATTGTTACAATGTAATAATCATCTGTTAGCTGTGGTACCGCCACCATCACACTGTAAAATCCTTGTATAAAATAGTAGAGGCGCTTAACTCATCAATCACTGATTTTGGAATTGGGGCGGGGCTAAGTAAGTTATCTTCTTCCCACTCCCTTTCAGGCAGAATCAAGTAGTAAGTAATCTTTATTTATATAGCGCCTTTCACAGACCAGAGTCACAAAGGTTTACAATTGTTATTTTTTGGGCATTTGTCTCTCACTCCACAGAAAGGGGAGCGGGGCCAGTACAGGAGGCGCATGCCAGACCCATTGTATGTTTTTAGTGGTAGGGGAAACCGGAGTACCCGGCGGGAACCTGCAAACTCCACTCAGAAAGGCCCTGTTCCAACCAGGATTTGAACCCAGGACCTTCTTGCTGAGAGGCGAGAGTGCTATCCACTCAGCCGCCCAAGTATCATGTTTACATCCAATATACAGTGTTCATTAACTTTATGTCCTCATCTTTTTGCACTATACTGGGGCGGCACGGTGGCTGAGTGGATAGCACTCTCGCCTCTCAGCAAGAAGGTCCTGGGTTCGGATCCCGGTCGGACCAGGGCCTTTCTGAGTGGAGTTTGCATGTTCTCCCCGTGTCTGCGTAGGTTTCCTCCGGGTACTCCGGTTTCCCCTACCACTAAAAATATGTACAATAGGCCTGAACTATTGTATGTGCCTCCTGTACTGGCCCCGCTCCCATCTCTGTGTGGAGTGAGAGACAAGTGCCCAAATAATAACAATTGTAAACCGCTTTGAGACTCAGATCTGCAGTGAAAAGGCGGTATATAAATAAAGATTACCTACTATACTGTATACCTTGTACTTATCTGTTCCATTGCCTGAAATAAATAAATAAATGCTAAAAAAGAAAAAAGAAAGAAAAAATTCTCTGTCATGAAAGGGTTACAGCAACATTTGAAGAAATTCTAATCACATGATCAAGTTTTCTTGCACATATTTCTGGGCAGACGGAAACACGCCAACACTATCTTTAACCTTTAGGTTTTGAGATCGAGTCCATCTCCTTTTGTCTGTTTCGTATCACATTTCTGACCGAACTCTGGCGCCTAAAGGAAATCTCAAACAGACAAAGGTAAAAAGATACTGACCTAAAAACAATCTTAGAAATATGATCAAGACCGGTGTTCTGTCGAGATGATCTCCCTCAGCTGTTAATGATGTAATGCAAACCTGCGCATGCGCGTGTCACGGCAGCCGAAGCAATCCAAGATGGCGGACATGAAGTCTGCGAATTGCTTTAAAAGTTAAAATACGAACGAATTAAGACACAAATGTCACTTTTAATGCAATTTGAAGGGAGACGTTGATGGCTCCACGTTGTGATATGTGGGTTTTAAGAGTAAGAGTTTCGTGTAAAGTTTGTTTTCAGCAGTCCACTGCTCCTGTGACACCACACTGCTACTGTTATGATAGCAGTCCCTGAGATAACTGCTGCATACGTCAATTTACTGACGTAGGCCCATGACGCGTCCTGTGACTGGTCTGGCGGGTTTCTGCGCATGCAAAAAATCCCAAAAGTGTGGCAGTGTGGTGTCACAGGAGCAGTGGACTGCTTGAAACAAACTTTACACAAAACTCTTACTCTTAAAACCCACATATCACAACACGGAACCATCAACATCTCGCCTCAAATTACATTAAAAGTGACATTCGTGTCTTAATTTCGTTCGTATTTTAACTTTTAAAGCAATTCGCAGACTTCATGTCCGCCATCTTGGATTGCTTCGGCTGCAGTGAGACGCGCATGCGCAGGTTTACATCATTAACAGCTGAGGCAGATCATCTCGACAGAACACCGGCCTATAAAGTCTCCTCCATGGGACTTCTATCCTTATTATGCTAAAGTCAGAGATTTTATACAAGCTTCTTTATTATGCTAACATTAGCGATTTTATTTCATTGTTCATGTATCTTGTGCTCCTCATTCCTACTGTTGTGTAACCGGTGATGCAACACTGGAATTTCCCCACTGTGGGACGCATAAAGGATCTCTTCATCTTAAACTATTACAGCTTTACTCCCAGTTCCGAGAAGGAGCCTCTTATTCTTTGAGGATCTCTGCGAGCTTTTAAAAAACGACCTTAGAGCTAAAGCCCGGCAACACCCATTCAGCCATGAAAACTTTATTAGCAACAAAAGAACGAAACCTGTGCTTCACTATTAATGCTGCTGTGTAGTCGCCGAGCAGAGAGCAGAGCACACCGAGGATAGTGGCGGAAAAAAGTACTGTTTTGTTACTTAAAGAAGAAATATAGGTGTTATTTTTAGCCTTTGAAAACACAATGAGACTATTCTCCGTCAGGTTTGAGAATAATACCTTAAGTAGAACATATATTTTTATTTTAATATCAGACATTGGAAAGTAGGAAACCCCTTATGGACCAATATCAATGTGTATACTGTTTTAGTGCTTTGACATAACTACTGTTGTGATTTAGGGCTATACAAGAATACATTGAATTGAATTTTCGGGTGCCGGACTTGGTCACATCCCTCACCGGTGGCAGCCCTCGCCTGTGTGAGTTTGGGGTGGGGTATTTGAATATGGCGACATCAAGCAGACAGAGTGAACATGGCACCTCCGTCTCAAATTCCTCACGTCGACCAGAGCTGCTGTCTGTGATTTTAATGACGCATAACTCAAAACCTGACCCGTCGTGTTGGGAGCGTTTATGAATCGCGTCTCGGTGCACAACATTATGTCATAATCATTACGTGTAAGTGGGAGAAGTACTTGTTACATAAAGCTGGGGGACCTAACTTTTTTGTTTCTTGGATAATGCGTTTTCTTTGCCCAAACAGAAGAGTCTTTGTAAAGTGTTGTGAAAAAATTAGACCAACTGCTGTCGTCTTTTTATCTTCTACAATTGTTAGTTACTTAGTTAGAAACTTTTAGACTCATGTAATTATTCACAGCAATTAATTTATAGCAACATTTTCAGAACCAGTGACAATAAAGCTAAAAACTATAATGCTAGCCTCACAGCAAAGTATATCTGTGACATGTTAGTGCCCTGTGAAACAACTCTGAGGAGCACAGGGACTGGCCTCGTGCTGGGACTCAGAGGAGCACAGGGACTGGCCTCGTGCTGGGACTCGAGGAGCACAGGGACTGGCCTCGTGCTGGGACTCAGAGGAGCACAGGGACTGGCCTCGTGCTGGGACTCGAGGAGCACAGGGACTGGCCTCGTGCTGGGACTCGAGGAGCACAGGGACTGGCCTCGTGCTGGGACTCAGAGGAGCACAGGGACTGTCCTCGTGCTGGGACCCAGAGTCAGAAGTAAAAAATTTTCTAAATAAGTCTTCCTGAAAATACAAGACAGGCTGTTTAGCTGTTCATACAACTGAGGGATTTTCTCTTCCCTCTTCTCACTCGCTCTATAAAAAGTGCACCGGATAAGGCTCCGTGTTGAAATTAAAAGCTTTCATGTGCGCCTAATAGTGCGAAAGGTACGGTACTTGTGTGATTGATTCTATCTCGTTTTGTTCAGAACTTTTGAATTGCCTTGAGTAAGAACTGTGCTATGCTTAAAAACACAATCAAAATCTGTAACACATTCTGTCTTTTTACCCCCTCACCGCATTTCTCTCTCTCTCTCATAGCCACAAGTTGCCAGCTTAGAAAGAGTCAAAATCGAAACGCAAACTCACAAAGAGAAAGCCTAAAGGATAAAAGCAGGACTCGGTTCACAATATGTTATAATTACAGGGTCCGGGGCCAACGCTGTCAGGACCAAACCACAGCGTTCTTACAATGCAGAATCGCTCTGCTCTCAACCAAACTATTGCCAATTATTAAACCACAATATTCTTCTCTCAAAACCACGTCTTCCGCCCGGAGGGAAGTGGACAGGCCGATCCGTGACAACGCTCTTGGCACCTGACTCCAGTTAAAAAGAGGGTTATAAAAGCAATAAGCAACACATGCAGGAAGGAAAGAGAGATCTGGTTGTTCAGAAAGTTTGTCTGTGATTTTTCTTACGGCGGAAATTTAGAGAATTCACCACAAAGTCCAAGATTGTGTTTGTTTTTATTGCTGCATAGTTGACAGATTGCTTGTTGGTTGTGACTGTGGTTTGGGGACATCAAAGACAGAGAAAGGAGAGCTCTAAACAAGGAAAGAGAGACCAGAGAGAGAGATCAGAGAGAGACCAGATACTACAGAGAGAGAGCAGAGATAGGTGCTCCGCTGTGAAAAGGACTGTGAGCTGTGAGACCAGAGAGAGACTAGAGAGACACCAGAGACTACAGAGAGAGAGCAGAGACAGACCAAAATGAGACCAGAGAGAGGTGCTGGACTTTGAAAAAGGACTGTGAGCTGTGAGACCAGAGAGAAAGAACTCACCAACATTATTCTGCATTTAACAGCAGCTGTGAAAATGGAAACTGAACCTATAGCTTCACGTGGTCTCGTTTGGACGAACGAAGGGGTACAATCCTCCTCTGTGCCGCGCTCAAAGAACACGTAGCGAGTTAGTTTACCCGCCGCCATTGTTGTTTACGTTTGTTCTCCGCTACTGCGCATGTCCAATTGTTCGTGCGGGGAGCAGCGGGAAGGTGGGGGTCAGATCAGGCAAAGAATTCACACATTTTTCCCTCTCGCGGGTGTGAAAGAGAGCCCCCGCTGTGCAGCGTATCTGAGCTGTCCCACTCTGCAGGCTGGATCTGAATACTTACGTTTTGACACCCCTGGAACACAATCTTCGTATGAACGGTTGATAGAAACCGACATCCAACTAACCGACTAAAGTGTTTTACTAACACATTGTCTCTGTGTAAACTGCCCCTTAGACTAGACTCTTCTGGCCTCTGGAAAAGCCATGTTCCAGCTTCTTCCCTCTGGCAGAAAATACCGTTCGCTGAGATGCAGGACATCAGGATATGCTGTTCTCAGTCTGAACAAAGCACTTTGATCTTTCACTTCTTATTGGTGGTCTATGGTCTTGCAGGGTCCTGTCTCTCTGATGTATACTCTCTAGTCTCTCTCTAGTCTGTCTCTCTGATGTCTGTAGAGGACTCTGGCTCCGCGTTTATCACTGAGGAGACTCGAGTTAGCTACTTATTAAGCTCTGAAGTGAAAATAATTAGCTCAACAGGCTTGTATTTCAGGATCATCTGCTGTTGCCGCCCTTGGAGACCACCGCTGTGGGGATGTTTTGTTTCAACGAAAAACAAAATCACAGCACCATTTTGGCATGTTTTTGACCCAGGACTTGCTGAAAATGTGAGACCGGCTTCTTCTAGAAAACAGTTCTGTTTTGCTGCTTACATCTGAAGGACTGTATCTTCACTTACTGTGATTATTCATAAAGTTAATGAACCTAACAAGGGAAAAGAGAGAAGTGTTAAATATGATTCTTCATGGCTATGTGTTATAGTTGAGGTTTGGACGACTCCACTCTCATGTTTCCTGCTTCTGCAATCACTTAATCCATCACCAGAACCAAAAAAATGTTTTTATATTAACTCTACTCTCTCTCAATTCTAGTCAGGAGTAAAAGAAAAAACTTGGCCAAGACTTTATCCTTCAATAATTGATTAATGGGGCGATGTGTTTTGGGAGAGGAAGACGAGAGAGGGAGCAGAGAGAGAGATCAGACAAGAGATCAGAGAGAGGCCAGAGAGAGGCCAGAGAGAGGCCAGAGAGAGGCCAGAGAGAGACCAGAGAGAGACCAGAGAGAGACCAGAGAGAGACCAGAGAGAGACCAGAGGGAGATCATAGAGAGATCATAGAGCAGGGGTTAAAGCAAAAAAAAAAAAATTTACTGAACATTTTTGCATGGAAATTTATCACATGTAAATCACAGTAATATGCAAGACCAAGTTATATTTTTAATTACAATATATTATTGTATAATAGATTGTATATTGCAGCCATTCCCAAACTCAGTAACACCGAGGCCCCCTTAAAAATCTGACGGGTCTGCGTGGCCCCCCAAAATAATAACCAAGAAGACAACATTAAGAATAGGCTCTTCTGGTTATTTTATTTTGGGGAAATAGCCTCTGCTACAAACATTGTAATACAAAAATGATTACAGTGGATTATTCAAGTCAAATAATGAACACAAATATTTTAATATTACAAACAAAACATTATAAATTTAACATTAAATAATTATATTATTTTTTTATTTTTTGTATGACCTCCCGCGGCCCCCCTGCAGTACCCACTTTGGGAGACACTGGTATATTGAATACAGCTCAAATGAATTCTTCACAGATATACAGTGTATTTTGATATGAAATATAAGTGGATCAAACAACGAGTCAACTTTTTGACAGAATATTAGTGAGAGTAGCTTTACTTGAGGCGATATGGAGCGTCAACACTTTGGCTCTGTCCTCGTCAAAATATCGCAAAAGGACGATAAAATTCTGTCCACATTTGTTTGTGGACACGTCAATATTTAAGAAAAAGGTTTCCCTATCAAGTTTGAGTGCACAGTGCACTTCGATCAACTGCAAATGATTTAAATAAATGTACCAGCGGTAGTGATATTCTGAACGTTATTTTCTGCGATAAAGCCACAGACACGGTCCGCCATAGCAAGCCTAGTGTCAGTTGTTGCTGATGCACCAGGTAAAGATGAAGTGTGGGAAAGTGCACAAACAGCTGCCTTGTGCGCAGTTTTGAGCTGGTGGCGAATCAAAACTTTTTTTCTCATTACTCCCATATATGCAATTTTTTATGGCAAAGTACGCACAAGCACCGGCCACTTTCATCTTTTCGCAACATGACTCGTTGATTGGCTCTTTTACATCACGCTGAGTTTTGCAAGAAGATCGCAAACAAGACAATATCAAAAGCTCACCAAGACATGTTTGTCCCCATTCCCAGTCGCAGCAAAGTCTGTTTTGTACATTCCGTTAAGTAAATAGCATTGCGTTTGGTAAACGTTAATTACCTTTAGTCTATTACGCGCCCAGCTTACCAGTCCGTGGATCTGCTGCTGTTATTGCTCCGTTCGAGATTCAATTTTCCTCCTCTTCTCCTTTTCAAAAGCTCCGTGCAGTTTCCAGAAACTTTCACCTCCGTGTTACCAATGCTAACTTCATCGCGTCTTCATTTGCGCGTGAGCTCAGCTACGTCCCATTGCCTTGATTCATTTGCGGAGCGCTCTTGTGGCCACGGCACGTTCAAGGCCCACTCGTGATTATATTACTTATTATTTCTATATACATATAAATACAATTATATTCAAATTATTATTATACATCGAGATATATATATATATATATATAAAAAACAGATTCACACGTATATGTATTACTATATATTATTTTTATAATCAATCATTTCATTGTGTGTATTATTATCATTATATATATATTTTTTTTTTTTTCCAGACCAATTTCATTTGACGGAAATCCGTCACCTAGACGGAACTCTTTAATCCCTGTCATAGAGACCAGAGAGAGGCCAGAGAGAGAACAGAGAGACCAGTGGGAGGCCAGAGAGAGACCAGAGAGAGATCATAGAGAGATCATAGAGACCAGAGAGAGACCAGAGAGAGATCATAAAGAGACCAGAGAGAGACCAGAGAGAGATCATAGAGAGGCCAGAGAGAGACCAGAGAGAGACCAGAGAGAGACCAGAGAGAGACCATAGAGAGATCATAGAGAGATCATAGAGAGGCCAGAGAGACCAGAGAGAGGCCAGAGAGAGGCCAGAGAGAGGCCAGAGAGATACCAGAGAGATACCAGAGAGATACCAGAGAGAGGCCAGATAGAGGCCAGAGAGAGACCAGAGAGAGGCCAGAGAGAGACCAGAGAGAGAGATCATAGAGAGACCAGAGAGAGACCAGAGAGAGGCCAGAGAGAGACCAGAGAGAGAGATCATAGAGAGACCAGAGAGAGACCAGAGAGAGACCAGAGAGAGACCAGAGAGAGACCAGAGAGAGACCAGAGAGAGACCATAGAGAGACCAGAGAGAGACCAGAGAGAGACCAGAGAGAGGCCAGAGAGAGACCAGAGAGAGACCAGAGAGAGACCAGAGAGAGACCAGAGAGAGGCCAGTTAAGCCTAGCGTACATCGGACTGGCAACTGATTATATCCGTCGCCTCTGAGTTGCTGCCCCGCACACATCGACATTCTGGCGAAAACGGGCAACTCTGAGTCGCAGGCCAGTCTCTTGAATAACAGCGCGTACATCGACAGCAACTGGCCTCAACTACAGTGTGTTTTCTGACAACAAACTGTTGCGGGCTCGCAATACACGCAATTCACACACGTTGTTGGAGCGGCGCATGGAGCGCGCACATCGGGGCAACTGAGGACAACTAGTTGCCGAAAAGTAGAACACGAGCAACTGACTGGAACTGGAGACCGACTGATCATCTCCAGTTGTAAGAGCGCGCACATCGACCGATTTCGGCAACTGATCATCTCCCACCATCTCCTCTCAGTTGCCAAAAGCCGCCTTGCAACTAGTTGTCCCCAGTTTCTCTGTCGATGTACGCTAGGCTTTAGAGACCAGAGAGACCAGACCAGAGAGGACCCAGAGAGAGGCAAATGGTGGACAGAGTTTTTGCATATTATTCTTAAGGGATAGGGATAGACAAGACTGCAGTATACATCTACTGCAGTAAATCACTTTTGGGTTTTTAAGTGGTCGCCCGAGGACAAGGTGTAAAAGAAATGAAAGCCTGACCTGAGTCCGACTGCAGCTGATCGTCTTCATCATCTTCATTTAAAGAAAACATTAACGGCTCGTCATCGTCCTGCAAAGTCAGGGACAAAAATAAAAGTACGAAATAAAAACAATCTTAAAGGGACGGTATCTTAGTGGTCTGATAAAGTCATTACAAGCGCAATCACACATGTAGCTCCTAAGTGCTGATGACTGATGCAATCCACCTGCTGGGGTTGAGCTAAAAGTAGAAATTCTGTATATAATGCCTGTACTTATTTTTGTATCTGCTTTAAGTTTAACAAATATGTGGCAATTGTATATGTGAAAACTCATCATTCTGCTCTATGATTGGATTATCTGCTTGAAATGGTAAATGTTATATTTGTATCATGGACATAAAGATATTTTTTAATGAAGAATAACTCCCTTTTGTTCAGAAAAGGGTAAAGATTATATGTACAGTAGTACTAAAAAGACAAAGCATTAGTGACAAACGCTGGTCTGTAATAATATGAAATCCTGGTTAAAGTTATAATAATTTCACAAGAAAGAAACTCACAAAGACTCCCGCAGTCTGCGATGGAGCCAAGTTCTCTTTGTTGGGTTCAGGAATTAAATCTACAGCAAAAATAAATTACAAAAGCAAAGTCAGTATTAGTTTAGTGAGGAATAAAATTGTTTTCTTAGCTGCACTTTGCCTGGCGTTTGAATTGTGCTACAGATAAACATGCAGTACATACACTGTACAGAAGAGGGCAGCATCACCTACATAAAAACCCATAGCAACAACATAGGACTGAAAATAACGGAAAAGAAACCACTTGTTATGAAAAAAATACATGTTAATGAAAATATAGTAACATGTTTCAACAGTCCATTCAGTATTTTAAAAAAAATATATTGACATTTTGAAAATTTGTCAAAAATGTGTATTCACTAAACTTTTACGGGCAGTACATTTGAAAGTATTTAGGGGTTAATCTTTATATGTTTGGCACTAAAACAGGCGTACAAAACATTGGGAGGCAGCATTTCAGATTTAAGCAGCTACAATCTGTACAAGTCGTCTTGAAAATGTGAAACGGCTTCTTCTCTGACAATGTTAAAAACTTCCCTTACTTTGCTTTTTGGTGTTTTTATAGAGCCCCATTCCATTTAAACACATAATAATCAAAGAGAATAGTTTTATTTATATTTGCAGATTCACATATTTGGCTCTTGCATTTTCAGGTCAGTAAAAAAGTTTGGATGTGTCTAAATAGGTAAACTTTCAAAAGCAAAAATAAAATCCTTAAATGGTTGACGATGGTTTTAACATAAGATATAAATGTGTTGGTTTTTTACCATTCTCTACAGGATCATCCACAAGTTGCTCCTTCTCCAAGACAGTTCCCACGGTTTCTCTTTTTAAAGCCATAATCTGAGACACAGAAACATATAAAATACTGATGATGATTTTTAAGATTTTTACCTTTTTGCAGAAGAAAATTCATAGTGATACAATAGTACATACAATGGCATTACATTAATTCTGATTAACCATGTTATGACAACTCTGGTCTCTCCCTGGTCTCTCCCTGGTCTCTCCCTGGTCTCTCCCTGGTCTCTCCCTGGTCTCTCCCTGGTCTCTCCCTGGTCTCTCCCTGGTCTCTCCCTGGTCTCTCCCTGGTCTCTCCCTGGTCTCTCCCTGGTCTCTCCCTGGTCTCTCCCTGGTCTCTCTCTTTGCTCTGTGGTCGCTCTCTCTGGTCCCTCTCTTCTCTGCTCTCTCTCTCACTGCTCTCTCTCTCTCTCTCTCTCTCTCTGCTCTCCCTCACTCCTCTCTCTCTGGCCTATCTCTTTCTGCTCTCTCACTGGTCTCTCCTCTCTCACCGGTCTCTCTCCTCTCTCTGCTCGGCTCTCTCCTCTCACTGGTCTCTCTCACTCCTCTCTCACTGGTCTCTCTTCTCTCTCTCCTCTCTCTGTCTCTCTAGTGTCTCTCTCCTCTCTCTGCTCAGCTCTCTCCTATCTCTCTGCTCTGCTCTCTCCTCTCTCACTAGTCTCTCTCTGGTCACCAGTGTGGCCCTCACCTCTCTCAGGAAGCCCTCATCATGGAGCCGCCGCTGCAGAAGCCTGATGTCTGCGTGTGTTCGTTTCTCTGAGCTCCACTTCTGGTTTTGTCGAACTGTTAAAGTCAGATTTCTGGTGTCGTGACAGAAGCGCAGCAGACGTGAGCGGTCTGCCCACACCTGGGACAGTCCCGCTGGGGGCGTGGTCAGCGGGTTGGGAGGGCTGCAGGGTCACAACATAACAGGGCAGTAAATATAGATAGAACTGAATAATACAGTCGTAAAGTGTATGTTTGACATTAAAATTAAATAAATGAACTTAAACCTGGGGTACCTAATATAGAAACCGCAAAAGTTGACCATGTAATCAAATTAATTCACAATTCACTTGTTCATAGCTCTAAAATCTGTTTGGTTCTATCACTAGTTTTCACATACACTTTTCAAAAACGTCATTAAAAATAGTAATAGAGCTCAGGTTTCTGCTCTGGCTTCCTGTGGCTCAGAGAGTAGACTTTAAAATAGCTCAGTTTCTTACAAGTCTATCTGTGTCTATCTGTGGCCTCGCACAAAAGTACATCTGTGACATGTTGGTGACATATGAACCAACTCTGAGGAGCACAGGGACTGGCCTCCTGCTAGATCTGAGGAGCACAGGGACTGGCCTCCTGCTGGGTCAGAGGAGCACAGGGACTGGCCTCCTGCTGGGTCAGAGGAGCACAGGGACTGGCCTCCTGCTGGGTCAGAGGAGCACAGGGACTGGCCTCCTGCTGGGTCAGAGGAGCACAGGGACTGGCCTCCTGCTGGTCTCAGAGTCAGGACTAAACATGGAGGCAGTATTTCATATTCATTCAGCTAAAATCCTTCCTGGGATTGTGAGACAGGCTTCTAATCAGACAGTGTTCAAATGCAGGTTAAAAACAGTTTAGTTGTGCAGACAAGGATTGCATCTTCACTCTTTTCAATGTGATTAATATTAAGATTAATAGATCCTTTATTCGTCCCACAGCGGGGAAATTTCAGTGTTGCCTCACAAGTTATAGAACAGTAGGAAAGACGGCACAAGTTAAGTGAACAATAGCTGTACTAATTAAAATAAAACAAAATCTCTAACTCTAGCATCAATAACAAGTATAAAATCTCTATCTTGAAAAAAATGATAAGTGTAAACGTTTTAATAGTTTTACATTTGGCAAAATAATGTACGATTATGTATTATGTACTCAATAAAACCAGTAAAGATCAAATGTTTTTACAAAGATGAAAACAAATTGTAGAGGTTTTTTTAAACACGTTACACTTTCTTTTTTTTTAAATGAAACCACGACTAAAAAGGTTCTCCAGCTTAAAGAGTTAAACTTAATATTTCCAGATCTATCCCTGATCTTATACAAATTCCCCTTAAAACCTTCTTGTGTTTGACAGGTCGCACTAACAGCTCAGGTTTTCGAGAGCACATAAACTCTTCAATAGGCTTAAGAAGTCAGAAGAATTCCTCAGATAAGGTGTGCAGAGATTGTTCATTACTTTGGTGTCATGAGAGGATTTCTTACTGCGTGAGGAGCTCCAGCAGCTCAGAGTGGGCAGAGGTCTGTGCCAGCTGCAGTGGAGAGACCCCCTCCTCGTTGGGCAGGCGGATGGCCATGAGCCCCCCCGGCTGACAGAGGAGCAGCTCCGCCAAACGACACAGACCCAGACGCACGGCCAGGTGCAGGGGACACTCTCTGGGGGTGTGCTCTGTGAAGCCAGGGCAAACACTTCAAATATACCAATACATGCTTTGGTAAAACATTAAACTATCCAGAGTTAAAATGTTGGAGTTGGAAGAGTGTGGATGTGGAAGGGGTTGGAGATGAGCGGCAAGACAAATGGGTGAGTGAGAGGAGGCGAGTGAGTGAGTGAGTGAGAGAGTGCGTGCGCGTTAAAATTTTGCAAAATGTGCATACAGTCAAAGCACATTTTGACTGCCTTAAAACAAGATTTGCCAATGGGACAAAGCAAAATGACCTTGTTGTTAAAAGATACAAGAAATGTCTCCATTGGAATAAGAAAATAAAGCAAAATATCTCGAAAAATGACAAAAAAGGCTTTGTCCCATTGGAGAATCTAGTTTTAACAGTCAGAATGTGCTCGGATTAAGATAAAAACCATGTATATCATGTATAACCGTATGAATTTCTAACTGTACTTTTGTTTGCTAAATTATATAATATTGTATTGTCAGCCATCCTTGTAACAAAGGACCCCCTCAAAAATAAGAGATCTCAATAGGTCTATCCCTAAATGAATAAATACACTACATCAGAATATGTTAAATACAGAAAAACACAGGCAGGATTGATAGTTAAAAATTAGGTTTTTTATTGTAAGTAACCTACATGCCAAAAATATTTTCACTTTTATAGTCTCTCCTGCCCCACTAACCCAGTTCGGGGCCATCAATCAATTCAACAAAGAGGACAATAAAGAGTGAGCCGTTTAACACAGTATTTAACCTCATGTTACTTACACCAAGACTTTAAAGCTAACTCACATATTTTATCAGTCTGTAGCTAGTGCTGTGATCTTTGGGTTTGTGCGTTGGCGGCAGTCTGACCTCAAGACTAACTGGATCAACACGCTGATCAGGAAATGTGTTTCTGTGATGGGGAGAAGGGGGGTCTCTGTGGGCTCCCTGTGAGTCTCCCTGTGGGTCTCCTTGGGGTCTCCCTGGGGATCTTCTTGTGGTCTCCCTGGGGTCTCCCTGGGGTCTCCTTGGGGATCTTCTTGTGGTCTCCCTGGGGTCTCCCTGGGGTCTCCCTGGGGTCTCCTTGTGGTCTCCCTATAGGGTCTCTGTGGGGGCTATGCATGGTATCTGCGGTCCTACCCAGACGCATCTTTGCTTAGCTTCAGAGATCAAGACTAGAGACAGAGACCAGAGAGAGAAGTCAGAGAGAGACCAGAGAGAGACCAGAGAGAGAGGTCAGAGAGAGAGACCAGAGAGAGACTAGAGAGAGACCAGAGAGAGAGGTCAGAGAGAGAGACCAGAGAGAGACTAGAGAGAGGTTAAAGAGAGACCAGAGAGACCAGAGAGAGAAACCAGAGAGAGGCTAAAGAGAGACCAGAGAGACCAGAGAGAGACCAGAGACCAACAAAAGCAGATATTGGTGTATACTGACCAAAGTGTGTTGTGTGTGTAAACTATGAGCGTTCAGTGTGTGTTCCGAGGCCGTGTGCGTCTTTCTACTTTATCAGGATGATGTCATGAGGTTATGAGATTAACTGAAGACATTGAGACGGAGACACAACCTCCGAACAGACGGCTCTAATTGTGTTTCACCAAAATCTAGTTTGTTATTTATGTAGGTGGTTTGACATAAACACTGGACAGATTAGTACAAGCTGCTCTGTACAGAACCAAACACACACACAGATACACAAAGAGACAGGGACACACAAACACATGCACACACATATACAAACACACTTATATACACGCATACACACACAAACAGACACACAAACATATATACAAATGCACAGACACTTACACATTCAGACACATGCACACCCATACACAGACACACGTTCACACAGACATACACACATGCACAGAGACACACCAAAAGGCATACACGCACACACATACAGACGCAAACACAAGTACACACACACACAAGTACACACACACGGACAAAAACACACACACAGCTTTAGATTGATTGAGTTCCCCTCAGGGTTATTTCCAGGAGCACATAACTGCATTACTCGCTGCTTAATTAACTTTGATGAATTCTGCAGAAATCACATATGACTACGTCCACTTCCGATCCCTCACTATCATGGAGAGAGAGACCAGAGAGAGACCAGAAAGAAAGACCAAAGAGCAAGACCAGAGCGAGACCAGAGCAAGACCAGAGCGAGACCAGAGCGAGAATAGCCTGGCCTTATCCATTCGTACACTCCGCTCAATCATAATTTCCTGCAAGTAACATCTGGGTCTGGTCCTTGTGTTTGCGATTAAAGCGATTGAATTCCATCCGGCCAATCAGCGAGCGCAGGAGGCGGGTGTTGTAGTTAGATGTGGGTGACGCCTAGAGTTGTAGTTTGGCGAAGAATTCGATAGTAAAGTAATCCAGTCTGGTTTTATCAAGAAATTGAAGCTGGAGCAAGAGGAATGTTTAGCAAATGTAATCGCTGGCAAATATTGTGGCGCTACTCCCCACGGGCTCCGTTCGCGGCAAAGGAGATGGCTAGGCTAAATGCTAATGCTAGGATAAATGCTAACGACTCACTCCGGCGCATTTCCTACATCACGGTAAACTCTGATCCAATTGTTTCAATCTGCAAAAGGAGTTAACCACCAGAGAGAGAAACCAGAGAGAGACCAGAGAGAGACCAGAGACAGAACAGAGAAAAGATCAAAGAGCGAGACAAGAGAGAGACCATAGAGAGAGACTAGAGAGAGACCAGAGAGAGACCAGAGAGAGACCAGAGAGAGACCAGAGACAGAACAGAGAAAAGATCAAAGAGTGAGACCAGAGAGAGACCAGAGAGACCAGAGAGACCAGAGAGAGACCAGAGACAGAACAGAGAAAAGATCAAAGAGTGAGACCAGAGAGAGACCAGAGAGACCAGAGACCAGAGAGAGACCAGAGCGAGACCATATAGACCAGAGAGAGATAAATAAGAGAGAGAAAGAGAGAAAGAAAGAGAGAGAGAGACTAGTGAGAGAGACTAGAGCGAGACCAGAGAGAGTGAATGAATCCCTCACTAGCGTGGAGAATGGGACCGACGGCACGGAACAGACACAGGAGGAGTAAAGTCTGGATTGTTCTTTCATCTTTGACGCTTGAGATAAACCTGGTGAGAAAGTTGTGCCACGTTGCCAGATCTACAGTTAAATCCTCTAAATGTCATATCCAGACAGTTCTCACCCTCTCTGTTCTGGCCGCCCAGCACATTCCAGCCTCGGGGGATGTCCAGGTTGGCCATGGCCAGAGCGATGCATCGGTCCTGGGCCCAGCGGGAAGTCCCAGATCCAGGACCCAGGCTGAAGAGGCTCCTCAGATCCTCATGATCCGTGGCTCTCAGGCGATGTCCGTGGATAATCAAGTGCTCGGCAAATTCCTATGAAAATAACTGTTTATTCAGGGGTAGATACAGTAGATAGACAGACAGAGAGAGAGCAGAGAGAGACAAGAGAGGTAGACCAGAGAGAGACTAGAGAGAGACTAGAGGTAGACCAGAGAGAGACTAGAGAGGTAGACCAGAGAGAGACTAGAGAGGTAGACCAGAGAGAGACTAGAGGTAGACCAGAGAGAGACTAGAGGTAGACCAGAGAGAGACTAGAGGTAGACCAGAGAGAGATGAGAGAGGTAGACCAGAGAGAGACTAGAGGTAGACCAGAGAGAGACTAGAGAGGTGGACCAGAGAGAGACTAGAGAGGTGGACCAGAGAGAGATGAGAGAGGTAGACCAGAGAGAGACTAGAGAGGTGGACCAGAGAGAGACTAGAGAGGTGGACCAGAGAGAGATGAGAGAGGTAGACCAGAGAGAGACTAGAGAGGTAGACCAGAGAGAGACTAGAGGTAGACCAGAGAGAGACTAGAGGGGTAGACCAGAGAGAGACTAGAGAGAGACACCTGGGATAGACCAAAGAGAGAGGTCAGGTCATAAGAGACAGAGACCAGCAAGGGACCAGAGAGAGATCAGAGGGACCAAGGAGAGACCAGAAAGAAGCAAGAGAAAGAAAGTGAGAGACCAAAGAGAGACCAGACAGTGAAAGAATAATGCCATGTGAATCATCTTTGAGTGTCCAAAAATCACTACATAAAACCAATGTATAATTATTATTATTATACAATCTCCCATCACACACTTGGGCATCGTCTTGCACATATTCCAGCAACGCTCCGCCGATCCAAGTCAGACCGGTGTTTTCGGAGCTCAAATACGCCTGCACCGACACCGTCTCGGCCAAGTTATGTCCTGAAAAAAAAGAAGCAAAGGAATCTGCTGTAATGTGCTCTGCGTAAGGTCCAAATGTTACTTTTGTGAACTTTGAGATTGATCATCAAATTACTGCATCTCATGACTGAATAACCAGACCTCTGCCCTGTGTGCTCAGAGGAGATTATAGAAGTACATGCTGTATTCTATAGAGAGGCAAGGCAAGTTTATTTGTAAAGCACAATTCATATACCAGCAACTCAAAGTGCACAAATAATCACAGTACAGTAAAAAAAAGGTGAAGATAAAAATATCTCAGAAAATGTGTATTATAAAGGCTTTTCTCAATGGCTGCTTCAAAGTTTGTGATGCTAACCTTCAAACGACCACACATTGGACTATAACAAAATCCATAAAAGATGCTACTATGCTAACGATAGCTCCAGTCTCTCAAAACATTTCGGTTCTAGCACTAGTTTTCACGTCAATGTATTTTTGGCCTCTGTCACAACAGCTTTTTAAGACAGAATAGTGAAAAAGAGACAGCCCTTACTCTGTCATTCTCAGCCCAAAGTGTCAAATAGTGACTCATAGGGCTCTTTCTAACAAGTACGCAAAAGATAAAATGTGTACTAATAGGGTGAAGACAGCTGGATGTGTTTGGTTTTGTTCACAACATTTTACTCTTTCTGTTAAGACGAATATAATGAATTAATGTGGAGAAAAGATTCAAGAATTTATTGGCCATTTGCAGTAAAACCTAATTGGAAAAACTGAGCAAGACTACCCAGGTGTGCACCAGACAGAGAAGACGGTACACACTAGAGCTCTTGCCACGGCGCCAAAACTTAGGGACCCCAGCTTTAAGTTGCTATAGCGTTCGTGCTAGCATGTTACATGAATTGTAACATGCTAGCAAGAACGGGTTGTCCAAACAAATAGTCTTGGTCCTTAGGCAGTTGAATTGACCCACTTTATCCTTTTTACTGAATACTGTCGATATTGTCTATACCAGGGGTTCCCAAAGTTTTTAGCCCGCGACCCCCATCATAAATGCCCTGCTAACCCGCGACCCCCCCCCCACAACAGTATTTCCTTGATACGGAGTAACGCTTTCTAGAGACTCACGCCACTACCGAGCTGCACTGTCCAGCCCAAAAAAGGAGGCTTGCATATTTTACTCATGTAGTGACACAGTGATGGGCTTGGTGGGCTCCCTCCTCAGCAGAAGTGGAGCGCATTTCTTGCGGCTCGCCCTCACTGTTCTCCTACCGCGGTAAAGTGGGCCGGCTTTCCGGAGTCAGCGGTAAAGAGGTCCGCACATTAAAAGCGGGCGGCCACTTTCTGCTGTTACTTTATGCGGTTCATCCCCGCGGCTTCTCTTTCCAAAGTTACTGTCAGTAAAGGCATAAACCGGCCACTCGCTTTTAATGTGCGGACCTCTTTACCTTTGACTCCGAAAAGCCGGGCCTCTTTAACGCGCTGTTCTACCGCTGTCCTCCCTCCCTCCTTTGCCCTCTCTCCCTCCACTGCCCTCTCTCCCTCCGCTGCCCTCTCTCCCTCCTTTGCCCTCTCTCCCTCCTCTGCCCTCTCTCCCTCCTCTGCCCTCTCTCCCTCCTCTGCCCTCTCTCCCTCTCTTCGCACCATCAGCCTGACCCCTGATACAAGTGACTTTTCTCCCCCTCCGGGTTTTTCTGTTGTGGATATTAACCACGTTTCATTTTAAAGCAGGTATTATTTATTTGTAGCCTCCAAACACCTTTAGTTTTAGCAAACAACAGCAGGACACGCTTTGTCGCTGCGCATGATGTGAGCTGTGTTACGTGATGATTTTGATTGACGCTGCAATGACTGGGACAAAATTACTAACGTTATTAAAATATATTATAGTCTCCAAACACAATTTAACAAGTAGTCCTTTTGAATCAAATCAAATGCTAAATAAATATTTAAGGGCTTTATATTTGCTCAAAAAAAAAAAATCTTTTTTTTTTGTTTGTGTGGAAATCATCTTGCGACCCCCCCAGGGGTTCCCGCGACCCCCCGGGGGGTCGGGGCCCCCACTTTGGGAACCACTGGTCTATACTGTCTTTTTCTTCCGCTTTGTCTGTTGCCGGGTCACGGGGGCAGCAGTCTAAGCAGAGGCGCCCAGACTTCCAGCTGAGAGGCACTGTCCCTCCAACGTGTCCTGGGTCTTCCCCTTGTCTCCTCCTGGTGGGACGTGCCCGGAACACCTCCCCAGAGAGGCGTCCAGGAGGCAAACAACCTCAACCGGTTCCTAACGATGTGCAGCGGCTCTACTCCAAGCTCCTTCCATGTGACTGAGCCTCACACCCTATCTCTGAGGGAGCGCCCAGTCACACTGCAGTGAGAGGGGTTGGAGCAATAAAGCCTTTATTTCTGTTTATTTTATGCCCTGTTTTATAGTTTATAATTGGCATCTTGTTTATTGTTCATAGTTTGAATATGTTTGAAATAAAAAAAAAAATATTTACTTACTTTTTTGTATTATAGCAATCATAAACAGGCCTATGTTATGGCACATATTAGGATCACATTGAATTATAAAAGAGGCTAATAGATTAGTAGTAAGTAGTAGTAGTAATCTTTATTTATATACCGCCTTTTCACTGCACATCGGAGTCTCAAAGCGGTTTACAATTGTGATTTTTGGGAGTGGGGCCAGTACAGGATGCCAGACCTATTGTACATATTTTTAGTGGTAGGGGAAACCAGAGCACCCGGAGGAAACCTACGCAGACACGGGGAGAACATGCAAACTCCACTCAGAAAGGCCCTGGTCCAACCGGGATTCAAACCCAGGACCTTCTTGCTGAGAGGCGAGAGTGCTATCCACTCAGCCACAGTGCCGCCCATTACTCTGAATACTAATGTTATACAGAAATGTCATTATCTGAAGTGGCCACTATCTGAGCGGAAGTCTTGGTAACTGCACAACATTAAAGTGATCCTCAGCGGCTGAAAGAAGAAATAAAAATGCATTATTTTGGCCCATTAAGACGATTACGAGACCATTTAGCCCCAATAGAAATATCCTCTTTGTTTGGTGAGAGCTCTGGTGTGTGCTATCTGCTCTGTCTGCAGTTTTCCCGATGTGGTTTTACTGCGAGAGGCCAAAAAAAATTGTGTATTTTGTTTTCCACATTATTTTCCCACAAATCCTTGAAGAGCACCAGATTTCTCATGTTTCTCCTTCATTTTTTGACTATACAAGACTATTTCTTTTGTCCTTTAGTGTTTTATAGCGTGAAATAATATTGTTACCAGAAGAATATATATTGAAACAAGCCAAAACTGGAGGCTGTTTCTTCTCTTGTTAATCAGCATATTGCACATGTTTATAGTCAGAGGATAATTCCCATAATGCAACACAACACTATGCATCCGCTGTGGTCTCTGCTGAGCTCTAATGGCGACACATTTGTCAGTGGTTCTGTTACAGGAAGCTGATAAGATGCTGCTTTTCCAGACCTCCAGACTGCTCCTCAGAAAGCTGGTGTCAATATTGGTCTGAAGGTTTTGTGGAAGAAAGATGAAAATCAGAATTTTTCATGGGTGAGATTTGTATAGGGGCCGATGGCACAGACTGGTTGCCTCGCTTCTGTCAGTGTGCCCCAGGGCAGCTGTGGCTACAACAGTAGTTTATCACCACTGTGTATGGAGTGAATGAGAAAGTGAACTGATGCATTATTATTCATATTAAATACAATTTTTTACTTTCTTTGGGTACTTAGTATTAAATTATATCAATTATAGTCTCTCTTGTCTCCCTCTCTCTTGTCCATCCTTCACGGGTCTCTCTTTCTGGTCTCTCTCTCTTGTCCATCTTTTTCGGGTCTCTCTGTGGTCTCTCTCCATTCTTTCTCTCCCCCTTGTCGTTCTCTGGTCTCTCTCTCGGGTCTTTCTCTCCCGGGTCTTTCTCTCCCGGGTCTCTCTCTCCCGGGTCTCTCTCTCGGGTCTCTCTCTCGGGTCTCTCTCTCGGGTCTCTCTCTCGGGTCTCTCTTTCTGGTTCTTCTCCCTGGTGTTTCTTTCTGGTCTCTCTCTTTCTCCTGTCTCTTGTCCATCTGTCTCGGGTCTCTCTTTGGTCTCTCTCTTTCTCTTGTCCATCTTTCGTGTGTCTCTCTTTGATCTCTCTTCTCCCCCTTGTCGTTCTCTGGTCTCTCTCTCCCTCTCTAGTCTCTCTTTCTCTTGTCTCTTGTCCATCTTTCTTGTGTCTCTCTTTGGTCTCTCTTCTCCCCCAGAGAACGCTCTGGTCTCTCTCACAGGTCTCTCCCGCTCTTGTCTCACGCGTTCTTGTCTTTTTCTGGTTTCTCTCTTGTCTCTCTCTCTGGTCTCTCTCTCTGGTCTCTCTCTTTCTCTTGTCCATCTTTCTTGTGTCTCTCTTTGATCTCTCTTCTCCCCCAGAGAACGCTCTGGTCTCTCTCACAGGTCTCTCCCTCTCTTCTCTCACTCACTCTTTTTCTGGTTTCTCTCGTGTCTCTCTCTCTGATCTTGTAGAAAAACCCTGTACAGAGATGACCCAGCCCATGAACCCACCTGGTACGATGAAGCAGAGCATGACCTCACTGTGGGCCCGGGTCACATGCAGCAGAGTGGACCCCTCCAGGACCACGTAGACCTCGATGTCCTCTGGCACCGAGTCCAGACCCTCCAGCAGCGCGAAAACTTTGGCCTGGCCCTGTCCACAACCACAGACACAGCAGCAAATAAATACAAAACAGAGTTGTGCAGTTTACGAGTTTGTTGTTATTTAAATAGTGAATAATACGATTATCACAATATTTCCTTCTTCATATTGTGATCATTTATATAATTATTTTGATATATTGCACCGACCTGCTATTTTTTCTCTTTGTGTCCAAACGAAGGAACTCTATTTCATTCATGTATGTGGCCCTCTTTATCTGGTCCTTCTGGTCTCTCTCGCTCTCTGGTCTCGCTCGCTCTCTGGTCTCTCTCGCTCTCTGGTCTCTCTCGCTCTCTGGTCTCTCTCGCTCTCTGGTCTCTCTCGCTCTCTGGTCTCTCTCGCTCTCTGGTCTCTCTCGCTCTCGTCCCTCTTTGCTTTCTCGTCTCTCTCCCTCCTCCCTCTCTGGTCTCCCTCGCTCTTTTCTCTCTCACCCTTGTCTCTTGCTCTCGTCTCTTGCTCCCTCTGGTCCCTCTCTCTCCCGTCGCTCTCTCTCCTCCTCTGGTCTCTCTCGATCTTGTCTCTCTCGCTCTTGTTTCTTGCCTCTCTCTCTCTCTCTCTAGTCTCTCTCTCGAGTCTCTCTCTCCTGTCTCTCTTTCTCCTCTCTCTTTCATGTCTTTCTCTCTCTTGTCACTCTTGTGTCTCTCTTTCTCCTTTCTCTCTCTGGTCCCTCTCTCTCTTTGCGCCGCATCCAGACCCTCCAATACTTTGGCCTGGCCCTGTCTAGAAGCGCAGACACAGCAGCAAACAAATAAAGACCAGGATCCAGGTAAATACGCAGCTTTACTTTTGTGTGAGGCAGCGATAACCTCATGAGAGAGAGAGAGCCTTTCAATAAACACAGGAATGTTTTATATCGGGCACAAAAACCTGTTCTTATCCTTGCTGGCTTTGTATTTGATCAAAGTAGGACTATAACATGTAAAATGAATCTAATCGACTGTGTGAAAGTTTTTGATTTTATCGCATATTTATACACCGTACCGACTGTAGAAAGAGCAAAAGGATCTCGTCTTATCCCATATTTTGACTCAATAGGTTGCCGCGATGTGACATAATAGGTCCGTGGCTCCTTCTACTCTCTACTTCCCTACCTGTCATCAAAAAGAGTTCATCAGTAGTCCGTTCATTGCTATTCACCCGCTGCCCCATTGTCTGTTTCATGGCGTGATAATGGGGACACTTAAATCCAGGCTATTTTATCTGCACCTGTGGACTGGTCTCCCCCGGCCTGGACTCGTGGGTTGTCTAGTCTCTCTCTTGTGTCTCTCTCTCTTGTTTCTCTCTACTGTAGTTTTATTTACTAAGAACAAGTTTAGCACCATGCTTCAGTCTCCTTGGTCTTGCCTTCCTTACTTTGTTACTTCATGTTATTATGTACAGTGTTTTGTTAATAATTATTATCTCTCAACACAATAACTTAGAGATTATAATATCTAACTTTGTGCAGCTCAGCAGGTCAATGGGCCTCATTCACAAACCGTACTTAAGAACACATTTGTGCGTAGATCCTACTTACGAAGATTTTACGAAGATTGTGGTATTCATGAAATTCTCGTAACCAGAATTTCTCTTGGGTAAGTACAAATCCTACGAATGCTCAGGAGCACTCTTACGCACATTCAGTGCCGACATGTTCGCACGCTGGTGTTACGAAGTTCAATAAAACACAACATTACGGTGTCATATCTATATATGTATTTATTTATTTAATTGTTAATGGTAATTTAGCCTATTTTTTTATTCATTTTGAAATGAAATGTGCCAACGCTTTATCAAATAAATTGGAAATCTTGCCGTGTATTAGTGACCCCTTCCTATTTATTGGGGGCATTTCTTTATCCACGGGCCACAGAACAACGGCATATATACTGCTGCTGCAGGAGGTTGCGGGGTCCGCGCTGAGTCTCTGCGCTGGTCTCTCCTATGGATCTATACGGGTCTGCACTGGTCTCTCCCATGGATCTATACGGGTCTGCACTGGTCTCTCCCATGGATCTAGACGGGTCTGCACTGGTCTCTCCCATCGATCTATACGGGTCCGTGCTGCACGCTCCTGGATCCATACCGGTCCGCGCTGGTCTCTCCAGCCTGGTCCATGCGGTCTCTCTTTGGTCCGCGCTGGTCTCTGCGCACCGGTCTCTCCAGTCAGGTCACTCCAGTCTATGCGGTCTCTCCTAGGTCCGCGCTGGTTTCTGTGTGCTGGTCACTCCAGTCTCTCTCCGCATTGGTCTCAGCGCTGGTCCGCGCTAGATCTCCTCCCAGGGTCCAAAATATTTTGAGATTAATCTCAAAATGTTTTGAGATTAATCTCAAAACATTTTGAGATTCATTTTTAAATGAATACATAATATATATTTAAATTAAGCTCGTAACATTTTGAGATTAATCTGATATTTTTAGATTAATCTCATAATTTTGCTAGTTCGACTTTATAATCATAATATTTCGACTTTTAAGTCAACATTTTATAACTTTATTCTCAGTCTGGAAAAAGAAGAAAAAAGGGTGACTCTTTTGCTCCGTGTAACTCTTTGCTTTAGGCGTGTTGCTGTTTCCTCAGCCGTCTGCACACGGCCCTGCAGTCCCTTATATGGGCATTAGTGGGCGGTTATTTATGCTAAGTACCTATGCTAATGAAGCACCGGGCATGCGCGCTCTACTTACGAGGAGTTGGCATTCATCAATCTGAGAGAACAGCTGCGAACAATTCAGCGGCTTACGAGCGCGTTGATGAATCCCACGTAGGGTCTTCTTAGAAATCTACTTAAGAACAACTTGAGAAGAAATTTAAGAAGTTTCTTACGAAGTTATTCGTGAATGAGGCCCAATGTTTTCTATGCCGTAACCCGTCGTCAGCATCAGGGACTGTGTCGTGTGAAAACATGTCCTGATAGTGATGGACTTCAGATTCAGAACAGGATGTTGAGGTAATTTCTCCCATTCTAAAGATAAAATAATATTATGTTTAGTTTTGTCAATTGCCATGACAACAGCCCTCATGTTTCTGAACGCAGCAGGAGTTGTTTGAACAAAGACAATGGGCCTCATTCACGAATAACTTCGTAAGAAACTTCTTACATTTCTGCTCAAGTCGTTCTTCAGTAGATTTCTAAGAAGACCCTACGTGGGATTCATCAACGCGCTCTTAAGCCGCTGAATTGTTCGCAGCTGTTCTCTCAGATTGATGAATGCCAACTCCTCGTAAGTAGAGCGCGCGTGCCCGGTGCTTCATTAGCATAGGTACTTAGCATAGGTAACCGCCCATTAATGCCCATATAAGGGAGTGCAGGGCCGTGTGCAGACGGCAGAGGAAACAGCAACAGGCCTAAAGCAAAGAGTTACACGGAGCAAAAGAGTCACCCTTTTTTCTTTTGCCAGACTAGGAATAAAGTCATAAAATGTTGACTTAAAAGTCGAAATATTTTGAGAATAAAGTTGAACTAGCAAAATGATGAGATTAATCTCAAAATGTTACGAGATTTAAAAATATATTATGTTTTAATTTAAAAATGAATCTCAAAATGTTATGAGATTAATCTAAAAGTATTTTGGACCCTGAGAGGAGATCCAGCACTGAGACCAATGCAGACCCGAGGAGAGACTGGAGAGACCAGCACACAGAAACCAGAGCGGACCGAGGAGACACCGCATAGACTGAGACCAGCGCGGACCGAGGAGAGACCGCATAGACTGAGACCAGCGCGGACCGAGGAAAGACTGCATAGACTGAGACCAGCGCGGACCGAGGAAAGACCGCATAGACTGAGACCAGCGCGGACCGAAGAGAGACCGCATAGACTGAGACCAGCGCGGACCGAAGAAAGACCGCATAGACTGAGACCAGCGCGGACCGAAGAGAGACCGCAGCGACTGGAGAGACCATATGGAGAGACCAGCGCGGTCCTCCTGCTGCAGCAGTATATATTCCATTGTTTTGTGACCCGTGGATGGATAAATGTCCCCTATCAATAGGATGGGGTCACTAACGGCATGATTTCCAATGTATTTGATAAAGCGTTGGCGCATTAAGTTTACAAATGTATTTAAAAAATGACTAAATTACCATAAACAATGAAATAAATAAATACATACATCAATATGACAAACATATCACTGTAATGTTGTATTTTATTGAACTTCACAACACGAGCGTGCAAACATGTCGGCACTGAATGTGCGTAAGAGTGCTCCTGAGCACTCGTAGGATTTGTACTTACCCAAGAGAAATTCTGCTCACGAGAAATATTTGTGAATGCCACATTCTTCGTAAAATCCTCGTAAGTAGGATTTACGCACAAATTTGTTCGTAAGAACCTTTCGTGAATGAGGCCCAATGTCTTTGCACTTTATGTATTACGGATGGGCGATATGTAAAACACTGCAGGAGGAAAGGAGGCCAGTCCCTGTGCTCCTCAGAATCCCAGCAGGAGGCCAGTCCCTGTGCTCCTCAGAATCCCAGCAGGAGGCCAGTCCCTGTGCTCCTCAGAGTCTCAGTAGGAGGCCAGTGCCTGTGCTCCTCAGAGTCCGAGTTGGTTCATATGGCACTAACATGTCACAGATGTAATTTATCCAATCTCTGACGTCAGAACTCACTTAGACCTCTCCTCATACACAGTCTATGGTCTCGTTCCGATGAAACTTCCAGATTTGGAGAAAATAGGTCAACTTTCTCCCTTTTGTTACATTAATGATCCACACAGATTAGCCGTTAGACGCTTCGCAGACACAGTGTAGAGAAAACGCAGCAGATTTCATCCATTAGCTTTGCTCCCGGAGCTCATGACCTAATTACTACTGCTGTATAAACCCACTGCTTTTCTCCTCCAATACGCGAACAAATAATGCTGTAACTCATAAAAGAATAGCCGCCCTTTGATGCCATTTTATGATTAATTAGCCACAGAAATAATATTATCCATGTCGTTATGTAAGAGTCAAAGCAAACAAAATCTTATATCAATGTTTGATCTGTCAAAAACTAAACAGGACTAAACATGGAGAGAGCGTTTCAGATTCATTCAGCAAAAATCTGGAACAGTCTTGCTGAAAATGTGAGACCGTGTGAAATCCAGCTTACTGTAAAAACAGTTCTGTTTAGTTGCAACGACAGAAGGATTATATATTAATTTTTTAATCTGCTGTGATTATTTATGATTTTACTGCCTTGTTTGTTTCCATCTTCTTTTGTTAAATACTTTTAGTTGCTTTGTGAATGAACTGTGCTCTATATTCTACAACACGTATGACATTTATCAACATTCATGGACATTGGTCTCTCCTTATGGACTAATACATATGTGTATATTTTGTGTCTTAACTGTTGATTCTCTGATCTGTGTTGGTGATTTCAATTGTTTTGTTAAGTCCTCTGAGATGACTGCTGTTGTGATTTAGGGCTATACAAGAATAAGTTGTTGCGATTGATGCCATTCGATGAGAAATTAATAATGATGCATCAGTTTTATATAGCAATTTTTTGGACACTCAAAGACTCTTCACAGTTCATTATTCACTCACTCCATTCAATGTAGCCACAGCTGCCCTGGGGCACACTGACAGAAGCGAGGCAACCAGTGTGTGCCATCAGCCCCTCCCACCACCACCAACCATTCTCACACACCAGACTCAATCTAGACAATGTGGGAGAAGTGTCTGTCAACTACGACAGTTTGGCACTTTGCAGCCGCCCCACTGTGGCACCTGGTGTTCCCAGAGGTCTCCCATCACAGTACAAACCAGGCCCTGCCCTGCTTAGCTTCAGAAGTCTGACTGAATCTGGCTTTCACATGTAGGTTGTGCCACACTATTAAACAAACATATAATTGAGAAGGTAACGAATTAACCTGTTGTTTGACCATTTGTTAAGGAATATTCAGACATTTCTCTCTTGAGTCTCTAGAAATCTCAGAGGTCTCTCATCACAGCACTAACCTGCCCCTGCCCTGCTTAGCTTCATAAGTCTGACTGAACTGGCTTTCACATTCAGCTATAGCCACTTTATTATTAGCCGCAGAAATAATATTATCCAATGCATTGTACAAGTGCCAAAGCAAACGAAAGCTCACGTCAAAATGTAAACTGTCAAAAACACTGGTTCAAAGGCTCAAAAATCTATAAAAACAAATCCGATGAAAGAGAATATAAAAGCCAAAACACTACAGCTGTGAGATCAAACAGAATGATCCGCGTGGCGTTAGCAGAGTGCCATATACAAGTGGTGATGATAGATGACACAGTTTATTCATTATAAGAAGACTGTTTGGTGGAAAAACGTAATGCAATCAGACCATTCTGTTCCAGCGGATCTCGGGCACAGATCCGCTGTTGTGTTCTGAGAGTGATGTAACCCACGCACAACCATGAGCAAAACAACAACATTATTATAAAAATTATAATCATGCGGACTGTTGTGTTGTGCTGCTGTGGTGACGGGAGTTTGGAACCTGGAAAAGTCTCAAAAAAGTGTTTTATTAAAATGAAGTAATCACCTTTAGTAAGTCCTCAAACTGGTCATAAATATAACTTGAAATACAGCAAAAGAATTCATGAGAAAAGCTCATTCAAAAGACCAAATGCTAACTGCTGCTAGTAAACAGTGTGTTGCTACGGTAACGAGAACTTTCTCTTTTTTGGCGGAAGAAAAACAGAGGGGGCTGGTCCCGGCTCTAAAGTGTCCGTGAGCATGTGCGCTGATATGCCTTTTATCTGACTCCTTGCCGGTGGGGGTGTACCCGGAAACAGAATTATCCAATTCATTTTTATGACCACTTCTTTCCTCCCGAAAACAGCTCTACAGGATGGTCCAAAAGTCGTATCCTGGCCCAAGTTTTCTGCATTGACAGATGTTGTAAATGCAATGGTGAGGGGAGTATTTAATTTTGGAACAGTCTAGTTTTGCCGTGTCCAGGCTCGTGCAGCAAACGCAGGCGCAAATTTGTTTTTTTTCCACAATTTCCTGAGGGAGGGGCCACGCACGGCCATTTTGATATTGTGCATGTTGGTCACACATACATTTAAACGAAGGAAATATCGAAGGAAACAAAGGAAAGTAACAATAATAATAGTAATAATGATAAATAAATAAATACATGAATACATAGATAATAAAATAAATATAGCAATAGTAATAAAAAAATTATGAAGAAATAGTGAAAGTGGGAGGTTTTTGTTACTTTCCATATTTTCCTCAATCTTTCTGGAACAGTCTTTATCAGAGTCTCACTTTCTTCTCCCAAAAATGCACAAAGCTAACTTACTTTCAATGATGAGATGAAATAACACTTACATAGAGAGGCACCTTCCTCCGGCTCAGCTCCATCAGGACTCGGCTGCACAGAGAGAATGAAAACAGCCATGTGAGACCTCGGTGTCCTGCCAATCCTTAAACTCTCTAATCCAGAAGAGTTTGCAAAGCGTAATCCGGTGCCAAAACGCAGAGATCCGCGGATAAGACAAGACAGGGGCAACGCTTTGATCCACCACTATAATTGTGGATGCCACGGTTACATAATCCAACAAATTAACTCCAGTGTCTTTCAGATGTGCACTTTGAAGAGATTTGAATCAGAAATGTTGGAATAAAACGGACATTTTAACTGAAAAATTGATTTAACATTAGAAGTGTGGGACATTTGCTGTTCTATTGACATTTGGTCTCTCTCAACTCTCTCTGGTCTCTTTCTTTGGTGTCTCACACTCGGGTCTCACTCTATGAGGAGTCTCGCTCTCGGGTCTCTCTCTGGTCTGGTGGTCTCTCTGCTCTTTCTTTGTTGTCTCACTCTCTGGTCTCTCACTCTCTGCTCTCTCACTCTGCTCTCTCACTCTGCTCTCTCACTCTGCTCTCTCACTCTGCTCTCTCACTCTCTCTGGACATGTTCAAAATATAATCCACAATAAGTTAAATCCGTGTAGTAGTAGTAGTAGTCTGTATGTTTTAAGGCTGTGAACCTCCTCACACTTTTCTAACCACCTAAACTCACGACTGCTGAAGAGAGAGAGACCAGAGAGAGAGACCAGAGCGAGAGACCAGAGAGAGATATAAATGTTGTAGGTCTGAGCGCTGCTGCAGCTGTCAAAAGCCGTGCATACACTGTAAAATACTACTGCAGGACTGAGGGCTACGAGAAGACAGTGTTTAGTCCTCCTCTGAACTGAACACCCCAGTGCACACAAGCCATAAATATCTACATGTGGAAGGGTGAAACCGGAGCACCCGGAGACCTGCGCAGACATGGGGAGAACATGAAAACCCCACGCCTTTTCCGACCCGAAAACTTCTAGCTGAGAAGCCATAAGCCTGGTCTCTCTGGTCTCTCTCTCTCTCTCTCTAGTCTCTCTCTGTGGTATACTTTTACAACTTCCCATTCTCCATCCATCCATCCATTTTCTTCCGCCTCATCCGTTGCCGGGTCGCGGGGGCAGCAGTCTAAGCAGAGACGCCCAGACTTCCCTATCCACACACACTTCCTCCAGCTCGTCCGGGGGGACCCCAAGGCGTTCCCAGGCCAGCTGAGAGACATAGTCCCTCCAGCGTGTCCTAGGTCTTCCGCGGGGCCTCCTCCCGGTGGGACGTGCCCGGAACACCTCCCCAGGGAGGCGTCCAGGAGGCATCCGGAACAGATGCCCGAGCCACCTCAACTGGTTCCTCTCGACGTGGAGAAGCAGCGGCTCTACTCCGAGCTCCTCCGGTGTGACTGAGCTCCTCACCCTATCTCTAAGGGAGCGCCCAGCCACTCTGCGGAGGAAGCTCATTTCGACCGCTTGTATCCGCGATCTCGTTCTTTCGGTCATTACCCAAAGCTCATGACCATAGGTGAGGGAGGGAACGAAGATTGACCGGTAAATCGAGAGCTTAGCCTTTCGGCTCAGCTCCCTCTTTACCACAACGGTCCGATACAGCGACCGCATCACTGCGCACGCTGCACCGATCCGCCTGTCAATCTCAAGCTCCATTCTTCCCTCACTCGTGAACAAGACCCCGAGATACTTGAACTCCTCCACTTGAGGAAGGACCTCTCCACCCACCTGAAGAGGGCAGGGCACCTTTTTCCGGTCGAGCACCATGGCCTCAGATTTGGAGGTGCTGATTCTCATCCCAGCCGCTTCACACTCGGCTGCAAACCGTCCCAGTGAATGCTGCAGGTCCTGGTTCGTTGGAGCCAACAGGACAACATCGTCCGCAAACAGCAGAGATGAAATCCTGTGGTCCCCGAACCGGACCCCCTCCGACCCCTGGCTGCGCCTAGATATTCTGTCCATAAATACAGTGAACAGAACCGGTGACAAAGGGCAGCCCTGTCGGAGGCCAACATTCACCGGGAACAGGTCTGACTTACTGCCGGCAATGCGAACACAGCTCTGGCTCCGGTCATACAGGGACCGGACGGCCCTCAGCAGAGGACCCCCGACCCCGTACTCCCGGAGAACCCCCCAAAGGACACCCCGGGGAACACAGTCGAACGCCTTCTCCAAATCCACAAAGCACATGTGGACAGGTTGGGCAAACTCCCATGAACCCTCGAGTATCCGATGGAGAGTATAGAGCTGGTCCAGTGTTCCGCGACCGGGACGAAAACCACACTGCTCCTCCTGGATCCGAGATTCGACCATCGGCCGTAGCCTCCTCTCCAGTACCTTGGAGTAGACCTTACCGGGGAGGCTGAGGAGTGTGATCCCACGATAATTGGAACACACCCTCCGGTCCCCCTTCTTATAGAGAGGGACCACCACCCCGGTCTGCCACTCCATTGGCACCGCCCCCGATCGCCACGCGATGTTGCAGAGACGTGTCAGCCAAGACAGTCCTACAACATCCAGAGACTTTAGATAATCAGGGCGGATCTCATCCACACCCGGAGCCTTGCCACCATGGAGGCTGCCAACCCCCTTGGTGACCTCAGCCAGGGAGATGGATGTATCCGCCCCAGCATCCTCAGCCTCTGCCTCTGAGACAGAGGACGTGACGGGGGGATTGAGGAGAACCTCAAAGTATTCCTTCCACCGCCCGACAATATCCCCCGTCGAGGTCAGCAGCTCTCCACCCGCACCGTACATGGTGTTGGCAAAGAACTGCTTCCCCCTCCTGAGGCGCCGGACGGTTTGCCAGAATTTCTTTGAGGCCGACCGATAGTCATGCTCCATGGACTCTCCGAACTCCTCCCAGTCCCGGGTTTTTGCCTCTGCAACAGCCCAGGGCCGCGGCACGCTTGGCCTGCCGGTACTGGACAGCTGCCTCAGGAGTCCCCCGAACCATCATGGCTCGATAGGACTCCTTCTTCAGCCTGACAGCTTCCCTTACTGCCGGTGTCCACCACCGGGTTCGGGGGTTGCCGCCGGGACCAGCACCAGAGACCTTGCGACCACAGCTACGGGCCGCCGCATCGGCGATTGAGGCAGAGAACATGGTCCACTCGGACTCCATGTCCCCCTCCTCCACCGGGACCTGGGAGAAACTCTCCCGGAGGTGTGAGTTGAAAGTCCGTCTGACAGGGGGCTCAGCGAGACGTTCCCAGCAGACCCTCACTATACGCTTGGGTCTGCCAGGTCTGACCGGCTTCTTCCCCTGCCAGCGGATCCAACTCACGACCAGGTGATGATCGGTTGACAGCTCCGCCCCTCTCTTTACCCGAGTGTCCGAGACACGCGGTCGAAGGTCAGATGATACGACAACAAAGTCGATCATCGACCTCCGGCCTAGGGTGTCCTGGTGCCACGTGCACTGGTGGACACCCTTGTGCTCGAACATGGTGTTCGTGATGGACAAACCGCGACTGGCACAGAAGTCCAACAACTGAACACCGCTCGGGTTCAGATCAGGGGGGCCGCTCTTCCCGATCACCCCTCTCCAAGTGTCACTGGCGTTTCCCACATGGGCGTTGAAGTCCCCCAGGAGAATAACGGAGTCCCCGGGCGGTGCACCGTCCAGTACCCCTCCCAAGGACTCCAAGAAGGCCGGGTACTCTGCACTGCTGTTAGGCCCGTAGGCCGTCACAACAGTGAGAGACTTGTCCCCCACCCGGAGGCGGAGGGACGCGACCCTCTCATTCACCGGGGAGAACTCCAACACGTGGCGGCTGAGATGGGGGGCAATGAGAATGGCCACCCCAGCTCGCCGCCTCTCCCCGCGGGAAACACCAGAAAAGTGGAGCGTCCAACCCCTCTCAAGGAGTTGGGTTCCAGAGCCCAAGCTGTGTAACCCAACTTCCCATTCTCCTTGGCGAATATCTTCTAGTTCCTGTAAATTCCTGTGTCGCCTTGCATGAACGGTTTTATACTCAGTGATGATAAAGAGTATGGCACTTTGGGCTCTTGTTAAGGTGCCATCTAAAAAAAACTTTTCAGAACAGCTCATTATTTTATGATTTGAAAATATAACAATACAACTCATGGGGGGTTGAAAAAAGTCTGTCAGAAACTCAAAATTATGGCGAAAAACTAGCATTTGACCGTAAAACGTAACAACTCTTGCCTTATTCATTTTTCTGCTGTAAATTTCCCTGTTTTACTAAATATCTAACAGAGGAAATAACAAAGCAATTAGCATTATGTTAAATATTCGGTTTAGTTAATTTAACCAAAACTTTATCACTAATAAGCTGTAATCTAAGTTAAAGTATTTGAGGGTCACTTACCTGTTTTTATAATGAGGAATAAAAACAGCTGCTCATGTCCACGTGCGCCACAAGTTTAAGACCCGTATGTAGAGGTGAGAGGCTGCACGCGGGGCATCCTGTGGGGCTGGAGGACTGTGGACTGTGGACTGGTCTGAGGGTCTGAGAGACTGACTGTGGACTGGTCTGAGAGACTGTGGTCAGGGATAAGAGCCTCTGTGACTATGGTCCGGTCTGGTCTGGTCTGGTCTGGTCCGGTAGCCTCTGTGACTGTGGTCCGGGGGTCTGAGGGCGTTATTCTGATAGATCCATATCGGAAAGCCGCGAGTCCGGGAGTGATACTGGTCTCTGGTCTGAGTTCAGTCCAATATTATCACAAACCAATCAGATCACGACCTTTGCTTGTGACCAACAGCGCTGGCTCTACCGCCCTCTGGAGGAAGACGGCAGAATAGCAACAGTGGTAAATAAAATTCCACTTGATAATTATAGATAATGGACAAAACTGGTAGATATTGATGGTACATGATGTATGGTGTGTCCGATTCAAAATCAGAAACAAATGCTACAATAGGAATGTCACAGGGAGAAGACGGAAGCGACTAAAACAAATGGATTTATTATAATAAAGAACTGAGCACTAGAACTTGGGCAGTCAATTTGGAAGCTTTAGGAAGTGTTATACTCAGTCTAACCTTAACCCTAATCTTTTTGGTCTTCATAACTGACATTCTGTTTCAATATTTAGTGTTTTTTTTATATATCAAAGTTTAAGGTATTTTTTAGAAGCTATTTTAATTATGTATAACATTCAGTTAAAGTTATAGCATTTAATATACATGATATTTTTCAAGCGTGAGGTTTGAATAAATTGGACAATTTGTGGTCAATGTGCTGGTCCTGGACTGGTTCAAGGGCGACTGCTAATTACCATAGCAACAGATCATTTACTACGTGTAGTTAGCATTTTGTCTTTAGCATTAGCCCTCCATTAAACTGGTTTTGACGTTTATCAGTATTAACCACATTTAACGCGTATTAAAAGTGAGTAAAGGTTAAAACAAACCTTACACATCATTTACTTTTAATAAATCTGGTGAAAAACAGAAATATTGGGCAAAACTCAGAACCCAATTGGTGTGAATGACAGCAGGGAGGTCTTTCATAATAATAATAATCACAATAAGGAGCAGTTTCATAATAGTTGGAGTCTTAACATTCAAAAGAAACACCTCACACCAAACACATGTGCGCAGGCGGCCTGTTTACTCACCCATGTTTTTTAATCACTTACAAAACATTTGCGAAGTTACAGACACACTGGCTTCATTCATACAGTTCATTTCATTCAAAACAACGCCATATTAAAACATTTACTCATACAATTATATCAAAAGTATCCAAATACAATATTCTCACACGTGTCTATGTATCCGCTGTACATACGTCTGAAGGAGAGTTACCCATGTCTTTGTCGTATAGTTATATTTATGGATTTTGATCTGTGTTTTAATATGTGTCCATGTCCCCATTCACGAGGCTGCCGTTTGAGCTGTCGTTTTAGGTTCTTCCAGCCCGTTCGGTCGGCTGGTGCCCGATCTCGGGACCTCCTGTTTGGGCACGCCGCAGGCAAAGAGAGTGTCCAGCATGCCGAGCACCGCCAGCAGGTCTTGCTCGTAGTTGATCTCGCGCTCGAGCAGCTCTTGCAAGTGCAGCAGCTGCCGGTCGATCAGCGGCGACTGGCCCACGGTGGAGCCGTAGATGTCCAGGATCATGTCGGCGGTCATCACCAGGACAGGAGCGAATCTTTGGTCCACCAGGTGACTACAGCGGACACAAAGGACACGAATAAATCAAACAAATAACTAATGACTAATGACTATAGGGAGATCGGGTAGCAAAAATAAAGATTAAGTTTCCCCTGAACTTCTGGGAGCAGACCGAGCCACGAAAAGTTAAATAAATTATAATTAATTTTATTTGAGACGGTGCGTATTCATGAATAACTATAAATTCACCAGTTTGTAGCTAAGCAAGTAGTTATGGTCCATCTGTAATCCCAGAGTCACACTCTCAAACACATAGTCAACCCTCACCTATCGTACTTGTTTTTAGTGGCAGGGGAAACCAAAGTCCCTGGAGAGAACTATACAGACACAGGGAGAACATGCAAACTCCACACAGAAAGGTCCTGGGAGGTGCAATCAAACCCAGAATCAGCTATCCACAGTGCCACCCAATGGAACTTTCTCTTCGTTCTCTTCTAACCTTTGTCTCCTCCTCTGTCTCGTCTTAAGACACACTCTTACTCTCTGGCTTTTAACACTGTGTGAGTCAAGTGGTCTTTTGCGTTTTATTTGAATCGTTTACTTTTTTACATTTCATATTACTGGTATTTAATGACATTTTTTGTATACATCATGTTTTATTTTTGCTATGTTTCTTCACACATAAAGGTTCAGAGATAACGTTGATGCAGTATTGTGCCGTTCTGAGCATCGAGAGTTCTTACCCGATGAGGAAACTCAGCAACAGCGAAAGTCCGTGTTCGTCTCTTCCAGCGAGAGCATTCCTCAACTTCCCTCTTCGATCCAACTCCTTCAGGACAGCGACCGTGATCTCAGGCTTCCTGGTTCTTTTATTTGCCTAAACAGACGTGAAATTAGTCACACTTTCAATAATCATTTTGTCACCTTTAAAAGAGTATGTTTAAAAAGCATGGGGATGTGGCGTTTGCTCAATAAGATCACTATCCTTGTGTTGCTCCCAAATCAGTCTGACGGTCTGGTGCCGGTCTACATGCAGGGAGCTGATCAGAATGAGCCTTGTGAAGCTTCGTAACTTTTGCCTTAGCCCTCAAACTTTGGAACAGCAATTCTAAACGCAAGAATATATACTGTATAAGCACACGTTTGGAAACTTCATAATAATACATATTTAATGTATTTGGACATATTATTATGTCCAAACTAAGGCCCACAGGCCAAATGCGGCCCAGGGTCATGTTATGTGGCCCTCTGCCTCACTGACTAAGTTGCCATTGAGGCGCGTTTCATGGCGTCATGCAGCCAACTTCAGCTTCACCAACAATATCATGCTGTGCCTCATTGTATAGCTCAGAACCTTTGGAATTCAGCCGGCATTAACTTTATTTGTACATGTTTTTGATTGAGTCACAAAAATGCACTAGTATGGCTGTGGTGTGAAACGGCGTATGGAGAGGTCAGAGCAGCTCAAATACAGTAGAAGTAGTTTCATTCAGAGTCTATGTTCTCTGAAACCTGAGTGCCTCTGTGCAAATCTCTTACTAAAAGATTTGCTCACCCCGACTATGATGATGTAAAAACACAGAGCGGCAGGTAGCTGAAATGCATTGGTGCGATTTGAAATCATCTTAACTATGTTCCCAGAATGCTTTGAGGTTTTAAAGCCTTAATTTGAAGTGAAAAAAAAAAAAAAAGAAAAACCACCAACAACCAGAACATGCATCGTGTTTTAATGCCGGGTCAATGGTGATGCACAAATCCGTGCGAGGAATAGCATGTGCGGCGCAGAGGCAGTGGGCGGCGACTCAATTCAGTTTTCTGTGCTTCTCTTTCATATAATTGATTTCGTATCTTCTAGATGCCCAAATAAACACAAGAAGACTGAAGACACTCGAAAACAGACAAAACAGGAGCTAAACCAGGATTTAACCAGAATTAAACCAGGAATGACAATGGACACAATCCCCCGTGATTGTGAACAAGTGCTGCTAACGTGTTCGCCGTCACAACTAATGTATTTATTTAAGTTGCACAAAAAACCCATCCATAATTATTGATATTCCCCGTTATGAATCACTTATATGACAATTTAGTTATCAGCCTTATCACCCGGCTGTAAAACGTGCTGCATAATTTCACTTCTTACCTCCAAAGCTGAATCCAGCGCTTTAGACACGTTAAACTTCTTCAGCTGCTTGTCGTGTTTGGCCAGGTGCTCCTTCACGTGTTTACTGACCAGATAGTCCTCCTAATAGAGAGTAAAACCAGTACAAAGTATTTAAAAACGCGTAACAGCAGTATATGTCCTAATGCATTATCGTTGGGCACTTGCCTGTTTGGGGATGAAGTTCTTGCCCTTCACAAAAACGCGGTAGGTCGGTCGCCTTCTCTGCAGACTTGGACCCGGTTTGGAGTCTTCAGGGCCTTTTCTGTGCTTAATGCTGAGGATCCCATTGGTCATTCCCACAACAATAGACTCGTCGTTTGGCTGTAGGGAAAAAAAAAAAAAAGTCATTTGTGCATGAAAATTATTATTAACGGCCTAAGTCTATGAGCATTCTCGCTTTTCGGTCAAGTGGACTCTGTTTGGAGGAGAAAAACAAATGCACCGGTTTAAGTGAACTGACTGAGGGTGAAGTGTACGCCTCCACCAGCAGAGGGCAGTGGGGAGGTAACAGCAGGAGGCCCAGAGTCAGTGTCACTCAAACAGTCTGCCTGATAATGTGAGACAGGCTTCTACTCTGACAATGTTCAACAATGTGCTTTCAATCTTCATTCTTTTTAATGCAGTGATTAGGATATTAAAGTTTATTTTTTTTAACTGGAAGCACTTTTTGTAGGATTAGCGCCCTAAACCTAAAGTGAGATTGATAAACATAATTATTACAAAATCTTTCACATTTAAAGATGGGTGTCTTTTAATCTATCTAAATCAGAATAAGCAACTACGGTCAAATAGACAGAGGCTTTGTTTGACTATTTTATTTTGTTTTCATGAACTTTGTCACTCGTTTGTGATTGCGACTTAATGCTGGGAACAAAACTTTTAATCCATAGACAACGGAACTATGACTTGAAAGTTCTGTTATGTCATTTCATGAATAAGTTACAGCCATAAAATTACTTTCTGAATCTCAAACCAGTTCCATCACTAGTTTTCATGTGCATTCTGGCAAGATCTGCTCTCTTATCGGACATTGTCTTACAAGTATGCATCCATATCAGGCAAGGAAAGTTAGTTTGTATACATGCATCAAGAGTTCCGAGCTTCCGGCTCGACTGCACGGCATTGTGGGTAGTAAACACCAGGATCATAGAGAGCGCTAAACTACACATTTTTAACCCCAAAATGGTGAGTGTGACGCAAACTGTTACTTAGCTAGGAGGTTACTTATCAATGCAAGTCAATGGGAGCCAGAGCGAGTTGGAGCAAAAGTTGAACACTTTCCCTACTGGGCTAGCTCCATGAAGCCCAGTAGGCATTGTCCATCTATAAACAGTCTATGGTATTGTCCAAAAAATAACAATAAATAAAAAACCACATTACTTACCGCCAAGCCGAGACTGAGGATGGAGGCAGCGTAGTCAAAATTGTGAACAACTTTGTATGTTGTTGTGTTGTACACCTTGACATGCCTGAAAAACAAAGTTTAAATGAATCTGTGTGTAACTGGTGATGTATTGATGATGACTGCAGAGTACTCCACCTGTCCAGTGAACCAGAGAGTAGTCTTTGCCCGTTACTGCTGAGACATAAGCAGGTGACGGTTTTGTGGTGGTTTTTCAGTGAGACGAGGGGCTGGCCCGCTTTAAGGAGATCCCACACTTTTACATAGCGGCCTCCTGGGGGGAAAAAAACGGCTATTTTAACACTTGAGCTAATCTCGGGTCAAATTTACCCACCATAGATGATTAAAAGTTGAAGACAAATATCTAAATTATGGTCTAACAATGGTCAATGACGGAAATATCAAAATTGTGAAGGGTAAATTTGATGCTAGGATACCACAAGACTTAAAAACAAAGTTGATGTTTTGTAATGGTCCCACCGTGGGGAAATTTCAGTGTTGCATCACCAGTTACAGAACAGTTGGAATGAGGAGCACACAGCACAAGATAAGGGAACAAGAACACTATATTACAGTTCAAAAACAGTATTATTATTGTGTTTTACCTGCTGAAACGAGGAGTCCTTCAGAGGGGTAGAGGAGGAGGCTCTCCACCGGCTGACCGTGGTCCATGGTGATCACGCTCTTGTCTGTTCTGGTGTCAAAGACCTTCAGTGTGTGATCATAGGACCCTGAAGACACACAACACTTCAGTCACTTGTTCAGGACAACATTCTTTGCATTTTTTCCGATTAACATTGCGATGCCAAAGAATGCATTTAGATTTTAGATCCATTAGATACATTATTGGTAGTGGCATCTGAAAGAGAGATCCATGGTTTTTTATCTTATTCAACCTAACAAGGTATTGTCTCATCAATTGATTTTTTTACAATTAAGTGTTATCTAGCAATCTAGTAATTATTATTAAAAGCGGTGCAGTGATTGTTGTGCAGTATTCAAAAGCTACAATGATTACATTTGTCCACTAGATGTCAGTGTTATAAGCTAGTATGAGCCATCTCTGAGGCTCCGAAAGAGTCGAAACAATCTGGCAAAAAAGTCTGTTACAGGGCTTCATTATTGGTCGACAAAATAAGAGCCCAGTTGCTAAGATTAGGGTTAGGGTCAAGCTTAAAAGGGGAGAGTGGGAAATGCTCTGGAAACAATAAGTAATTTATTTGGCGCCTATAACAGACCAGAGTCACAAAACGCTTTACAATTGTGGGCATCTGTCTCTCACTCCACACATGGGAGTACAGGAGGCGCATGCTAGAAGTATTGTACATGTTTTTAATGGTAGGCGAACGGGAACACCCAGAGAAAACCGACACAGATACAGGGAGAAACATTGACAAATTACATTGGTAAAGAAAAGCGAGAGTTGTGAATTCATATTTTAAATTTTTGGCTTGATTTTTGTAGTAAATACATAAATCTTCATCAAAAAAATAGAAAATGTTCTCCAGCAGATTCGTAGCAGCAGTCTTTGCGGTTCGCTAACTACCACCGTTCATTTCTAACCTGTTATTAGGAGATTGCTGTTGAGTTTGCTGGCCACACCGCAGCGGATGTAGTCTGTGTGCTCCTTGTACGACGAGAGCTCGACGGAGTTCGGGACGTCCCAGAGGCGACAGGTGGAGTCGTCCGATCCAGTGAGGATGTGGTACCGGTCTGAGGTGAAGTCCGTCACATGCACCGCCCTGAAGCAAAGACACAAGCAAAGATACGACTTATTTGGAATCCACAGACTCAGATTTTACACTACTGCTCTAAAACATGCAGCCTGTGACTACTACTGCTACAACTGCTACTAATGCCGGTCTCAAAAAAATGCAGCTGGTGACTACTACTACTAATACTGCTGCCATTACTACTACTGATTAGAGGTGCAACGGTTCATCACTGATCCGTGATCCGTTCGGTTCAACGTCTTCGGTTCGGTACAGACGTGATCCGCGGTTTGATTTATGAAAAAAAAGTTGTGCGCACGTTGTTCAGTCCACACACAGCGCGGTCATTGCGAGCGGAGGAACGGAGGAGCTTGAAAGCCCCGCGTCATTTAAATCCCCAGTATGAGAGCATTTTGGCTTCACTGTAACTACACTGATAATTAATATTCGACAAAACTGTCACGATGTGTAAGCACTGTGGCACAAGAAAGACATGAGTGAAAAAAGCGTCTCAATGACCGCTTATTGTCGCGGCATTTAAGCAGTTCCTTTACGCACAGTCAGACCAGGCTAAAGTCAACTCTCCCGCGCATCCTCAGCTGCGCTCACGACTGACGCTTGGACGTCCCGCGGAACCTATAATAGATCCATGAGCGGAACCGCTCACTTCATCACCGCAGACTGGGAGATGAAAAGTCTGGCGCTGCAGACACGCCCCCTCTACGACAGTCACACTGTCACACAGCGCAGGTACTGACACAAGCAGTGGAGGAATGGAAGACAAAGGCCCAGTACTAATATCCCAGTCACAACTGATAATGCCAAAAATTAAATAAATGCAGTGAATGAGGCTGGGCCCAGAATGGACCCCCTCCTTGGGAGAATCGGAAAGGTGGTGTAATATATGAGGGTAAATATCCTCATAAAGTGCCTTCTTATGTTGCACTTTGTGTTGTTTTTCATTAATTATGTTAAATAGACATAATTGGATGGATGGAATATGCCTTCCATCCATCCATCCATTTCCTTCCCCTTAATTCATTTCTAGGTCAGGGGGGGCAGTCAGAGCAGGTGCAGAGTCCACATGAGCTGTGTTTATTAAAAAGACAAAACTTTTTTTTAGAAAAATGAACCGAAAAATGAACCGAACCGTGGCCTCTGAACCGAGGTACGAACCGAACCGTGATTTTTTCAAACCGTTGCACCCCTACTACTGATACTGCTACTACTACTAATACTGCTGCTATTACTACTACTACTGATACTGCTACTACTACTACTACTGCTGGTCTCAAACATGCAGCTTGTGACTACTACTGCTACTGCTAATACTGCTGCTATTACTGGTCTCAAACATGCAGCTTGTAAGTAAGTAAGTAATCTTTATTTATATACCGCCTTTCACAGACCAGAGTCACAAAGCGGTTTACAATTGTTATTCTTGGGCACTTGTCCTCTCCACACAGAGATGGGAGCGGGGTCGCCGAACAGGAGGCACATGCCAGAACTATTGTACATATTTTTAGTGGTAGGGGAAACCGGAGTACCCGGAGGAAACCTACGCAGACACGGGGAGAACATGCAAACTCCACTCAGAAAGGCCCTGGTCCGGCCGGGATTCGAACCCAGGACCTTCTTGCTGAGAGGCGAGAGTGCTATCCACTCAGCCACCGTGCCGCCAAGCTTGTAGCCCCTAGTGGACAAATATGGCATGTTATACATATTTTAAAGCTATTTTGTATCAAGAAAACAAACACATCCCTTTACTTTACCATAAATATTGAACCCTGAATGCAATAGGCAATCCTTCAAAATAGACTTTAGTAAACCCAGTCCACACTGAGCCTTTTTGCTGTTTGCCCAGTTTTCATCTAGTGTTGTTTCAATCACAATAGTGGTATATTATGATTATCGAGGAGCTAAACTACATGTGTAAACTAAAAGCGTGTGCAATTATAGTGGTTTGATTCTATCTCACCGCGCTCTGTTCAGATGTTCATATATTTTGCACACACACAAACACATGTGATAAATAAACCCCTGATCTCAAGTTGGACCATGATGCACTGTGGTAATGACAGTGTTCTGGTGAAGCATTGTTGGTCAGAATCTTGAGGTCATCACAAAATCAGTCGATGGATCACTCAAGGAATCATCATTTCATACCATGCTTTACAGGTCGATATAAAGTCTGTCCAATTAACTACTGACATTTCTATCCATGCCTATGTATGGTGCTTACCTAAATATTCATATATTTTGCACACACACAAACACGTGATAAATATGCCCCTTAATGAGGCCAGGCTTCACCCAGACTCGACCTCACACACCCTGATAGCTTGAGTTATAGAACCGTGATTTTCACACACTGCAGAAACGTACTTGGAGTGCCCTTTGAACATCCTGAGGGCCACTTTCCCGGCGACGTCAAAAAGTCGCACCACCGAGTCCTCGCATCCGGCCACGAGAAGCTGTCCGTCCGACCGGAACCTCCCGCAGTAGGCATTGTCCTTGAATTTGGTGAATGTCTTTACTGGCTCTTGAGAGAAGGGTCCATAAATGTGGATCTAAAAACGGCAAAACATTATTATATTATTAATAATGACAGGCCATTACATCAGCAGTTGTAATTCTCTGCTTACCCGAGTGAATGCGGTCACGGCAAAATTGTACGGAGCCACAGGAGAGAAATCTATATTTGTGATGGCGCCATATTCCTTTATCTGAATAGGAGGCTAAGAAGTACAAAAAAAACTGATGAGAACTGAGGAGAAGCAGCCGAAACGTCAGGTAATACCAGTGTAATCACCTTGTAGTCTTTCCAGTAGAGGGTTTCTTGCGTGACTTTCTCTCCGAGTTTGGGATACACTGGTATTTTTGTGGGTTTAAATGAAGACATCTTTGGCTTTTGTTTTTAAACTCACATCCACAGAATATTATGAAGCTGGAAAGAGAACGTTAAATAGTTTACATCCACAAACACAATGGTTCCTAATAATCATGGTGGTAAGTTAATTTGATTCTTGTGGTCTTGTGATTCTATCTTTCCACCAATTTGAAAAGTACCTGTGTAAAGTCAACCGTGAGAGATACAAACAAAAAATTGAGAGTAATGAGTGCTTCAAACTTTACTTGAAATCACAAAATATGTAATATGTAAATCTATCCCCTCTATCCATCTCCTCAAAATAGTTTAGTTCTACCACTAGTTGCAAATGAAGCATTTTTTAGCCACGTCTCATCTTTAAATCAGCCATTTCAGACAGAAAGATAAAAAAGGGCCTCTCTACCTCAGCTCAGGGTCAAATAGTGACTCACAGGGCTATGTAGTATGCAAATGGAAACATGTTTTCTAATACATATTTTTACAAAAATCTCTGACAGGACAATCAACATAATGACTGATAAAACAAAAATTTGGGTAACCAAGCTTTGAAAAAAAAGTATGAATAACACCAACGTATATATATGCATCACGATAAACCCATTTTAGAGGAAACTATAAGTGTAAAAAAGTATAATTAACTATGCATAACTGCCCTAAGGGAATAGTGAGGCCAGGGGCTGAAAGTGACAGTGGACAAATGTGGTCCCTTCCCGTCAGCGTCAAATAGTGACTGAAAGAGCTCTTACAAGATATGACCCTTTATGTTGGGAGAAACAGTATTATTTATGATGAAAGAGGAATGCCGGTGGCCCAGCTTTGAAACAAGATAAGAGGAAACAAAGTGATATAAACAAACTATTTAGCTAAAAGAAGTATAAAAAAGTAACTATCAATGGAGAAGTTTGCAGGGATGTACTTAAAACAGTAAAGTTATCTGGAAATACCTACATCTTTGCAAACCGCTAGCTTTAGTAAACTTGTACCGTATATGACGTCAGCTATATCCTGTTATGGGCAGAATCCACATCAGATAAAGTAAATTATAAACAATTTTTCTCTAAATGTCACACAAATGTATCATATTTTCATTATGTTAATGTTGGTTAAAATGACTGGGGCCAAAGCTAGCGTGGTTCAAACTCGGGATGCACGCGCTCACGTGTTAGCTTGTTGTTAAAGTCATTGTTATAAAAGATACTCACGCATAAAATGAAGGCCTTTGTGAAATGAGTGTGAGTTCTATAGAGGTTAGAGAAACTTTCTATTAGACCAGATCTTCATTTTAGCGACTTGTCACGTTGTGTCTCTGCTCCGCACAGGAGGCCGCCATTACTGCGACTACGACACTTCCGGTGCCGGCAGGAAATCAATTCAAAGTAAAAACAAAGTACAAAATAAAATGTAGCCGTTTAATTGTTGATTTATGGGTCTGTCTTTAGGAAGAAACACACAAAAATCCTATCTTTCTTTCTTTTCTTTTTTTATCTGGATGTAATATTGGAAAAATAGTAACATGAGCAGCTTTTTAACATCTGAAAAATATTGCCAGAATAAAAAATATACTGTCTAAAACAGACTTGGAGATTCTTTTCCGCCCAGTGGGTTAGAATACTGTAAACCTTAAAACAGTTGCAATATATTCAAAACGCTGTAGCTTGAGGTCTGACTAGAACCAAGCAGTATGATCACAGTTGTCTCCATGGCCTCGCACCAAAGTACATCTGTGGCATGTTTGGGCCATATTATGAACCAACTCGGACTCTGAGGAGCACTGGCCTCCACTGGTCTGGTTCAAATCCAGGTTAAAAACAGTTACATTTAGCCGCACAAGAAGGTCCTGAGTTCAATTCCACCTTCAGGCCTTTCTGTGTGGAGTTTGCATGTTCTCCAGGTGTCTGCTCCGGTTTCTTCTGGGTGCTCCAGGCCCCCTTTACAACCACCCTGACTCCACTCCTGCCCCCTCTCTCTGGGGCCAGGACTCTGTAATCTCAAGGGTACTTTGTTCAAGGTCAGTTATCCTTATATGAATTTATTTGAAACTAAGAATTTTGAGTACATGAGAAAAGTTTTGGCCCAATTTATAACGTGGTCACAACCAGGAAGTAAAATATAAAATATGGAGAAGCTGGCCTGACATTTGTAAAGCTGGTCTGAGTCCTCACATGATGGACCTCAGTGTGATACAAGAGGGGTTGTGGGTGTGATTCTTAGAAAGCATTGTCTCGTTCAAGTGATGTACAACATGAGGCCTGATTCCACTGAGTCAGCAAAACACTATTGTTATAATATGAATCAGCAGAGTGATGTGAGGGGAAGTCCCACAGGGAAAGAGCACATTCACACTTCAAAAGAGTAATATTAGTATTCTGCAATAGAGTCTACTTAGAAAATATCTATATTTATATTACTAGAACTCTATAATACACAGACTACACCGATTTCCCCCAATCGTCAGGATAAGTCTGAACTCTGGAGTCTGGTGTGCTCCTGCTTGGTTGGAATGAAAACCTGTAATCACTCGGCCCTTTGAGGACTAGTTTGAAGACCACTGCTTTAAGGGACAGTGTGTAACATGAAATATTAGTGTCAAATAAAGAAATTAAAATTGCAGTCGCACTTTGTTTCCTGAATCTTCTGCCTCTGACATATGAAGCTCCTAAGCATAGATTACTGATGCACCCCACCTGCTGGAGTTTAGACACACAATGCACACATTTTCCGTATTACATATGACCAGTTTTTTTTTTTTGCATTCCTTTAAGCAGTTATGTGGTGGTATATGTTATTGTGAATTTAGTTATGAATCAATCTACATGAAAATTGTAAACATAAACATCACAAAACCATGTCCACTGTGTTTTTATTGAAGAATAATTATTTCAAAATGCTTTAATTTCATCACAAGAATCAACAATGAAAAAGAAATTTTGAGAGGATCACAGGGTCAAATGTGGTTTTCTATGCCACCTGCCCGATCCCATCAGACCTCTGAAGCAAAGCAGAACATGACCTGGTCGGTGCTGTGATGGGAGACCACTGATTAAAACCATGTGCCACTGTGGAGCCTAACTATTGTTGTGTCTTTAGGCAAGACACTTCACCCACATTGCCTTGAATGAGACTGGCTGGTGGTGCTCGGAGGGAACAATGGCACATTTAGACTTCCTCACTTCTGTCAGTTTGCCCCGGGGCAGCTGTAGCTACAATAGAGGCGTCTTTAAGTGTTTAAAAAAACTACCATTAAAAACCATTGCATTATTAAATTCAAGTATATTTAAAAGTCATGTTATGATCAAATACATTTTCTCCTATAAAACTCAATGGTTCAGAAAAGGTCACATAAGATTTGTACATGTTGCTTTTTATCTGGGGACACATTAAAAATCTAATCTAAATCTAATTTAAAACAAAAGAATGACACACTGTCCCTTTTTACGAATCTACAAACTGTTTGACATTTTGATGACACACAAAAGGATTTCCAAATTAGAAGAAGAAGAAGAAGGTCCTTTATTCGTCCCACAATAGGGACATTTCAGTTGGATGCCACACACATAAACATAAACTTATAGGCAAAGTGGGGTTAAGTGTCTTGCCCAAGGACACAACGACAGCAGACATCAGTGGGAGTTGGTGGACGACAATCCAATTCTCTACCAACTGAGCCACTGTCGCCCAGGAACTCATCAAAACCTCTAATATGATATATATTGTTGTATATTTTAACTATGCAGATGTGAATATTGGCTGACCCTGATTTGAACTGTCTTTTCCTAAAGCAAAAAGACCTGGTTTCCCCATGTTCCTTTGTTAGTCCAAAGTGCATGGGTGAGTTAATGATAGGTAATCTGGGGGGGGGGATTCTGCTAATCCTGAAGGAGGGGGACCCAGAGAGCCTTCTGCCTTATCTCAAAGAAGTAATAAATTTGGGGAGTGGTAGTGTGTGTGAATGATTCTGTTTAAGGTACGGCAGACAGAGGGGACATGATGGAAGAGGCCGGACCCAAGTCCTGCCTGATACGACACGCCCCCTGCTTCCTGAACATGGACTGATAATGCTCTGGCTTGAGAGGACACAGGAGAATGAGCCGAGGGCGAGCCAGGGACATGCATAGTTTTAGGAGCCCTCTTTGTTGGAATTTCTGTATCTGATTGTAAAGATAATTAAATACAGATGTTAAAACTTGGAGATCTGTTGTCATGCCTCTGCATCAACTCGAACACGTCAGTCAAGGGAATTATTGACTTCATTTGGAGACCCCCGACGTGATGGTGCAGGGGAAAGACAGAGATGAGCTCAAATATAGACTGGGTCCGTGGGCCGGGAGAATTCTCTCTTCTCTTCTCTCTTCTCTTCGAAAGAGGTAAGCGGATCGTTACTTTTGAAAATCTGCACATTGTTTTAAATGGAAGAGAGAGAGAGAATTCGGCTCGACGGACTGCAGCGTGGCCAGGCGACCGCCGTGACGGGGCGTTCTATCGGACGCGATAGAACAATAGTCAGGTTTAGACGTTTTAACCTTGGGGGAAGCATTGGTCCCTCCTTAAAAAACAAAACAGATGATGAAAAGAGCCACAGGGGTATAAGTGCAAAAGAGGCACAACTGTTTAGATAAATAGGATTAGAGAGATAGGGATAGTTAGGGTCAGAAGTGATAGGATAATAAAACCTTCTATATCCCCCGGGGGCGGGGAAAAGGGCACAATTAATTTAAACAGAAGAAAAGCCAAGTATTTAAAATGTGGATTCTGATAATAATGATCTGATTAATGAGAAAAAGAGAGCCTCTTGGCTGTAGTATACGAGTTTCATGTGAAGAAATGATCAGTTATGGAAGTTTTTCTCTTATTCTGATGTAATGTTTAATAGTCACAGAGAATCAAAAAAAAAAAAAAGAGATTCTGCTGGGACTATTACTCATGTAAGCAAATAGTAATGTTTTCCATTACTGACGTATTTAAGGATAAAATGTAAAGTGTCGTTTGACGTGAGAAAAACTTTTACCACTGATTTAGAACCTTGTCACGAGAAAAACGAGAAAAGTATTTGACTCCATGCTTCCTTTGTTCGGGAGGCCCCTCCCCTCCCTCGTTCTGTCCTCTCTCTCCCCTCTCTCTCTCTCTCTCTCTCGTGAAGAAAGAATTTTTTGTAGAAAATTACATTTATACACACGATAATGTTACTGACATGGAGTCATAGGATCACAGAACTTTGAGTTAGATTATAAAGAGGCATTATTTTATTTTTTATCTCCAAGGCGTCTAGACAAGTTTTTTTTTCCCTACATTTTGGTGATATAAAAGTTAGAATGATCTTAGAGAGCATTATACTTTTGGAAAAATAGGGCTTAGGATAGTAGTTGAATGCAGATTTGGTTTTCAGAATTTAATGTTTAAAATGTTAATAGTAATTATTTCATAGGTTTATTTTGAATTGTAATTAATCATTGGTTTGGTATGGTAATTAACACACTTGTTTGTGTTTCTTGTTTGTCTGTTTTTTCCGAGAAAACTTCTGTCTGTTTCATTTGGCCAAAAATCGTCCCTGCCACAAACCACAACCGAGCATCATCATCATCATCAGCGTCTCCCCCTCTCCCGGCGGGTCGCAGGGGGCAGCATCGGCTGCAGCAGCTAACAGGAACTCTCGAAGAAGACTCCTCCTGCCTGTGAGGAGGCAAAGAAAAGACCACAGACTTTTTCACAAACTGAGTGTTGTCCCATCCACGAAACAGAAGGTGGCGGTAATGCGAAGAATAGGCCGCCAACCGCCGGAAAACCAAACAAGAAGAAGAAGGACACGACACATTTGGGTGCGTCAGATATGAAAGAAGAAGAAAGACATTATGAGGAAAAGTTATCGGAAGAAGAAAGAAAGTGATTGTTGAAAGAAGAAGAAAGACATTGTGAGAAAGAGTTATCGGAAGAAGAAAGAAAGTGATTGTTGGAAGAAGAAGAAAAAAGACATGGAGACAAAGACATTGGACACTATGAGACAAAAGACATTGAAAGACGCCATGAGTAAAAGAAAGACATTAACGGACATTTGAGACGTGGCTGGCCTAAATGAGACACACAGAAGGTAAATATACAGACAGACAACAAACGCACAGAGACATATTAAGTCATATTTACACATTTAGGTCATTCGTTCATAACACCACATTTAGCTGCATGAAAGAATACAGGACAATCGTTAAAATTAATTAGACTCTTGCTTTAGCATGAGACACAAGGAGATTAGAACAGCAGTATATTTAAGGTAGAGGAGCTCTATTATTGAAACTAGTATTATTTAAAGTTATAGACGCGGAGAAGTTTAGAATTATTGATTTTGACTGCATGATCTTGGTAATACGGATATTTAAAGCAGTGTTTTCAACCTCTGAACCGTGGCTCGTTTCTCATTTAAGAACAATCACATGCACAGATGAAACTGGTGCTAGGAAGAGAACTGCAGCTTTTAATGGACGCTGCATTTAGTACAAAATGGTTTGTTCAGACAATTAAAGTTTGAAAAATGATTTAAAGCATTTCTGAATTTTGGCTAAAGGTGATATTGGATCATTTCTGGTAACACATAGACGCAACACTGTTCATTGGTTGAAAACAAAGATGTAGGGACATTTTTTGAAATCTTTTATGACATGTTTCTCTTCCAAATAGCTAAATTAGAAACAATTAGGACAATTATGTCTTTGATAACTGTTGGCCGTTTATCTGAGACATGATTGGTGCAAGTACACACACATAAAACAATGGTCTTTTCTCCACATGAACGTGAAACAAAGGTGAAGTATTAAAGTTTGAAACTAATTTACATTTTTAAGGAATCCGAACTGGCTTTAAAAAAAAAAAAAGGGAAAAACATTTATTGCACGTGCATGAGTTTTTTTTTAGTAACAAGAGCTCATTAAAAATATAGGGGACACAGTCTGTGATAAGCCCGAGTAAAGACCACGTGGTTTAAACACTAAAGTTTGAAATGGATCCTTTTAGGAAAAATCTCTCAAAGCTTTGCATGTTCTGCAGGCTCTGAAAGTTGCAACTATAAAATAGCTCATGAGACAATTGTAATTGGACATGGAAAAATATAACAAAGTTAAAATTACAGGCCTCTTGTGTTGTCTATATGTTTGTGTATGTTATATGTTTGTGTATGTTATATGTTTGTGTATGTTATATGTTTGTGCGTCATGTCCAATACACTACGTTGACCTTAACAAACTGGACCAATACTAACGTGGGGTGTTGTGAGTGTGTTGGGGAGTGGACGAGGAGTGCTGAACGGAGAATGGAATAACAAAAGTTTTCTGTAATGTTTTAATGTGATCATGGAATAATTATTTTTTGTCAACAGCATACGGTGTAAGTACTAGAGATTCAAAGATGACAAGCTTTATTGAACAGGTGTAAAAGTGAGAGTACTCTGAGGAAAGTACTCTGAGAAAGTACTCTGAGATGAATACCTTGCTGAAGGTACTGGGAGCCCCTCCCTCTGCTGTTTGTCCGGACAGTGATTCGGTCCAACCGCAGTGAGCGGTCATTGGGCGGAGGACAACTTTGGTTTGTAATTCACATTTAGGGGAGTATAAAATTAGAAACATACATATTGTTAAGTCTGTATTTGGCTACAGCCTCTGCCCTGATGCCACACACCGTCTGTCAATGCAGTTATGTTTTGCCCAATTGGATTGATTGACAGGCCGCACCATGCGAAGAGAGGAAAGTGGGCGTTTCTTGTGTTCTAATGTTTGTTTTTCAGATGAAAGATAAACTGCACCTGCTTCAGGGATAACACAGTAGTATGGATCATAAGGAAAATGAGCCTCTACTTTGGCACCAAAGCCCACAATATGAATTGAGGACGATCCGGGAGGAACAACTGAAGATGATTGGAACAGTAATCTACACACACACAGATGCATGTTTTATACTTTGGACCACGACCAACAGAGGGAGTATAGTAATGTTATTGTCATAGGTGGTCATGGTCCTTAACCTTCTAAATCATTAGAAAGAAGTGTAAAACATATATTTACAAGAACAAATAAATAATAGAAAGGGCAGCCTAAAAAAGCAAAATGGGAAAATTATTAAGTAATTTTCGGAGTTGCCAAAATGAAATAAAATTCTATATTTGTCCCATAGGGGGTCATTCTAAATTTAGTGTTGTGCAAATTTAAAAGGAGAAATAATAGCGCTTATAACATCAAACAGATCTACTCTTTAAGATAATAGATCATACAATAATAGAATAGAATGAAATAGTCTGGAGCTATAATGTCATTGGATTCGAGGAGCTATAGGTTGAAAGGTCGCTAGGAAGAGGTGTCAGAATAAACAATAGTAATAATAGTTAGACTAGTGAATAATCAAAATAGTTCTATTGTGGAAATAAGTATCAATAAGGTCAAATTGTTCTAATAACTAAAGTAAAAAGGAATCAAATGGAGTCAGATTTTAGATGTTTCTGTTTTCCACATCTGTAGGAACTGGTGCAGAGGTGTTTATAGAGAGTAGTATTAAAATGCAGACATAGAACGACAGGCTTTAACACAATTTTAAATCTAAAAATAGCTCAAATATAACATTGCTCTTGATGCAGCCTCTGAGAGCTGCTCCATTGGAGAACAGGTTAAATGTTATTGTTTATTACAAACAGCTGATGTATTTACACATATTAAGTTTGGGACAACTCTTTAAACAGTTATAAGCAGCGGACAGAAGCCATGAATGTGCTTTTGTTTATTAAATAATTAATTTCATAGCCATATAATCGTAGAGAACGGTTTTAAAATAGTTCTCTTCCTCCCGCTCCCTTTCAGGCAAATTGAATAGATTCATGTTTTTAATATTGGAGAACGACTGTGTTGTTTTTGGAATTGTCTGAAATACAATACATAGAATAGTGATTTGCAGAACAAGAACCAGCCAATGAAAAATCGTCTATTGCCAATGCAATTGTTACAATCAGAACTCAAAAATTGGGAATATGCTTTGGCTCAAACTACAACCAAGATTTGGAGTCACAATAGAGTGTAAAATAGATAGATGCTTTCAAAAATAGAGATTATTTTTAGACAGGGCCAATATCAAACGGTAAAAAAGACCATTTCCTTCATATTATGTCCAAAAGTAGTTACTTCAAAAGTAGATAATGTTCATGAGTGTAGCCTAGATTAATGTAGCTTAGATTAATGAGATAGATTAGAACCAACAGAGATTCAAAAACATTTAAAAGCATTTTGGTTAATTTGAATATAGCACAAAAGTAGATATTTAGGTATTTTTGAGAATTTTAAGAGCTGTCGATTTGTCAGCAACAGATTAGAGAATCAAAATACCGTTGTATAGGGACTGACCCCAGAGAAACCTGCTAAAATAGATTAGCTCCTGTAACGATAATACCAATTTGATTAATGATGAAGAATCAGAATGACACAGCGGTGGTCATCAAAGAGTTTTGTGAAGGAATGTTTCGAATGTGGTTGTGTGTTGTATTCTTTCTGTATTAACTCTTCACAGATATCAAGCCGGAACTAAGCGCTAAGTATTGATGATAAACGACGATGTGGATTGTGACCTAATTTTTTAATCAGGTCAAAAGAGGGAAACTGTTGTATATTTTAACTATGCAGATGTGAATATTGGCTGACCCTGATTTGAACTGTCTTTTCCTAAAGCAAAAAGACCTGGTTTCCCCATGTTCCTTTGTTAGTCCAAAGTGCATGGGTGAGTTAATGATAGGTAATCTGGGGGGGGGGATTCTGCTAATCCTGAAGGAGGGGGACCCAGAGAGCCTTCTGCCTTATCTCAAAGAAGTAATAAATTTGGGGAGTGGTAGTGTGTGTGAATGATTCTGTTTAAGGTACGGCAGACAGAGGGGACATGATGGAAGAGGCCGGACCCAAGTCCTGCCTGATACGACACGCCCCCTGCTTCCTGAACATGGACTGATAATGCTCTGGCTTGAGAGGACACAGGAGAATGAGCCGAGGGCGAGCCAGGGACATGCATAGTTTTAGGAGCCCTCTTTGTTGGAATTTCTGTATCTGATTGTAAAGATAATTAAATACAGATGTTAAAACTTGGAGATCTGTTGTCATGCCTCTGCATCAACTCGAACACGTCAGTCAAGGGAATTATTGACTTCAATATATATTTTTTTATACTTTATTGTGTCATCTTTATTCGTTCACACTTTTTTCTTAATACATACAGCTTAACAAGACACATTTTAATTTCTTTTTTCCTTCCCCCCCCACTGTGCTCCCCTTGTGTCAATAGAAGGGTATAACAAAACAAAGCAAAACAAATACATAGATACATAAATAATATAATAGATTAAATAAAATAAAAAAATTGAATAAAAAAAAAAAAATGAAAGTAAATATATAGAATACTCTAAACAATAGATGATTATTCCTATGGCCTTATGTTGAATAGTTTTGACATCATACTGACAAATAGACAGAATGTTGTGTTGGTTTAGTCAGTCGTCCTCTACTGTGTCCATGTGTCCAATGTCCATATTTGTTGAATTATATATACATATACACACCCGTACACACACATATATACATGTGTACATACATATACACATACATACATACACACATGCACAAATACACACATGCATACATCCACATTTACACGCATACACATACATACGCATACATAATAGGATTTTTATCAACTTTTTATCTTGATATTTGAACTTTTTAGAAACTGGTCTCAACTGGTGTCAAAAACAATTCTAAACAGTCATCAGGGGATCTGTCCAGACAAGAAAACTGGTCACATGTGTCAAAACTGTGACGACTTGGACCTCACTCTATCACTTTCTTGTCGTGCCGTGTTTCGGGGCAAACCCCAACCTTCACGCCTACATACACGCCCACCAGCCGCCACCAGGCCTCTGTGTGTGTGTGATCAGAGTGAAATTTGACATGCAAAATCTGCTAAGAGGAACTTGACGATGCGGAGCAGCTTTTTATCACATAGTTTCATTCTCGCGCCGGAGCTGCTGCCGGTGATGAGGATGGTGCCAACCGTGTGGGCTGCAATGACATATAAATGCACAGGCAACATGGACAAAGCACTAGGTCTGCAGGGTTCAAGACTTGTCAATAATCCAGGTGGTAATGATGGTGAGTTCAAAAGAATATGAGACTTCTGCTGTGTGTATACTCTAACCGTGTTTAAAAATAAATCTCCTTTTTTTTGGTCAACTAACAGATGTGGATCTTCACTTTGCTTCTCTGTGCGGCTGCAGCGCATGGACTGGACCATTTTCCACAGAAATGTAAGATGTTCTGTTGCTGTGGTCGATTTTACCTAACCCTAACCCTGCCATTGACGTATTTGTCTGAGACCCTCTCTTCGACTGGGGATTACAGGACAACAAAAATAGCAAGAAACAAACTTATTTTTGCTGATGAAAGTACACAATCCAGCCTTTCAGAATCTGGTTTCATATTTCACATAGTCTTAGGAAATAATATTCTGTGAATCTTGAGAACCAGTGAAATCATCAGAAACGGCTGGCAGTCAGTGTATATATTAATACATATAGACATTTTCTCTCTTCTTTCACATGCCAAACATTACACACATATTTTATCTTGTTTAGTCCTGGTTTTGGCTTGGGTTTCATTGAGTTTGGTGCTTGTTTTGTGTCATCTAATGCTGGTTTCCTAATCAATTAAATCTGGTTGGTATAAGAAGGACCAGATACAAGAATATCATATGACCAAAATATATGGTTGATCAATATTCAGACAATTACAGATATTACAGCTCCAAGGCGGGGAGGGGGTCCAGCCCATGAGTCTGGGCCAGGATCAGAGACCAGATTACAGTCTCTGATCTCACAATGAGACAACGGGTGAATAGCAATGAACAGACTAAAGCTGAAGCTAGGAGGCTACACTGCAAAAAGTTACATTTTGCACAAAGTAATTTGTCATTCTTTTTAGACCAATGGCTCCATGTGTTTTTGATCATTTCAAAACACGTATCAATTCTCTGATCTGTAAAGTCCTCCGCGGTAACTATTGTTGTGTTTTGAATTGAATTGAACTTTCTTTGTGGTAGATGTGACCGCGACGCAGCAGGCCACTCTGAGCTGTGAGAACGCAGATGGAGAGGTGACCTGGACGCTGAACGGTGAGGTCCTGAAGGACAGGGCCTTTGGGGGCCTGGTGCGTGTGGACGGCCCCTCGGTGACGGTGGAGGAGGTGGATGATCCGGTCCTGGGGGAGTATGCCTGTTGGAGAGCCGGGAAGAAGATTTCCTCCACGTATTTACTGCAGGAAGTGGAGGAGGCGGACGACCTGGGTAAGAGAGTGACGTTTATACTCTACTTTATACTTGCACACTGGGATTAATATCATGTTACAGTCAAAGATTTAAAAAAAAGAATCAAGAAAAATGACACGTACTGTACTTTCAAAGTGACATGTACATTTCTCCAGTGTGAGATCAATAATCTACTATCTAATTTTATCGTAGACTGTTTTAACTGGCTGACAATAAAAGGTTTTAGCATTTGTTTAACACATATTTTTGGGGGTAGCTTGTGCTTGATTCCAGCTCTACACAAGCCTTTTTATGTCGATAGGAAGATTCATCTTGTCTTCCGAGTAGAATAAGGTTTCCCCTACCATTAAAAACATCTCACCCAGACACAAAGGGATTGTCCTTCTGATAGTAACCAGAGATGATGTGATGGAAAGTCAGTTTTTTACCCTACATGGCTAGATTTCATACAAAGACCTCGAGGCCTCTTGTAGAAGATGCGTCCGTCTTTTTTCAAGGCCTTCCAAAGAGCAGAACGCTAATGTAAATATACTACAACCATATTCTATCCGGGCTCCAAACTCTGCAAGCACATAGAGAGATAGATAGACAATATTTATTTCAGAACCTGCACAATCATCATCATCGTAAAAATCAACATCGCAGACAGATACAAGTGCATTGTTTGAAAAGGAGGTGAATGAAGCAAACGCGTATAGAATTCCAAACCCCCTCACACTTTCAACACAAAGTACATACAAGATCATTCATAAACAGCTGTAAACTTGGACAGTACATAGAGTGAACTAATACATGACGCGGCCACAGAGACAAGACAAACAAGACAACACACACACGCACACACAACACACCACAGACACAAGCCCAAACACTCTCAGACCCTACATTGGTCCCGGTCTGATCATACTATCTGACCCTGAACCCTGAGTCTCCTCCTGGTTCTGCAGATCAGTGGTACCTCATGTGGAAAGTGGATATTTCCTTAGTTTACAGGATGCATCGTGGGATTTAAAAGAGATTTGTTTTTGCAGAATCCCTGAAGTGTCACGCCAAGTCTTATGACTGTGTGTTCACCTGCATCTGGAGGAACAGTGGATACAGCGTGGCTCGTCTTCTCCTGGACCCAAACTGGTAAAAATAACATCATTAACTCATTAAAGAAGACATTTCATTAGCACTATTTTGACCAGTAATAATGAGACTGTATTTTCGTCGTCACCTCATGTTTTAGAACGTGAATTAATATCTTAAGCAGAAAAAGGACGGTGACAGCTTTTTGGTAATTCTCTGTGCTGCCACCAGAGGGAGGAGTTTAACTTCTTTTGCATTATTCCAGTTTTGAAAATTACCAGCTAAAAACACAGCCATGCGATTGTCATTCACCTGATAAATTATTTAAACTCATTTAAGGGCACTGTATTTTTGTTTTATACGCCAGAAAAGTGCTCTGAGTGTGATGCCATAACGGTACGATGACATCATACTGTTACCGGACTGAGACAGGAGCTTTGAGACAGAAGGGGCGGAGCTACACGTTTGATGATATCAGTGTGGGTTGGTTTTGGTGGAGGAACAATGTCGTAACAAGGGTGCAAAGATTAAACAAGATTATAATTTGAGATAAAACAGATTAGAGAAACTTTATTTGTCCCACTTTGGGGAAATTTTGCAGCTTTGACCAACTACTCAAAAGTCAGATTTTGCCAGAAAACTTTGCCAGAAAACTTGTCCTATATAAAAGGTTCAAGATTTTAGAGGCCTTTTGCGATAGTAGTTCAGTTGGTAGAGCATTGGCCTTTGAGCCAGAGGGTCGTGGGTTCGAGCCCGACTTTCACAATCGTTTCCCACTGTTTGCTGTCGTTGTGTCCTTGGCAAGACACTTAACCTCTGGGAACAGCAGCCACAGTGGGGCGGCTGCGGCTGTAAAGTGCCAAACTGCCGTTGTGTCCTCAGGCAAGACATTTCACCCCCATTGCCTAGAATGAGTCTGGTGTGTGTGTGAATGGTTGGTGGTGGTCGGAGGGGCTGATGGCACATACTGGTTTCCTCGCTTCTGTCAGTGTGCCCCAGGACAGCTGTGGCTACTGTAGTAGTTAATCACCACTGTGTATGGAGTGAATGAATAATGAGGTGTAGAACGTCTTTGAGTGTCCAGAAAAGCGCTAAATAAAACCGATGCATTATTATTATTATTTTGCAGTAAAACCACATTGGAAAAACTGTGCAAGAACACCCTGTGTGCACCAGGATTGCATGCATATAGATCATAGATATCATTTAAATATCTATCTCCCTTTCTTCCTGTAGTGAGAGTGAGTCATGCCCGTGGGTGACCAGCAGGGGGCATAGTACGTTCCACTTTGAGATGTCCCACTCCCTGTCTCCGTACGCTGAGGAGGTCTCCATGCAGGAGCTCAGAGTGGAGGCCCTCAAACACTTCTACATCCTCAAGACGACCAAGCAATTTTTCCTCCGAGACATCAGTACGTTTTGTCACTTTGTCCACTTTAACGTAATAACTATGAAGAACTGAACGCTGTTGCTCAGTTTCAGCCTTGTGTAAGATTTGGTTTAGTCATGTATTAGGAGTAGTAGTTTATTTTCTGTTATTTTATGTGAGTAAACTTATATGAGATTAGGTCTTGCTAATTAACTTACTATAGATTGAATCCATTCATCGATTCATCAAAGATCCATCCAGGAATTTTCTTTGGCTCTCTGTGCAAACAAGTCAAAAGTAGAGAAAGAATAAGGCATAAAAAACATTTCTAAAGTATAAAAACATTAAATTCAGTCTACATAGAGGCCTGTCACTATATCAACTTATCATTCAATAGTTGATGGAAGGAAGAATATGTTTTGGGGGACAGTGTTTAATGTCTGAATATTTCCATAGATATTTGCCGTTTTTTTGTAGGACAATCACATTTTAGCTGTGTAAGGGATCAAAGAGTAAAGGCTAAATTTGGCTTAATTCTACTGTATATTTTCTTACCGAATGCCTTTCAATGCTTTGGAGAAACCAAAGAATTCAATTATTGCTTCTGGATACTTTGATTCTGTGTTTATAAATCCAGATAACAGTAATATGAGGACTGACCAATCACGGGGGAACTCCAGCTTGAATTAGCCATCATATTAGCAACAACTGTCAAAACAAATGCCCATATAAGGAAATTAGCTCTTGCTAGCTTGAGTTCAAAATCAGCCTCTTCCGCATTAAGGCTAACACTGACGTCAGCGCTAGTTCAGTCCATTAATATTACACTGGTTGCAAACTGGTTGAAATATTTATCGGGAAAAGAAAGGTATTTGAGCTTTAAAGTGATCTTATTGACTACTACCACTGCTACTACTACTAATACTACAGCTTAGTAATCACATGTTTCCTCCTCTTCCAGTCAGACCAGACAGCCCCCGTGTGCTGGGACATGCAGAGGTCGGACCACAGCTGAGAGTGACTGTGGCCCCTCCTGAGACCTGGTCCAGTCCCCAGAGCTTCTTCAGCCTGGAGAATGAAATAGAATACGTCCTGAAGGATAACGGAGAGGTAAGCGGGAAGATTATGTTTGAGTTCAGAAAATAATCCAATATAAAACAGTTACAACCGCAAGCAGAGATGAAGGTTTTCTCATGTAGCCTACTTGAACTTGAACTTGTTCGTGCATGTGTGCCCAAGCCTTTTCTAATATGGTCAGCTAGAATGTGTCGGCTGTGTTTAAACGAAACACAAACATTGTTTACTAGAGGTGAAGATTTATATTAAAGCTGTGTAATGGAAACACACAATTAAGTAGAATAGAGTAGTATAGAGTAGAGCAGAGCAGAGCAGAGCAGAGCAGAGCAGAGTAGAGTAGAGTAGAGTAGAGTAGAGTAGAGTAGAGTAGAGTAGAGTAGAGTAGAGTAGAGTAGAGTAGAGTAGAGTAGAGTAGAGTAGAGTAGAGTAGAGCAGAGTAGAGTAGAGTAGGGTTGGTGGAAACAGGGCTATATTAGGCTTCAACCTCCCACATACACACAAACTCATGGTCTCTTAAAACCCTGCAGCTAGCGTTAAACAATAGGAAGTTAATACGTTCAAAATTATTGTTCATTTGACTTTTCTTTTTCTTTGATTTATTTTTAGAGACAACAAACGTCTTGTTTGCTGATTCCGAGAAAGATCAGCAAGTTCCGAGCGCGCTGCAGAGACGCCTTCGTGCCCTCGGCCTGGAGCCAGTGGAGCCAATGGAACAATGTAACTTTATAAAAATGTCTTTCTGTGGAGGGAGGGGCCATGTGTTTACAAATGTATAATATCACAATAATTGTTCAGAAACTGTTTTCCTCGACTGGGATTCAGAAATGTCCGTGAGGGAGTTTAAAAATCACAAATTCTACTTTACTCTAATTTAATCTGATTCTACTTCATGTAATCACGTAAACCGGGCTCTTATGAGGGGGCGACAGTGGCGTTGGTAGAGCATTGGCCTTTGACCCTGAAGGTCGTGGGTTCGGACCCTTCACGAGACCTTCTCCACGGACTCCCACTGATGTCTGCTGTCGTTGTGTCCTTGGGAAAGACACGTAACCCCACTTTGCCTGAAGCCCCCGCTGAAAGATCAAGGCTGAGGGGCTGGTGCTCTGTGAACTGGGTGCACTTCTGACTGCCCAACCCCACCCAGAAATGGATTAAGGGGAAGAAGATGGGTGGATCCTTATGAGACAATGAGCAGTGATACAATCCAATCCAATTTATTCATAAAGAACTGTATAGACCACGTTTTCCAAATGTATGTGTTCAAGAAAATAGAAGTCAAACATTATGCACAAAAAACAATAAAAATAAGAAAATATCAGTTAACAATAAAAATGTAATGAAAACGATGAAATATCAGTTAACCGATTTAAAAGTAAAAGTAGAATTAAAAACAATAAAATAAAGAATATAGAGGACCATACAGCTCACACAGTGTTAAAAGCCATTTGAAAGTTTATATATTAGAAAAGTCAGTTTCCACTCTAGCTCATATAGAAACATTACCACTGCAGGAAAGGTCTTAAAGTATTGATTATTGATCCAGGTTGAAATGTTAAGTGAAATCCAAATGTCAAAATACTCTGTTTACTCCCGTATCCACTATTTATTCTTGGTTTTTTGTTTGTTTGTTTTATACATGTTTATTTATTGAATATCTGTCATTGTTCTTCTGTGTCTGCATTGTCCGTGTCTTTTGTACTGTGTGAAAAAGTGACTATTAAAAGATCCTGGTTTCCTTCCCTTTTACATGTTGTTGCTTCTGCTTGTTTTAGATTCTTCAAATAAGCACTTTTTAGATCATGACTTCTGTAAAAACGGTTTCAGGAAAAATCAAAAGTTTGTAGTTTCAAAATCCAATATTAGCTTTTCAACAGGTTTTGTTTGAGATATTGTAGTGATAATAATGCGTTGGTTTTGTATATAACTCCATACACAACTATTACTGTAGCCACGGCTGCCCTGGGGCACACTGAAAGGACTAAAAATTACAAAAATGTGTGAATTAAGGAATTATTATTTAGTTATTTTATTCATTTCCGTCAGAATCTTCACTCAGACAACAATAGAGCACACATTATTATCATTTATAAGTGACAGAAAGTAGATTTTGTGAAGAAAAGTATATTTGGTTTAGGTTCAACAGTAGAAGAATCTCTGTATCTGTTTTTGTCTCCTTTAAAAGCGTTCCCTGTTTTCTTACAATAGTCAAAAAACACTGGAAAACCCTGCTTTAACCCTTTTATTTATATGTGTTTTATTATGATTTATTATCTGTCCATAAATGTTTCAGTGTGAGTTATTTGAGAAAAGTGTCTAATGTACATTTCTCGTTGCAGGTAAAAGGAAAAAAGAAAAAGTGCCAAAACACCAGGTGCGGGAACAAAAAAAATAACAGATCTAAAAAGCCTTTATAAAGCTCCATTCCATTTGTAATTGTCTTTTAAATAATGTAATAAAGTTTCAATAAAATATCACACATTTGAACTGGATGTGCTGGTTTTCCATGTGTGTGTGTAGAATCAAGCTCCGGTTTCATTTCAGCTCAGTTCAGTTCTACTTTGTCAAACCCCGTAGATATATTTCCATCATCTCCAGATTTTGATGCTCGGCTCAGTCAGGACCGGAGCTTGAGGATTTTATCTATTGTACAGAGGCGTTGGGGAAACTGGAGCGTTTTCCTTTTTTTGATTCATGCAGATCTGTGTAGCACTGTATGAGCTGTAGGAGCCAATATCCCTTGGGACAATAAAGTTTATCTAAAGTTATCTTAATTTATCTTTACCATGTGGGTTAGGGTTAATGTTAGGATTTGGGTTATTGTTACTAGGGTTACTAAAATCTTGGTTCTGACAACAGCCTGGTAGGATCGGCCTCCTCTGAAAGACCGAGCCTCCAGGACGATTCTTTCAGGCTGTAGCTCCCAAACAGTGCGACGATCCTCTCCTCTCTCTGCGTTCTATAGTGTCCGCTGACTTCAACATAAATCAGCTTATTTACAGTTTTTCTCAGTCACTTTGGTGCATTTCTCAGACTTAAAGTTCTCAAAACTATTAGTTCAACCTACTCAACATGAGTCATGTGTGACATCATCGCAGCAGTTTCTCCTCTGAACACTTTACAAATGCTTTCGGACATGTATCAGTTACTTTCATACAATTCTCTGCTGTTTTCTAACATTATCATTTGCTTCTGTCCAGTCAAAATGAAACATATTGATCACTTCTGAATAGTCTTTCCCTATAAAACCAATAGTTCTCATTTCAGGGCTTTGGTATCACATACAAAATTGTTAAACTAGTTCAAAACCTGTGTTCATATTTCTTGGCAGTCAAAAAAAAAAAGTCCTTGTCATTACAAAATGACAATTTATAATCACAAATCATTTTCCTTGGACAAAATGAAGAAAAACACAGAGAACAAAGCGTGTGATATGATTCTTTCTGTTTCCCAGTCCCCGAAAAACAAAGTTATAAACAAACAAATGGAGAAAAGCACAGACAAAAACAGAAGAATATTTTTGTAGAATATTTTTCGGATTATAAATCGCACCAGCTGAAAACACGTAGTATGGAAGGAAAAAAACATGTATAAATCGCATTAAAGAATGTTAGCCTCTTTTTGGAGAAATGAATGTGATCAAATCCAACATCAAGAATAGACATTTCATCTTGAGGCAATTTAAAATAAAATTAGAATAGAGAACAACAGGCTGAATGAGTGTCGGTTGTATGACTGGTTTGTTAACCTAAAATATTACAGTCATTTCTATAACTTTAGCATATACTGTAGATATAGCATAAGTTTACCAAAGAACCAGTGTCACTCCTAATCACAAGATCCAATCAGATATAATTTTAAAATATAAAATGTAAGAATTTCCAAAGTATATGTCACCCCCTCGGCTAAACAGTGACAAAGTTATTTCTGCGACTTATAATCCGGAAAACACAGCAATAATACCACCTCCTGTTAGAATAGCAGAGCGTGTGTTTTAGTGTTGAACTGTCTCCATCTTCACAACAATCCTGTGAGAAGAAGAGAGGTCGAATTAGTAATAATGGCTTTGATTAAACTGTATTTATAAAAAAGTAGGATAAGCAGAGTGTGATTTTAAGAGAGAAACTGCTTCAATCGTTGTTTCCATCTTTGGTAAAACATCGCACAAGAACGGGAAGGTCTTTTTAAGTTTGAATAATGTGAATGTGATTTTAAATATATGCAAAGTTTAATTATTGAGTCAAAAAAGTGTAAACAAGAGGCTGAAATTTCCCCCCTGTGCAACACAAGAACTATTTCTGTTTGATATTTATATTATTATGACTGATATTATCTATTGGCTGCTTTTATAGTTTTAAAAGTGCTATTCTAATACAGATTTAGGTTAAGAAATCCTTTATGCGTGCCACAGTGAGGAAATGTCAGTGTTGCATGACCGGTAATAGGACAGTAGCAAGATAAATCAATTATAACTCTAAAAATAAAATCTCTAGCTTTAGCATAAAAAAGTAATATACTGTTTAATCTAGTGCAAGAAATATACAGCTGTGTGTTTACATCTGTGCATGTTAGTAGCAGCAGAGGAGACAGTGGACACATGTGGTTCTATATCATTATCATTATGACTATTATTATTATTATTATTATTCATTTTTGTCCTTTTTCCTTGAGCTACTAACCTCCTGTTGCATCTGAGACACACCCGCCCCCACACCGCGTGCACCAGGACCTGCCTCAGAGCCGGACTTCCCCAGACGTAGAGCGACGGAGTGCACAAGGAGTTAAACCTGGCCATAATCGCAAAAATATTTGTCGCTTCGTTTCTAAAAATAATCCCTCCTCCAAAGTATCTCAGCAGAATATTCACAAAGGAAGGCAACCACAAAACCAAGAATGTGATTACCACAAATATGATAATTCTCAGAGACTCCTTATTGCTGTCTTTCTCTGGTCCTGGTGGGTCCTTGTCCACCTGAAACCTGGCAACGAAGTAGAGTTTGATCGTCATGGCAACTTTAGTGAACAGAATGACTAGGAAAATGACAATGCTGTATAAGTATAGCTGTAACGCAGTAGAGATTGGGAGCATATATCTCAGCAGCAAATGCACATAGGTGTAGACCCAGCAGTAAATATTCACCGAAATGACAAGAGGTCGAGTTACAAAACGTCTGTAAAGGAACGGATGGCACACGGCGAGATACCGGTCGAACTGTGCGAACATAAACGTGAGAATGTTAATGCCCATGAGCGAGTTCAGGATGTAGAAAGTGCCATTTCTCGACGGGTAACCTTCGTAGACGTCGAAAAGCCCGACGTAGAAGACGGACAGGCCGACCAGCGTGTCGCACACACTGGTGTTGAGCATAAAGAGGAAGCGGTTCTGAAGGCGCAGCGCTCTTGTGGCCAGGATACTGACGGCGACGCTCCCGGCCACAAGGACGGTGCAGGAGGCGAACAGGAGCTGGAAGAGGAAGAGGAGGTAGTGTTCTGGACGAGAGAAGTCCACAGACAGAGGCACTCCTGTCCACGGCTCAGAGCTGTTGGACATTGTTTATGTGCAGGTTCAGTGGGAGTCTTGCTTATAGCCCTCAGCAGGAGGATCCCCACAGACACCGCGCCCTCTGATTGGTTGTTTTCAGAAGGGGAACTCAGGGTGACTTCAGACAATAGCAAACGTAAAACCCAAACCGCATTATTACTCTACTGCTGCATTACTTTGAAGTTACTTTCACCAAATACACATATACAAACTAAATGTAGCTTGTGATGCTAGCGTGAGGTTGAGTTTTTGGTTTGTAGTAATAGTAGTGAGGTTTATTTATAGAGCACATTTAACAGACCAAGGTCACCCAAAGCGCTTTAGAATTGTTCAGATTTCAGATTTTTTTTCCATCCACACACGGTGATGACGGAAGCGAGACGCCGAACACACTGGACCATCAAAACCTCCAACCAACACCATCCATTCACTCACTCATTACATTCATACCTATTGTGCATGTTTTTAATGGTAGGGGAAGGAGCGCCCCGGAGGAAACCTACGCAGAAAAGGGGAGAAAATGAAAACTCCACTCAGAAAGGCCCTGTTCCGACCGGGATTCGAACCCAGGACCTTCTTGCTGAGAAGCGAGAAGCAATTTGAACATAAAGTCACTTAAATGTTATTATTGTTGTCAAAAAAGATTTGACTGACGTGTTCAAAGTTTGATACAGAAAAACAGACGAAGATATGCAAGTTTAACATCTGTATTTAATTTATCTTTACAATCAGATATATTCAACAAGAGAGCTCCTAAACTATCCATGTCCCTCGCTGGCCCTGTGCTGACTCTGAGCCCCCGCCTCAAGCCAGAGCATATCAGGAGAGGTCCAGGAAGAAGGGGGCGTGTCGTATCAGGCAGCTTCCGGTCTGAGATCCGCCTCCGCACCATGTGGCCTCCTCTGTCTCGCCAGACCTAAACAGAAATCATTCACACACACTACCCCTCCCTAATTCTATAGAAATATTACTTCCTTGAGATAAGACAGGAGACTCTCAAGGCTGTCCCTCCAGATTCTGGGTCCATCTCCTTCTCCAAACAACGGAAAGGATTAGCAGAATCAGATCTTGCCCCCCCCCCAGATTAACTATCATTAACTCATATTCTGCACTTTGGACTACTAAGAGGTAGGGGAGACCAGGTCTTTTTGCTTAGGAAAGAGACAGAGTTCAAATCAGGGTCAGTAAAATTCACATCTGCTTTTTAGTCTATATTTAATTTCCCTCTCTTGACCTATATTAAACAATTAGGTCACAATCTTTCAATAACCCTTCTGGGTTATTGAAAAAAAAAAAATCATCGCCAGCATCTTAATTCTGGCTCGATGTCTGTGAAGAATTAATACAGGGAAAACAAACAACCCACAACCACATTCGAAACATATGTTTTTATCTAATAAATCCCTCTATACTATGGTTTTGCTTTCATTAACTGTGGCTTTGTGCCCGTGTGATTTTGCTCATGTCTATTCTACATTCTCAGAAACAAAACTGAACACAGAAAGACAAATGGTTAATATGAACATTATTATGGCGGTCAGTTTTCCAAATACATTTGTCGAAACAGGAAGTGCTGTCACTTCCTCCTCTCAGACAGTTTGGGATGAATGTACTTCCTTAATCAAATTGGTATTATCCTTAGAAGAGCTAATCTCTTTTAGCAGGTTTTTGGGGTCAGTTACTCTACAATGGTATTCGATTTTCTAATCCGTGCTGACAAATCGACAGCTTTTAAAATTCTCAAAAATACCTAAATATCTACTTTTGTGCTATACCCAAATACATTAAAATGCTTTTAAATGTTTTTGAATCTGTGTTGGTTCTAATCTATCTCAATAATCCATCTCATTAATCTAAGCTACACTCATGAACTTCTTGCATTGTCAACATTCACCTATGTTTGAAACAAGTGAATTTGACAAGTATCTAATAGAACTGTGCATGAACTGTAATGAACTTTATCTACTTTTGAAGTAAATACTTTTGGACATATTATGAAGGAAATGGTCCTTTTACCGTTTGATTTTTAGCCCTGTCTAAAAATAATCTCTATTTTTGAAAGCATCTATCTATTTCTACTCTTGTGACTCCAAAGCTCGGTTGTAGCTTGAGCCAAAGCATATTTCCAATTTGTGACTTCTGTCACTTTCAATGGCTGTCAAATAATTCTGATTCTAACAGTTTAGCTGCTCTATCAGAAGGATCACAATGTATGGTACCATTTTAACTCTTACTCTGAAGTTTGTTTATGAACAATGATCAAATTCTACTTTTTCCTACAATTTAACATCTACTAAAACGCTAAAATACTCATACTTTATCATTTTAAACCATTTTAACAGTTGCTCAGTCCCCCCAGACTAAAAGTCAACCTTTTTGTCTGCCAGACTGAACACTTAACATTTATTGCATTTGTCACAGTTGTGGTTCTAATTGTAGCAATTGCATTGGCAATAGATGATTTTTCATTGGCTGGTTCTCGTTCTGCAAATCACTATTTTATGTATTGTATTTCAGACAATTCCAAAAACAACACAGTAGTTCTCCAATATTAAAGACATGAATCTAAATCAAGTTGCCTGAAAGGGAGCAGGAAGAAGAGAACTATTTAAACCGTTCTCTACGATTATATGGCTATGAAATTAATTATTTAATAACCAAAAGCACATTCATGGCTTCTGTCCGCGGCTTATAACTGTTTAAAGTGTTGTCCAAAACTTAATATGTGTAAATACATCAGCTGTTTGTAATAAACAATAACATTTAACCTGTTCTCCAATGGAGCAGCTCAGAGGCTGCGTCAAGAGCAATGTTATATTTGAGCTATTTTTAGATTTAAAATTTTGTTAAAGCCTGTTGTTCTATGTCTGCATTTTAATACTACTCTCTATAAACACATCTGCACTAGATCCTACAGATGTGGAAAACAGAAGCATCCAAAATCTGACTCTATTTGATTCCTTTTTACTCTAATTATTAGAACAATTTGACCTTATTTATACTTATTTCCACAATAGAACTATTTTGATTATTCACTAGTCTAACTATTATTACTATTGTTTATTCTGACACCTCTTCTTAGCGACATTTTAACCTATAGCTCCTTGAATCCAATGACATTATAGCTCCAGACTATTTCATTCTATTCTATTATTATTATTATATGATCTATTATCTTAAAGAGTAGATCTGTTTGATGTTATAAGCGCTATTATTTCTCCTTTTGAATTTGCACCACACTAAATTTAGAATGACCCCCTATGGGACAAATAAAGAATTTTATTTTATTTTGGCAACTCCAAAAATTATTTAATAATTTTCCCATTTTGCTTTTAGGCTGCCCTTTCTATTATTTATTTGTTCTTGTAAATATATGTTTTACACTTCTTTCTAATGATTTAGAAGGTTAAGGACCATGACCACCTATGACAATAACATTACAATACTCCCCTCTCTTGGTCGTGGGCCAAGTGTAAATGTATGTATTCGTCTGTGTGTGTGTAGATTACTGTTCCAATCATCTCCAGTTGTTTCCTCCCGGATCGTCCTCAATTCGTATTGTGGGCTTTGGTGCCAACGTAGAGGCTCATTTCCTTTATGATCCGTACTACTGTGTTATCCCTGAAACAGGTGCAGTTTATCTTTTATCTGAAAAAGAAACATTAGAACACAAGAAATGCCCACTTCCCTGGCATGGTGCAGCCTGTCAATCTTTTTCCAATTTGAGCAAAACATAACTACATTGACAGACGGTCGTGTGACATCAGGGCAGAGGCTGTAGCCAAATACAGACTTAACAATATGTATGTTTCTAATTTTATACTCCCCTAAATGTGAGTTACAAACCAAAGTTGTCCTCCGCCCAATGACCGCTCACTGCGGTTGGACCGAATCACTGTCAGGACAAACAGCAGAGGGAGGGACTCCCAGTACCTTCAGCAAGGTATTTCATCTCAGAGTACTTTCCGCAGAGTACTTTCTCAGAGTACTCATCCCAGAGTACTCTCACTTTTACACCTGTTCAATAAAGCTTGTTATCTTTGAATCTCTAGTACTTACACCGTATGCTGTTGACAAAAAATAATTATTCCATGATCACATTAAAACATTACAGAAAAACATTTGTTATTCCATGATTCCGTTCAGCACTCCTCGTTCACTCCTCATTTCACAACACACTCACAACACACTCACAACACACTCACACAGGCCGCCTCCCCACGTTAGTATATTGGTCCAGAGTTTGTTAAGGTCAACGTAGTGTACTTGACATGACGCACAAACATATAACATACACAAATATATAACACACACAAACATATAGACAACACAGGAGGCCTGTAATTTAACTTTGTTATATTTTTCCATGTCCAATTACAATTGTCTCATGAGCTATTTTATTGTTGCAACTTTCAGAGCCTGCAGAACATGCAGAGCTTTAAGAGATTTTTCCTAAAAGGATCCATTTCAAACTTTAGTGTTTACCACGTGGTCTTTGCTCGGGCTTATCACAGACTGTGTCCCCTATATTTTTAATGAGCTCTTGTTACTTTAAAAGTCGTGCACGTGCAATAAATGTTTTTCCCTTTTTTTTGTAAAGCCAGTTCGGATTCATTAAAAATGTAAATTAGTCTCAAACTTTAATACTTCACCTTTGTTTCACGTTCATGTGGAGAAAAGACCATTATTCTACGTGTGTTGACGTACTTGCACCAATCATGTCTCAGATAAACTGCCAACAGTTGTATCAAAGACATAATTGTCCTAATTGTTTCTAATTTTAGCTATTTGGAAGAGAAACATGTCATAAAAGATTTCATAAAATGTCCCTACATCCGTGTTTTCAACCAATGGACCGTGGTGCGTTAGTGTGCCATCAAAAATGGTCTAATATCACCTTTAGCCAAGATTTAGAAATACTCTATTATTTTTCAGACTTTTTTTTTTTGATTGTCTGAACAAACCACTTTTGTATTAAATGCAGTTCTCTTTCTAGCACCAGTTTCAACTGTGCATGTGATTGTTCTTAAATGAGAAACGAGCCACGGTTCAGAGGTTGAAAAAAAATTGCGTTAAATATCCGTATTACCAAGATCATGCAGTCAAAATCAATAATTCTAAACTTCTCCGCGTCTTATAACTTTAAATAACAATAATAGTTTTAATAATAAAGCTCATCTAAATCATGCACAAATATACTGCTGTTCTAATCTCCTTGTGTCTCATGCTAAAGTAAGAGTCTAATAATTTTGACAATTGTCTTGTAATCATTCATGCAGTTAAATGTAGTGTTTTGAACGTATGACCTAAATGTGTAAATATGACCTAAATGTCCTTAATGTCTTGGTGCGCTTGTTGCCTGTCTGTATACAATACCTTCTGTCTGTTTCATTTAGCCCTCCAGTCCTCCTCTTATGGCGTCTTTCAATTGTCTTTGTCTCATGGTGTCCACTGTCTTTGTCTCAATGTCTTTTTTCTTCTTCTTTCAATCAATCACTTTCTTTTTTCTTCCGATAACTTTTTCTCATAATGTCTTTCTTCTTCTTTCAATCTTTTTCTTCTCCTTGCAATGTCTTTTTCTTTCATGTCTTCTTTGTCTCATTTTTGACGCACACAAATGTGTTGTCGTGCTCTTCTGCTCGGTTCACACCGTTCCTCTTCGTGCACATAACTCCACTCGGTTTGTGCAAAAGTCCGGTTCCTCTCCATGGAATGGAGGCCGGAGAAGTCTTCTTCGAGAGTTCCTGTTAGCTGCTGTAGCCGATGCTGCTGTCTTTGGTGCCCCCTGTGGGTGAAACGGGGGAGACGCTGATGGTCCCTTTTAGTAGACGCTCAGTTGAGGCTTGTGGCGGGGAGGATTTAGGCCAATGAAACAGACAGAAGTTTTCTCAGAAAAAACAGACAAGAAACACAAACAAGTGTGTTAATTACCATACAAAACCAATGATTAATTACAAATCTAAATAAACCTATGAAATAATTAATATTAACATTTTAAACATTAGATTCTGAAAACCGAATTCTGCATTCAACTGCTATCCTAAGCCCTATTGTTCCAAAAGTATAATGCTCTCTAAGATCATTCTAACTCTTATATCACCAAAATGTAGGGAAAAAAAAACTTGTCCAGACGCCTTGGAAATAAAAATAAAATAATGCCTCTTTATAATCTAACTCAAAGTTCTGTGATCATATGACTCCATGTCAGTAACATTATCATGTGTATAAATGTAATTTTCTACAAAAAAATATATATATTTGGTAATAGTTCTGTCTTCACGAGAGAGAGAGAGAAAGAGAGAGAGAGAGAGACAGAAAGAGGGAGGGGAGGGGCCTCCCGAACAAAGGAAAACATGGACGTTCTGAAATACATCCTCCTGTTAGCTACATTTTCCTCGTTTTTTATCGTGACAAGGTTTTAATCAGTGGTAAAAGTTTTTCTCACGTCAAACGACACTTTACATTTTATCCTTAAATACGTCAGTAATGGAAAACATTACAATTTGCTTACATGACTAATGCATTACCAGTCACAGCAGGATGTTTTTCCGTAATACCTCTGTAACTATTAAAACATTACATCACAATACAAGAGAAAAACTCCCAGACTGATCTTTTGTCATTTCTTCACATGAAAACTCGACAGCCAAGTGGCTCTCTTTTTTCTCATTAATCAGATCATTATTATCAGAATCCACATTTTAAATACTTGGCTTTTTTCTGTTTAAATGTACCCTTTTTCCCGCCCCCCGGGGGATATGGAGGTCTTATTATCCTATAACTTCTGACCCTAAAGCTGTCCCTATTTTCTAATTGTATTCCTATTTTCACTAAACACTTGTGCCTCTCTGCACTTTAAAACGGTGTGCCTCTTTTGCACTTCTAAAACCCTTGTGGACTTTCTTTCCCTTTTTTTTTTTTTTTAGAGAGAGACCAAATCCCTCAAGGTTTAAAAACGTCAAAAACCTGACTATTGTTCTATCGCGTCCGATAAACGCCCGTCACGGCGGTCTGTCCACACCTGCAGTCATGCTGGGCCGAGATCTCTCTGTCTTCTATTTAAAACAATGTGCAGATTTTAGAAATGGTATCTGCTTACCTGTGTTTTGCAGAGTAGAGAGAGCCCCCAGACCCAACAGACCCAGTCTATCTATCTGAGCTCATCTCGCGTCTTCTTTCTGTATCAAATCACGTCTCGGGTCACCAAATGAAGCCAATAACTCCTTTGGCTCGCGTGTCCACAATTTGGTACAGAAATCAGACGAAGATATCCAAGTTTAACATCTGCATTTAATTTATCTTTACAATCAGAATACAGAATATTTCAACAAAAAAGTGCTCCTAAACTAATATGTCCCTCTCCTCTACCCCTGCGCTAACCTTCCCCCCAGAACTCAAACCAACAGTTTTATCACGACGTCTGATGACGTCACTTGTGGGCGTCTCCCGAATGTTCTTTTCGGGTGTGGCTGGCGTCCCGTGTCCACTGGGAGGCGTCAGAATGCCTTTGGAGAATCTCCCAGTCTGCCTGAGAGAGATTAGCCAGATGGTGGTTTGGACTTTTGGCCTCGCCAGAGAGACAAGAATGTTTATTCCTGGAGTTAATAATTTGTCCCGTTTTGAAAGTTGGTATCTCTATGACTGATTGTAGTTTCTCCATTTGACCCTCTTTATTCCTGTTTGCAATCCTTGTCCTTGGGGCTTTTCCCCGTGCACATTCTTCAGAGGGCCTATTTTCAAAATCATTAGTATTACAACATTTTTAATTATGCAACAACACACAGCCACAAGCACACACAAGCACAAGCACACACAGTCACACACAGTACACGCACACACAGACACAAGCACACACAGACACAAGCACACACAGACACACGCACACACAGTCACACGCACCCACAGTCACACGCACACACAGTCACACGCACACACAGTCACACGCACAGACAGCCACGCTTCAGGGGCCCAGGTTGAAGGAACTGGAGTCTTCCTCTGGCAGAGATTTTCCTTTGAAAACATAATAAAGAGACATCAGTTTTATCTACTCAAATATGACTTTGATATATTCATCATCAACAACATCAGTATTTATTGATCACCAGGAGTGGCCCCCTGATCCACAGGATCCTTGAACATGTTTATTTGGGACTGTGACGAGACTGTGCATTGTGAGAGAAAGACACTTACATCGGCTGTTTTGGGAGTCGAGTGATTATCTCACTCCTCTTGATTGTGAAGAAACTCAGCGACAGTTTTGTCAACACTGACTCCTGGAACATGATCGATATTCATTTTGGACCTACAGGGCAGCAACACAACTGTAGGGATGAACGACACACACATCACAACATCATTATCATAATCACTGCGTCCCATATATGCATTCACAAACAACCTACATGACAAATGTGGGGTGTTAAGTCTTCCTCAGGAGATGACAATGGCCGATCTTCTAATTCTGGAGCAAAGTCTTGTCTTCCCAGTCAATACTAGAGAAAGAAGAGGTCAGCAGAAAAAGTATCTAGTCGTTATGGCATTGTTTTTTTTTAATAGTTATTTAACTTGCATTATGGAGGCTTTTGAACTCTTGTACATTGAAGACCTCATTCCAATTGATTTAGGCCATACTGGAAAAGATACAGAGAAAAGATGCAATGAAGAGACATGTAAATTATTACAATGTCTATATTATATCATGCTCATAATTTATTTGGTAGTAGTCAGCAAGACTTTTCTTACTTATTCTCAATACATAATAATAAAATGTATGTAGTGGTCACGGAAGTTAGATTTGAGGTAAAGATGGTGCGTTCAGACCAAACGCGATTTCTGCGGCCAAATCGCGTATATCGCGCGGCTCGCGCGGCTTGAGCCGCTTGTGACAAATTGTGGCAGCCGCTGTCACAGAGAAACTTGGCCGCGCGGCCAGGACACTAGAGGGCAGCCGCTGTCACAGAGCGTTGAGAGCGTTTAGGGGCGGGGCTTGTCTCTTTTGCCTGTAGCTTCCCAACATGGATGTCAGCGAAGGAGTTGCTTGGCTCTATCTAATAAATAAAGCCAGACAGCGTCGTCAAAGGGCGAATCGACGACGTGTCTGGATTCACCAGATAGTCCGTAGACGGTTGGAGTTTGGTGAGTTTCACCATTTGCTCCGGGAGCTGCGCTCGGATGAGGGTCGCTTTCAGCGGTACTTTCGTCTCTCCCTGGCCCAGTTTGACGACCTACTGACCCGCATTGGCGCTAGGATCACCTACCAGGACACCAACTACAGGCGCTCTATTCCAGCTGAAGAGCGCCTGTCCATCTGTCTGCGGTTAGTGTTTTTTACCCCATTCGGAATTCCTAAATACTTACAAAGTTTGTCATTTTTCAATCACAATCCACAATGTAATTGCTCAGAAAACAGTATTATGCAACAATTTGGTGTCTATGATTACTGTCTATGATGTTTACTGTCTACTAGTTTAACGTATTTTATGCTACACAAGTTTTGTCACGTGATTTTTATGAATGTAATTGTGATAAATATGTTCATATCATTTTGTAATTGCAGGTTTCTTGCCACTGGGGACTCCTACAGGACCATTGCGGGGAGCTTCAGAGTGGGCATATCCACCGTCTCCATGCTCATCCCAGATGTGGTGGCAGCCATCTGGGACTGCCTCGTGGAGGAGTTCATGGCTGTGCCTGGAGCAGAGGAGTGGAGGTCCATAGCGCAGGACTTTGAGGTCCGATGGAACTTCCCTCTGTACTGTGGGGCCATTGATGGGAAGCATGTGGCTGTGAAGGCACCCCCCAACTCTGGGTCCATGTTCTTTAATTACAAGGGGCACCATTCCCTTGTGCTCCTGGCTGTAGTGGATGCCCAGTACAGGTTCAGGGTCATTGATGTGGGAGGGTACGGCAGATCCAGCGATGGAGGCATCATGGCCAACTCTGCCTTTGGTGAGGCTCTGCGCGAGGGCACACTCGACCTGCCTCCTGACCAGTGCATACCTGGAGCTGACCACAGAGGACCCCAGCCCCATGTGTTCGTGGCAGATGAGGCCTTTCCACTGCGCCGCAATTTAATGCGCCCTTTCCCTGGACGTGGTGGCCTTACCCCAGAGCAGCGCACCTTCAACTACCGCCTCTCCCGGGCCCGGTTAGTGGTGGAGGATGCATTTGGGATTTGGTCTGCGCAGTGGAGAGTGTTTCGCCGTCACCTGGAAGTCTCCCCAGAAGTTGTGGAGAAGTGTGTGAAGGCCACTTGTGTCCTTCACAACTTCATGAGGATGGCTGGAGATGGGCAGGTTCCTGCACCGAGGGGAGCTGCTGCCGGTGAAGAACCACTTCCAGGCGTGCAGCGGATGGGCGCCAACAACGCGACCAGAGAAGCAGTGGACATAAGGAAGGTGTTCATGGCCCACTTCAGTGAGGAGGGAGCACTGCCGTGGCAGCCCACAGAGTAGTCATGTCCACCACAAGACTGACCCACAACGGCTCTTTTCAGAGCCACCCACAACGGCTCTTTTCAGAGCCACCCACAAAATACAAAGAGCCTAACTTCATTCCTGACATATAATGTGCTGAGCCTCTTGAATATGAAATTCTTTACATTTTTTCTGGCCATAGTCCAAACCCATATTGATTTGCACTATTCTATTCACCTGTATACCTTCTGTTTCTAGGTAATGACTGCCAGACTCCACTGCGACTCCACTCCAACTTCAGGTTAATCATATGCACATTCAAGCTTTTCCGTAATTACAAGTTTGTTAAAACAGTAAAAGGTGAAATGAATAAAAAATACTGCCAACTAATGTATTGCTCTTTAAGTGTTAGTTATTTCATCTTCTATAAAACCCAGTCAGCTCTTATTAAAGTAAATGTACAAATATAGAATAGCATTTTCTGTCAGTATTATATGAAAGGTAGTAATGGTTTGCTTGAAGTAGAACACATGAGGTTTGAAAAATATTTTCTTTATAAAAAAAGGAACAAACAATGAACAATAAATTAAATGTACATATAAACAAATGAAAAGGAGCTTGCTTGGAGGAGGTGCGGTGGAAGAGGAAAGGGACACATGTCTGTTTCCTCTCCTGCAAAAGGTGTCACCTTAGGTCAAAAAACTGTCTGTTCTGGCCAATGGTTCCAAATTAAGCAGAACGGTGCTGCTTTCATATAGAAGTTGATACATTTTGAATTTAACAAATTCTCTTGACTCTGGTGCCACCCTTTGCAGGAGAGGAACGAGAGAGAGCAGGAACTGATGGTCTTCTGAGTAGTCGGGCGGTGCGGCTGCTTTGGTCCGTAGAGTCTCCAGCAGCTCCCGCTCCCACTCGGAAGGCGGCTCTACGGACGTGGGCCTCTTCCGAGCCCTCTTCCTTGGTGGGCCTTCAAAGAACACAGGGCAATCACAGTGTTAAAAAGTGGAACATGTATTTCAAAAAAGCAAAATGAAGAGAGCAAATAATATCTGTATTAAAGCCAGAGTGTGTAGACATAGTTAAACACATGTAAAACACTTTTAAGTTGTGTGTTTGTGTTACAATTAACTTGAACATTGCAGTTATCAATGAAATTACTCACACAAGCACAAATTTCGACAGTTACAAACTAATATCTCTGAAGTGTATTTCGCAATGAAATTTGAAATTGGCTGTTAAAAAAGTAATACTCTATTGTCTGCATTAAACAGGATAGCTGCCATCTTGTGGCAACCTTTGCATGTATTTGTTCAGTACTTTTATAGCATAAGGTATTTCAGTAGTATGTTTTTATCGAAGAAAGAGGGAAGATGTGAAGCTTCAGACCAAAGCTTCTTTCCACCTGTAGTGCCTTGACATCTTGTCGTTTCTCTGTAAATTTGTCGTCTACACTGATGTAACAGCCCTTGGGTAATTTTGGCATATTATGCAGTAACATTTTGTTTATATGAACAGTCCTGTAATAAGAATAAAAATAAAACAATGATTAAAAAAAGCCACACCTGTAGGTGCAGAAGCAGGGGAAGGTCCAGCCCTCACAGAAGAAGAACCGGCTGAGGAAGAAGCAGCAGCAGCAGCAGCAGCAGCAGCAGCAGGCAGCTCAGGCCAAGATGTCTCACCTTGTGTGGTGGTGGCAGTATCTGCACCAGAAGAAAACAAGAAATACAATTATTTCATATCATGTGTACATTGCGCTTATGACATTTATATGTACATAATAATGTACATTATTATGTACATTTAAATGATTTGTTCATATGAAAGGGAAAAGTGAAATTTAACACAACACATGATCAAGATCTATCCTGGTTTGAAAATAGCCAATGCCTATTTTCACCTGGCCATGATGTTAAGAAAGCATTAAAAGAAATGCATACACAGAAAGCAATATAAATGTAAAAGTCAGAAAAATGTGGGTAATAAAAAGGAAAGAAATGTATTTTTTCCAACTGTTCGAGGTCTCTGTTTGCTGCATGACACCGACCTTCAGCACCTGACAGCCCTGCTGCTGCTGCTTCCTCTGGCTCTTCTTCTGGGTGGTTGTACCCTGTGGTCTGCTCCTCCTCGGCCCTTCGCCTTGGCATGTTCCCGGAGCTGTCACGGGGAGCGATGTAGGGCTCGAGGAAGGACATGACCACAAGGTACTTCCACGTCTGGCCTTTCCCTGCTTCTGCACCACTCTTCTTCACCTTTTCCTTCTCCTTCCTGCTCTCCTTAGCATATGTGTCCCTCAGGTTCTTCCACCGCTTTTTGCAAACTTCCACTGAATAAACACATCAACTCGTAAGCGGGAAAGTAGTAGTTTTTTTCGCGGGGAAATATTTACTGTGAAAAGTTAAAATAACTTACCCGAGACACCAACCACCTCGCTAACCCTCCTCCAAGCAAGCTCCTTTTTATTTCGGTCCCGGTAGCTGTGGTCTGCAGTGTTGTATAGCTCAGAATGAGCACCGACCTGAGCTATTAACATGTCCTCCATGATCTACTGTCATCTACTAGTGTTTTCCCGGTAGTGAAATGCGTCACTACGTCACTGTAGGAGAAAGCTCCTGATTGGTCGGCACACGCGAATTCTCCCAAAAAGTTCAACAATGTTCAACTCTAGCGGCGGCCGCGTTGGAGGCACGAATCGCGCGAAACGCGCGTCAAAACGCTTGACATCTCAAAACACGCCGCGCGAATCGCGCGAAACGCTCAAATTTGCGCCGCTCTGGCCGCGCGAATCGCGCCGCGTGATCTCTCGCCGCTCCTTGGCGCGCGTCCCCCATGTTGTGTCAATGTAGACCCGCCGCTTTGGCCGCAGAAATCGCGTTTGGTCTGAACGCACCATTAACCCCACTTTGCCTGGATCCCCCACTGAAGGATCAAGGCTAGGGACTACAGTTGGAAACTAGCTGTTAGCTAATACTGACATATTTACAGCAATGTTGATTAATGTGTACTGATAGTGTGTAATAAATAGAGCAGCCGTCCTCCTGTGGACTCAACTGTGGACTCACCTGTGGACTCACCTGTGGACTCACCTGTGGACTCACCTGTGGACTCTCCTGTGGACTTTCCTGTGGACTCTCCTGTGGACTCACCTGTGGACACACCTGTGGACTCTCCTGTGGCCTCTCCTGTGGACTCACCTGTGGACTCTCCTGTGGACTCTCCTGTGGACTCTCCTGTGGACTCAACTGTGGACTCAACTGTGGACTCAACTGTGGACTCTCCTGTGGACTCATCTGTGGACTCTCCTGTGGACTCACCTGTGGACTCTCCTGTGGACTCACCTGTGGACTCACCTGTGGACTCAACTGTGGACTCTCCTGTGGACTCATCTGTGGACTCTCCTGTGGACTCACCTGTGGACTCACCTGTGGACTCTCCTGTGGACTCTCCTGTGGACTCACCTGTGGACTCTCCTGTGGACTCTCCTGTGGACTCACCTGTGGACTCACCTGTGGACTCTCCTGTGGACTTTCCTGTGGACTCACCTGTGGACTCACCTGTGGACTCATCTGTGGACTCTCCGGTGGACTCACCTGTGGACTCACCTGTGGACTCACCTGTGGACTCACCTGTGGACTCACCTGTGGACTCATCAACTGTGGACTCTCCGGTGGACTCACCTGTGGACTCACCTGTGGACTCAACTGTGGACTCAACTGTGGACTCAACTGTGGACTCTCCTGTGGACTCATCTGTGGACTCTCCTGTGGACTCACCTGTGGACTCTCCTGTGGACTCAACTGTGGACTCTCCTGTGGACTCATCTGTGGACTCTCCTGTGGACTCACCTGTGGACTCACCTGTGGACTCTCCTGTGGACTCTCCTGTGGACTCACCTGTGGACTCTCCTGTGGACTCTCCTGTGGACTCACCTGTGGACTCACCTGTGGACTCTCCTGTGGACTTTCCTGTGGACTCACCTGTGGACTCACCTGTGGACTCACCTGTGGACTCATCTGTGGACTCTCCGGTGGACTCACCTGTGGACTCACCTGTGGACTCACCTGTGGACTCACCTGTGGACTCACCTGTGGACTCACCTGTGGACTCATCTGTGGACTCTCCGGTGGACTCACCTGTGGACTCACCTGTGGACTCAACTGTGGACTCAACTGTGGACTCAACTGTGGACTCTCCTGTGGACTCATCTGTGGACTCTCCTGTGGACTCACCTGTGGACTCTCCTGTGGACTCAACTGTGGACTCAACTGTGGACTCTTCTGTGGACTCATCTGTGGACTCTCCGGTGGACTCACCTGTGGACTCACCTGTGGACTCACCTGTGGACTCAACTGTGGACTCAACTGTGGACTCAACTGTGGACTCTCCTGTGGACTCATCTGTGGACTCTCCTGTGGACTCACCTGTGGACTCTCCTGTGGACTCACCTGTGGCCTCACCTGTGGACTCTCCTGTGGACTCATCTGTGGACTCTCCTGTGGACTCACCTGTGGACTCACCTGTGGACTCTCCTGTGGACTCACCTGTGGACTCACCTGTGGACTCTCCTGTGGACTCTCCTGTGGACTCATCTGTGGACTCTCCTGTGGACTCACCTGTGGACTCACCTGTGGACTCTCCTGTGGACTCACCTGTGGACTCACCTGTGGACTCTCCTGTGGACTCACCTGTGGACTCTCCTGTGGACTCACCTGTGGACTCACCTGTGGACTCAACTGTGGACTCAACTGTGGACTCACCTGTGGACTCACCTGTGGACTCTCCTGTGGACTCACCTGTGGACTCACCTGTGGACTCACCTGTGGACTCACCTGTGGACTCTCCTGTGGACTCACCTGTGGACTCTCCTGTGGACTCACCTGTGGACTCACCTGTGGACTCACCTGTGGACTCTCCTGTGGACTCTCCTGTGGACTCTCCTGTGGACTCACCTGTGGACTCACCTGTGGACTCTCCTGTGGACTCTCCTGTGGACTCACCTGTGGACTCAACTGTGGACTCAACTGTGGACTCACCTGTGGACTCTCCTGTGGACTCTCCTTTGGACTCACCTGTGGACTCTCCTGTGGACTCTCCTGTGGAATCACCTGTGGACTCCCTGTGGACTCACCTGTGGACTCACCTGTGGACTCACCTGTGGACTCACCTGTGGAGGGGCTGGTGCTCTGTCTACAACCCAGAAATGGATTAAGGGGAAGAAAATGGATACATTTTGGAAAGAAAATACTGTAAGGAGATGAAAAGTCCATATATGTGTGTATGATTTTCCATCTGAACAATCCCCCTGTTGTGTGTGTGTATGTGTGTATGTATGTGTGTGTATGTGTGTGTGTGTGTGTGTGTGTGTGTGTTTGTTCTATGCTTTAAAACATTTAAACAAAAAGTATTTAAAAACACAGACACAAGATTGATCTGATTTAACAATGGAGGTTTGGTCGCTGAGTTTGGACCCCCTTGTGTTGGTCGACCCCCTCGCCCACCGCCTTCTCTTGCCCCTATTTTTTCTTTTTCTTTTTTGGAATAAAGCAGAAAGAAAATGTGTACTTTTAATTATTCTGCGCTCTCTCACAGGTGCCAAGTAAAGTTTAGCGTGACGTTCGACTGAAAGAAGCGTGCTGCGGACCCCGAACCATATCGCTCATTTAGTCCACGTTTAATGACCATAATGAGTCAACAGTTATCTGGGACGCAGTCATCCAAACGCCCGCTAACAAAAGCTAAAAGTGTGTGTGTGTGTGTGTGTGTGTGTGTGTCTTACAGTAGCGGAGCATTAGCATAGCCGTGAAAGACGTGGTTTGAACAGAGCAGGTGAAAATCTCTCTTTGAATCGCTTCCCCTCCCGCTCTGCCCATTGTTCCTGCCGCTCACACATGGCACAGGCGCAGAGAAAGGATCCTATTATTCAGCCCCAAGCCTGTTCTCCTCGTTTATCATTGGTATAGCAAGGGGTTTGGGGGGAGAGAGGGGGGAGAGAGAGAGGGGGAGAGAGGGGGAAAGCAGGGCCTCTGTGGCAGCCTGAGCAGTTGTGTGCCAGCTGAAAGGACTCGGTCGGCGGGCTCAAGCTGCAGCGGTGCCCAGTCCACCACCTGCCCCCCTCTCTCTCTCCTCTCTCTCTCCTCTCTCCTCTCTCTCCCCTCTTCTCTCTCTCCCCTCTCTCCTCTCTCCCCGCTCTCCTCTCTTTTCTCTCTCTCCTCCCTCCTCTCTCTTCTCTTCTCTTTCCTCTCTCCTGTCTCTTCTCCTCTCTCCCCTTTCTCTCTCCTCTTGCCTCTCCCCTCTCTTCTCCCCTCTCTCCTCTCTCTCCTCTCCCCTTCCTCCCTCCTCTCTTTTCTCCCCTCTCTCCTCTCTCCCCTCTCTCCTCTCTCTCTCTCCTCTCTCTGTCCTCTCTCCCCTCTCTCCTCTCTCTCTCCCCTCTCTCGTCTCTCCCCTCTCTCCTCTCTCTCTCTTCTCTTCTCTCTCTCCTCTCTCCGTCCTCTCTCCTCTCTCTCCTCTCTCTCTCCCCTCTCTCGTCTCTCCCCTCTCTCCTCTCTCTCTCTTCTCTTCTCTCTCTCCTCTCTCCGTCCTCTCTCTTCTCTCTCCCCTCTCTCCGCTCTCTCCTCTCTCTCTCTTCTCTCTCTTCTCACCCCTCCCTCCTCTCTCTCTCTTCTCTCTCTCCTCCCTCCTCTATCCTCTCTCTCTTGCCTCTCCTCTCCCCTCCCTCCTCTCTCCCTTCTCTTCTCTCGCCTCTGGGCCTTTCAGTAAGCATCAAGTGACTCAGCAGCAGCAGGACTCATTCAGATCGACAACGCAACAAGAGAGCGAGAGAGCGGGAGGAGAGATGAATACTGTGTGTGTAGAAGGGGAATCAGACGGACAGCAGGAGCGTGTCACGGAGGCAGAGAACAGAGACTGCACCTGCTGCATTTGTGTAGAGAACTTAAATCGCAACAGGAGTCGTCTCGCAGGACTTCACAAAGTTGTGGATTCGGCAACACACGTATCAGAGAATCAAAAGCAGTAATAACAAACACGTACAGAGACATTGGTTCGTAGGGAGAGGACGAGAGTGTTCATACATGTTAATAAATGTCTGAAGTAAAAGGCAAAAGATGCAGAGGTCTGAGATCATGTCACAGCAATAGATTGTGAATATTAATCTCCTCCGTTAAAACTTATGTGCCACAACTTTTGCCTTCTGTGGGCTTTTTCAAAATGGCCGCGGGGGCAGGATAATGTTGTAAAAACACTTTTGCGCATGCGTTAGCCGACACTAGCCCTATTCATTTAACAAGTGAATTCAAAAGTCCACAGCGGCACATCAGCATCTTATGATTTTAATCTTTTTTTGTTCAGCACTTAGGATGTTACAAACTGCAAGTGATAATATAGCATGGAGGAATGAACACCGGCCAATCAGCTTTCGCCGCGATGCCAGTGGCTTGGCCTTCAGATAGACAAAACATAAAGTGGAAAAGTACTGTCTCCTGCAAATGTTAGAATGAGTTTGAACTTTAACCACAGTTGCTTCAAAGTGTCATGAAATATCCAAGCCTGTAAAAAGGAAAGAAGACGCCATTCAAAAGCATTGAGTAATTCTCTTTCCGGGTACACCCCCACAGGCACGGAGTGAGATTACAGCATGGAAGCGCACATGCTCATGGACCTTTTGGAGCCGGGACCCACCCCACTGGTCACAGCAGAAGCCATTTTTATTGACGGTAAAAAGACACGACCAAAGTTTTGGAGCGTGGACTTAGACAATCCTTTTAGCATCCGCCACGACACCAACAGATATGTTAGCTTCAACCTTCGGACCAAAACATCAAGTGGAAAAACTTCTGCCTCGGTCCTCGCTCTACAGCCTCAGTCCTGGATCTACAACCCTATCGTCTATGGTTCCCACTTTTTCCCACTAGGTTTTTTCATAAAAGTTTTTCCATGCAGATACAAGAAGGTCTAAGGACAGTGGGGATGATCCAGAACTCGACATTCAACAACTTTTATGGACATTGGTCTCTGCCCTATGTGGTTTCTTTTAGCGTTGTATCTGAACGGTTTGATTCTCTGATCTGTCGTTGGCGATTTCACTGGTTGTGTAAAGTCCCCCGACATAACTGCTGTTGAGATTTAGGGCTAGACAAGAATAAACTGAATAGAATCGAATCCATATTGTCTGTAAATGTCCTGGATCAACACCACGCACTGTCCTTCCAGCCTCAGTGAGTGTGTGTTTGTTTGCAAGAGAAAAGATACACTGCAAAAAGTGATTAAAAACAAGCCAAAAATTGCTCAAATTTGGCATAATGCATCTTAATATAAGCACATTTTGACTGCCTTAGAACACATGTGTCAAAGTCAAGGCCCGCGGGCCAACTCCGGCCCGCGAATGAATTATTTATGGCCCCCGGGACATTGCCTGCCATTGAGGCAATGTGTTGACCCCTTAAGCTCGCTAGCCCCCGCCGGCGGGAGCAAACGAGGAAAAAAATACATCTGCTGGCAATAGCAGATGTATTTTGAACTTCATAAGCCACAAGCTATATATCATTTTGAAGCTATTTTTCTCAGCTATATTTATGTGTAAGTGTAAACGATATCAGACTTTGCATTAAAAAGATATAACGCATAATATGGGCACAAAATAAATCACGTCTGTATTCGTTTTTTACCTTTCGTCTTCTGCTGCTCCAACAAATTAGACGTTCCCCATCCTTGCTTAGTCGCTTTCTCTCCGTAACTGTTCATTGAAGAAGAATATCCACTTGTATTTCCCAAAGTATAATCCATTCTGCAGATTTAATCAAAAAATGCCCTGAAAAGAGGTCCAGACAGCTCTTTTACATTTCACCAAGTTTGAGCTTTTTTTTTTTTTTACTATTTTCATGTTCTCAGATGTCTATTACATCTAATGTGTACAGTATGAGGATTGGCTTTAGAGCATATTTTATCTAGCCAGCAGGTGTCACCGGCACTGCCTCTGGATGTTGAGAAACATTGAACCAGTCCGGCCCTCGGCGCGTAGCAAACATTTTTTTTTGGCCCTCTGATGTATTTGACTTTGACATGCCTGCCTTAGAACAATATTTGCCAATGGAATGAGCGCATAAAGAAGCAGTTTTTGAAATAAGGCTAAACGGCTTTGTCTCATTGGAGAATTTGGGTTGGAAAAAGTCAGAATGTGCTCAAATTAATATAAAAACCACTCGATTCAAGCAATTATTACCTCAGCTTTGATCTTTTTTTTTTTGCAGTTTAAACAAATTCGAAATCAAAGCAAACCCGTGCAGTACCGCCGGGTCAGCTCTCTGCCCAGGACTGACCTTGCCGAGATCCTCAAACCTCCGAACCAGCCTTGGCTCGAGCCGCATCCCCACGATACAGAGACAGAACCGGTGAATTTAAGATCAGCAATCGATCCGGGGTGTACTCAAAGCGTCAATACTGATGGGTTATTGATGAAGGAGGCAGTGAGTCCTCATACTCAAAGACATACGTGCGCGTGTGTGTGTGTGTGTGCGTGTGTCTGTATATGTGTATGTTTGAGGATATAATGAGCTCGTGCTGAAGCAGGTTGTTGTCATATATATGCGCAAACTCCTTCAGCAAAAATCAATGAAAATCCCACACAAATGGAGATATATACATCGCCTGCAGCATTACACTTTTGTGCCAAGACACGTGTTTCTCCCGGTGGGACAGATGCGCCGAGCTCTTCCCTGAGGATGAGGCGAGGAGGGGCGGAGAGCGTGGTTAAGTATGTGGATAGAAGCTCGGCCTCCAGGGGAAATGGCAGCTGGATTAAAAAAAGATACAGCACAAAGAAATGTTGGAACCTGTTGTAGCCCGGGACACACTTTGTAGCACAGGTACGAGGCCCCGTGAATCAACATTTCCGCAGATTGCTGCCCTTCTTTGCACACTGCAGGCCTCCATTCATAACACTGTTAATAATGTATGGCCATCAAACCACGTCAGATCTGTGTCCATGATGGGAATGCATAAATATCCTGCTCAGAAACTCGGGGGGATGTGTGCGGGAGTGTGCGGGAGGCGAGGAACTTTTCTGCTGTTCCGGCGATTCGTAACTTTAAAACTGTATTCAGTAAATGCTAATGTTTATATTTGATCTCTGTTTTTGACCATGTTTGTGCAGTGTTCTTGTGTGTTTTGAAAGGCGCTTTTCAATAAATGTAACTAATAAATGCACTTTATTGTCCCCATAGGGTTAGGGTTAGGGCCATATAAAAACACATTGAATGGAACAGAATAGAAAACTTACACATGGTCATTGTTTTGAGTGTAGCTGCAGAAATTGCCGATGATCTTGGACCTTTCTCTTGTTGGACAGAGATATCGTGTTATCTTTGTTAAAGGGCCACACCTCACAGTCTCCCTCCAAAACACTATTTTTAGACTCAGGACTGGGCCAAATGTGTCTCCATTAAACTTCCATCTGTGAGTTTAAAACAGCGTCACATTATTTTATACTCAGGGCTCAACTTCCCGAAAGGATTCTGTGTTTGTTTTATACAGAACTGAGAGAAAAGGCTTTTTGGGTTGTACATCTACATTATTACTTCATTGAAAGCGTTTGAATCCAGTTTCAGAGCATTTGCGAAATCCTTTTTGACATGTGACTGTTTTTATCATCTGTAATTTATGAGATTTTTTTTTCGTTTGTGTGACAAGACTACAATTATTTGAAATGTAATCGTAAAATGTGATGTATTGTCATGTCCACCATTGAAAAAAATAAATAATTAAATAGATAAATAATTGTATGTAATCGTGTGTAACTTTTGCTGCTTCTTGTCCAGGGGTTTTTAATCTTAATGGGATTTTCCGGGTTAAATAAAATGTAAAAAAACAAAAACACACACATACACACACAGACACACACACACACACACACACACACTCTCTACTGCACTTTCTGAAACTTGTGGCCAAAACAAAAGGCTGTCTCTGAGAAGGGGAGGTGGTCTGGGTGAGGAGATAAAGCAGGGTGTGTGTGTGTGTGTGTGTGTGTGTGTGTGTCTGTGTGTGTGTGTGTGTGTGTGTGTGTTGTGTAGCCCTGGTAATCAGACCGGGTCCACATGGTCATCGCGGGCAGCAGACAACCCTCGTTCACATTCCTCACATTATGGACGAGTGAGGGCAGGTCCCGGCACCTGAGCAGACCTGGCACATTCCACACTCCCCACACTCACACTCGCTCAGGAGGCACGGGTTAAGATTAAGATTAAGATTAAGATTAAGAGATGCTTTATTCATCCCACAGTAGGGGAAATTTCAGTGTTGCACCGGTTACAGCAGGAATGAGGAACAAGACCTCTATACTAAAATGAAATCTCTAACTGGGACAAAGAGACAGGACACGTGCGGTTCTTTGCTTGAACGCCTTAGATGTAGCTTTGATGGAAGTTTTAGCCATGGATTTATTAGTTGTTACAGTATTTTTGGGATTATAAATCGCAGTTTTTGTCATAGTTTGGCCGGGGGTGTGGTTTTATACTCTGGAGCAATTTATGTGCAAATGGCGACGTGGCACGCTTTCTGCCAAAACAATTTCCAAGTGGTGACTTTTGTTACTTGCGTGGCAAAAAAAATGATTCTGATGTGAGAAATGATTACATTTTATATTGTCTTTATTTTAATTTATTTACCGTAAAACATCAAATAAATGCTAAAGTCATTTGAACTACTCTTACCCTAATATTTTCGTTTACAAACCAGACACGTTCACGCTTCATGTCTTTTAACGTACTCTTATGCAGCCTGTTCTTTATTCTGTTTTTTGTTTTAAATTGCCTTTCAAGATGAAGTGTCTATTTTTGGTGTTGGATTTATCAAATATATTTCCCCAAAAATTATCTCTGGTGCGACTGATATGTTTTTTTCCTTCTTCATTATGCATTTTCAGCTGGTGCGACTTACAGTATAATCTGAAAATTTTGGTATAAGCAATAACAGCAGTATTATGGATATTTCATGACACCTTTGAAGCCATGTTGGTTAAACCTAAGCTTGTCCTCAACACTGTACAGAGGCCCGGGGTTTTCCACTTTAATGTTTTCCACTTGAATCATTTTCTTCAGTATTAGTGGATCAGTAGTAGTTATAAGTAGTAGTAGTAGTAGTTTAGCCTGGCCTTATCCATCCGTTAACTTCGGCCAATTATTATTTTTCTACATGTAGGTCTGGGTCTGATCCTAGTGGCTGCTTGTACCTCGGTTGAATCCCCTCCGACCAATCAGAGAGCGGGGGAGGCGGGTGTTGTAGGTCGGTGTCGGTGACGTCAAGAGTTTGCAATATGAAAACTTGGCACTGTTTGGCACTGGCCTGAGTGAAGGGGTGAGGGGGTGGGGGGAGGGCAGAGCGGGATATCAACACCAGGGGCTATTGTCTCTGCCCCGGACCCCCCCAAACAAACACCCCCCATTCAGAGTCGTTCAGCAGGCGACACCTCTCCAGGACCTCCACGCTTCAGACCCAGAGCTGAGGCCGGGTGAGCGCAGAAGGGAGGGCTCATGTGTTCACTTTTGTTTATTCACAATGTCATCGAACAAGAGTAATGTGACTGGAGCTATTGTTTAAAGCAAGGCAAGTTTATATGTATAGCACAGTTCATACGTATGGCCACTCCCAGGGCTTTCCAGAACAAGATAGAACGATCACACTCAAGTCATTAAATCATAATTAATCACATTTTATACAAAAGTAAAGATACAATCCTTTAGTTGTTGCAGCTGAACAGAACTTTTTTTTTTTGATTCTCAGAGAAGAGGCCTGTCTCACATTTTCAGGAAGATTGAGATTTTAGCTGCATAAATATGAAACGCTGCCTCCTCATGTTTAGTACGGACTCTGGGACCAGCAAGAGGCCAGTCCCTGTGCTCCTCAGAGTCCCAGCAGGAGGCCAGTCCCTGTGCTCCTCAGAGTCCCAGCAGGAGGCCAGTCCCTGTGCTCCTCAGAGTCCCAGCAGGAGGCCAGTCCCTGTGCTCCTCAGAGTTGGTCCATATGGCTCAAACATGTCACTAATGTATGTTTGGTTCGAGGCTATAAAGAGACTTTATCAGAGACAATCAGAGCTGTTTTAAAGTCTATTCTCTGAGCCACAGGAAGCAGATACCTGACAACTGGACTAATGCGATGGTACTTCCTGGTTCTAGTCCGGACTAATGCGATGGTACTTCCTGGTTCTAGTCTGGACTAATGCGATGGTACTTCCTGGTTCTAGTCCGGACTAATGCGATGGTACTTCCTGGTTCTAGTCCGGACTAATGCGATGGTACTTCCTGGTTCTAGTCCGGACTAATGCGATGGGACTTCCTGGTTCTAGTCCGGACTAATGTGATGGTACTTCCTGGTTCTAGTCTGGACTAATGTGATGGTACTTCCTGGTTCTAGTCTGGACTAATGTGATGGTACTTCCTGGTTCTAGTCTGGACTAATGCGATGGTACTTCCTGGTTCTAGTCTGGACTAATGCGATGGTACTTCCTGGTTCTAGTCCGGACTAATGTGATGGTACTTCCTGGTTCTAGTCCGGACTAATGCGATGGTATTTCCTGGTTCTAGTCTGGACTAATGTGATGGTACTTCCTGGTTCTAGTCCGGACTATTGTGATGGTACTTCCTGGTTCTAGTCCGGACTAATGTGATGGTACTTCCTGGTTCTAGTCTGGACTAATGCGATGGTACTTCCTGGTTCTAGTCCGGACTAATGTGATGGTACTTCCTGGTTCTAGTCCGGACTAATGTGATGGTACTTCCTGGTTCTAGTCCGGACTATTGTGATGGTACTTCCTGGTTCTAGTCTGGACTAATGTGATGGTACTTCCTGGTTCTAGTCTGGACTAATGCGATGGTACTTCCTGGTTCTAGTCTGGACTAATGCGATGGTACTTCCTGGTTCTAGTCCGGACTAATGTGATGGTACTTCCTGGTTCTAGTCCGGACTAATGCGATGGTACTTCCTGGTTCTAGTCTGGACTAATGTGATGGTACTTCCTGGTTCTAGTCCGGACTAATGCGATGGTACTTCCTGGTTCTAGTCCGGACTAATGCGATGGTACTTCCTGGTTCTAGTCTGGACTAATGTGATGGTACTTCCTGGTTCTAGTCCGGACTAATGCGATGGTATTTCCTGGTTCTAGTCTGGACCCTGCAGCGTTTTAACCATTTGTTTTTAAACCTCCATTTTAATACATTTTAGGCTAAATAAATGTATACTGCACTGTTTCAATAATAAAATGCTGTATTGATGGTCATGAGTTTGGGGATTGACCGAAAGGACAAGATCGCGGATTCTCGTGGTCCATACGAGTTTCCTCCTCAGAGATGGGGTGAGGAGCTCGGTGTAGAGCCGCTGCTTCTCCACGTTGAGGTCGTTTTTTTCATTCATTGACCTTTCTCTAACCAGGAAGTCCCACCCACTCGTTTGACTTTTTTTTATTCAGAATCTCTTTCTCTCCGGGGAGTCTCGGCCCCAGAGAGAGCCGTGCTATTGTACATATTTTTAGCGGCAAGGGAAACTGGAGCACCTGGAGGAAACCGACGCGTACACAGGAAGAATATGCAAAATCCACGCAGAAAGAAAGTCTCGAGGAGGAAACAAACCTTGGACCTTATTGATGTGAAGTACAAGCGTCTAAACTGCGCTGAGAAGTCTATACAGTCTTTGTACCTTTGTTTTGTACCTTTGTGTCAATCTTTGTAAGACTTTTATGCCTCTATTGAACACGTGAGCTTTCATTATCGACGCCAAGGTCAGTCCACGCCGGTGTAGATTCCACACGACAGGATGCTCCAAGGACGTCGTCACCGTCACATTAATACAGACTGTTACTCTCTCGGAGGAGATGCCGGGGGTGCCGCGGGGGAGAAACCTTTCAATGCACGTTTCTGTCGTGTAATTGCTGTAAATTCTATAATTGATTCCTGTTTATAAGCTTGAAAGAAATCCAATCGAATCAATTATTTCTAAAATGTGATAATGTTACGGTGAATTTGAAGATAAAAACATTTCATATCTTTACAGCTCTTAGGATCTTAGAGTAAATCAGGCCAAGATTCTCAGACCGTTAATGAACACGTCTTATCCTGAGATTTGTTAGTTTCTTTGAACATTTTGATGCTTTTTTCAAATGTAAGTCTTACAACAGGGAAGTCAAAGTCAAATACATCAGAGGCCAAACAACCACATTTGCCACAAGCCGAGGACCCGACTGGACTTCAATGTTTATTAAAACATGTAAAAATCCATCCATCCATTTTCTTCCCCTAAATCCATTTCTGGGTCGTGCCGCCCGGCCCGAGCCACACAGCACCAGCAGCAGCACCAGTACCAGCAGCAGCACCAGCAGCAGCACCAGCACCAGCAGCAGCACCAGTACCAGCAGCAGCAGCACCAGCACCAGCAGCAGCACCAGTACCAGCAGCAGCACCAGTACCAGCAGCAGCACCAGCAGCAGCACCAGCACCAGCAGCACCAGCACCAGCAGCACCAGCACCAGCACCAGCACCAGCACCAGCAGCAGCACCAGCAGCAGCACCAGCCCGTCACTGAGCCTCTGCAGGTGCTGAGTCCACTGGAGGACGGCTGCTCTTTATGTATGAGCTGGCCTTGATGTATCAGCTGGGGCTTTGGGCAAAGTGGGGTTAAGTGTCTTGCCCAAGGACACAACGACAGCAGTCATCAGTGGGAGTGGTGAAGTAGGTCTGATGGTGGGCTTGAACCCACAATGCATCTGAACTATTGAACCAAGAAACACAGTGTAATGTATTTTATGTAATGATTTAATGAATAATCCAACATTTTCTTTTGGCTCAGTGCGGTCGGTTCTGATACTAACCCAAAATCATACTGGGGACCAAGATCATTCTTTTTTGGTCTGGATCTGGCCCTTGGGCCTCAGCTTGGACACCTATGTATTACAACATACATTTTGATGCAAGTTTTCTGTCCCTCACCAACAAACTAAAAGTATGCAGTTTTTCTCTGTACATACAAGCGATGGATTCTATTTTCACTATTTTAATGCACCGTGATTATTTATGATTTTAATGCCTCGTGTAATCGTCTCCATCTTCCTTGTGTATAATGTGTGCAATACAAATAAACATCCCTATTATGAGATACATTTATCCAGTTATTTGCACCATTGCCTCAAAAGGCCACAAACCAGTCAAACACAAAACGGTTTTCAATCAAGCTTTTAATGAAAAGATCATAAAATAACAGTTTATTTTTCCTCACTGCTGTACATTAAGACTGCAAGGTTGTGAGTGCTGAGGTCAGCTGTATTACACTTTTATGACACTTTGAGTTTGTGAGCCCCGGTGACGGCGGCTCTGACCTGAATTCGAGCTCTCTGAGGAGTGGAGGCCGAGAGAGCTCAGCCTGGGTGCTGCACCGAGCTGCCGGAGGGAAAACCGGACGATACACGAGGAATACTGGAGATGTTTGAAGTCTAGACCATATTCTGTATGTTAGGAGTGGGCAAAGAGTGAGACAGACCAGAGAGACCAAAGAGACCAGAGAGACCAGAGAGAGAGAGACCAGATATGGAGACTAGAGAGAAGACAGAGAAGAGAGAGAGAGGCAAAGAGAAAGAGACAGGCCAGAGAGAGCCCAGATATGGAGACCAGAGAGAGACCAGAGAGAGACCAGAGAAAGACCAGAGAGAGCCCAGAGAGAGACCAGAGAGAGACCAGAGAGAGACCAGAGAAAGACCAGAGAAAGACCAGATATGGAGACTTGAAAGAAGCCAGAGAGAGACCAGAGAGAGGGACCAGAAAGAGACAGAGCGAGACGAGGGAAGCCAAAGAGGCCACAGAGAGAGACGAGAGAGCGTGTTGCTAAGGCAAGCTGGAATTTCCCCCACGAATGAAGGCGTCTGATAGGTCAATCCTTCAATGGCTCATATCTAGATTTAACACATATAGTATCAAAATATAAACCAAGATCACACAGAGCACTAAACCATTTTTTTTTTCAAGCCCCAAAAATGTTGAGTGTGAGACAAACGATTACAGAGTTTACTTGTCAATAGGCGCCAGAGCGAGTTGGAGCTAGCGGTTAGCATTGTCCATCTGTATACGGCCTATGGTCTAGACGAGGGCACATTATTTGCGTTTGTGAGCAGTATACATGCAGCAGAGGCGCGGATACCTGTGCATGTGGGTTTGCCAAAGAGCTCCAGGGCCTTTAATTATTCATTCGCAAGGACTCCGCATGTCCATCTTGCGATCCTCTTAGCCCGCAGATGCTAATACATTATTAAGAGCCGGCGTTTCTGCAGAAAAACAATATGACTACTCAGAAACCCAACTCATACACGGGCGAAACTCGGGAAAACTTCATCGTTCAAAAGTGAATTTACATTTTTTGAAAAGCGCTGGATCGAATGGACAGATTAAAGTCGCAAATGTGAAATTATTTACTTCAAAAACATGTATTATTGTTAATTATCGACCTTTATCTAACCAGGAAAGTCCCACTGATATTTCAAAACCTCTCATTCAGGACAGTCTTGGTCCCGGAGAGAGGGGAGCTAATCTACATGTTGTTAGTGGTAGGAGAAAGACACAGGGAGAACATGCAAACCCCACAAAGAAAGGCCTGGGAGGTAGAATCCAACCTAGGACCTTCTTGCTGAGAAGAGATCCAGACCTTTCAGCCACTGTGCCAATTGGAGCTTAAAAAAGGGACATCATTTTATGCTACAATCTTTCGTCTGATTGAAAGGTATCTGGCTGAGGCGACTTTTCGAACCCCCAAAAGTAGTTTGTCGTTTAAAATGGTGCGATGGAGTGAAAACGCATAGGTCCATTTACTTTTGTGATTCAACTAATAATGTGAAACTAGTATATTCATTTGTGGCAGACTCATACTGTGTGTAAAGTGACACATACCAAATTATCTGTTATAAAGCTGATCATTTTGGCTCACAACTTGCAACAAATCTCCATATATACCACCCCAGAAAATGTGAACGTTGTGAGAATAGATTACAACTCCAAACACAAGTGCTACCACACACCAAAACTCTCCTGGTGAGGTGCAAATGTGAGAGAAAAAAACAAAAAGAAGAGAAAGTAGGTATTTTCTAATGACGTCCTTTTACAGCCTTCATCAGAGCATTCTTTTCCCTTTCCTTTGACCACAATATATTATGCTTCTTTCTTTTGTCGTCCAAGAAAAAGAGAGGAAATAATGATCGGGTGAAGGTTATAAAAAGGCGAATGGATCTATTTTTGAGTGTGGGAGGCTTTCTTGTTATCGAAAAGGGTTAGAAGCAGCCACAATCATCAACTTTATAACAGAAAGTACATACAGTGAGTCTATATCACGTGTTGGTTTGACAGTCGAGGTATAAATTCACTTTTGGATAATGTTAGTGCTTCCCGACTCAGAGTTTCACCTGTATACACGACTCCCACAGAGATGCAACTAAGCGCAACAGGGAATCAAAGATATTCTATTAAAAAAATTATTTAAAAAAAAATATATATATATATATCGACAGAGACAAGACTGACCTGCAGGCGTAAAACAAAAGACAGAGCAGTCAAAAAATATATACATACATTATTTACGTACTTTCTGGACTGTAAAGCGCTTCTGTGTATAAGCCGCACCAGAAATATCATGTAAAAATATCAAAATCCATCCATCCATCCATTTTCTACCCTTTAATCCATTTCTGGGTCAGGGGGGTGGCAATCAGAGATGCCACCCAAGTCTCATAGCACCAGCCCTAAAAAAAATATATATATATCAAAATAATAAGTCCGTAATTTCTGCTCGGACAACTCTACCTTAATAGAAATGCACATATTACCATATTAGCCGCGCTGCTGTTTAAGCCGCAGGTTTCAAAAATCAAGAAAAAAGTGCAGCTTATAGTCCAGAAATTATGGTGTTTATTTAACTTAAAGGAAAAGACGACCCTTTCTAAATTTAGAAATAAAAAAGGTGTTTGGTTTTTCCATACCAGACAATAGTAAGATTTCACGGTAATAACTTACTTTTGTCTGGTACAAAAGAAAAAAAAAACATTTATTCATTCAAATTATCTTTTACTGTTTTGAGTCAAAATTATAAGTCTGTAATTTCTGCTCTGACAACACTACCCAAATAGAAATACACACATGCATACATTAGCCGCGCTGCTGTTTAAGCCGCAGGGTTCAAAAAACAAGAAAAAAGTGTGGCTTATTAGTCCAGAAATTACGGTATTTATCCAACTTGTTTTTTCGGGTTTTGACTTTTTATTTTCAGCCTGCAACTCAGTCTACGCTCCATCTAAACTACTCATAAACTGTACATGAAACTCCTCAGCAAACTTTGGCTATAAGGCAGGTGTGCTGTGGTCGATAATGGACGGTAGAACACAAGAGATATGAGGCGATGGAGCAAAAAACCTTTGCTGTAAACACTGAACGTTCAGGGAATGAGGTAATCTGGTGGTTTTTCTAGCATTAGACAAAAACACAAAACACGTGAAATCTAAAATGAGGCCGATGTCCATGTCGTTAAAGCTGCGGCTAACCGACGGCAGCAGAAGCCGTTTAAGGGGCCGCCTTTGGTTTTGATTTTTCCGCGTGCCGAGGAAAGGCGCGCACACTGGGGAGGTCCGACGAAAAGTTTACTTCAAGCTCACATAAAGACGATCCTTCTTAAAGCTTTTCTAACACTGGATAATGACGCGATCGCACACACACACACACACACGCACAACAGATGAGGTAAAGAGGTGCACGGCCGTAAGACTGTTAATATATTAAAACAGGAAGTGATATGAAAGCACGCGGGCTCATTCTTCCCAGTGGTTATGAAACACATGCAAAGTGCACTTAGTAAAGCTATATATCCATATATATATATATATATATAGTAGTATAAGTTCCATTCTGAAAGTAAACGTTGAGAAAAGACGTGAGTTTTTTAATGTATGTGGGCGTGTAACAGTTTTTTTGTGACGGTTGGCAAAATGGCAGCACCCAGGAAGAGCACAAAGAATATACAGTAGCTCCATGACGCACAGGCACAGTCGCAGTGGATCTGTCCGTGAAAACATGGAATAAAAACGCAGAGGGGTTCGATTCTCAGCCCCCCGACTGCTTCACATTCAGCTAGAACTCAAAAAGAAAAATGGGCACAAAACACCCATATCGTGACAGATAAGACTGAGAAGGATGATATTCAAAGTACCATAGGCAGAGGCGTCCAACTGGTCGGAGATAGGGTTAGGGTTGGTGTAGCTGCAGGTTTTCGGGCCAAACCGAAGCAAGAGCGCACACACACGGAGTCTACACATTGCTTCAAAGGTTTTCGAGTTAAGACTTGGACTCGAGATGTTACTTGCCGAAGCAGGAGGGTCTAGGGGCAGTGGTGACGAGAGATATGGTCTGGGAGATTTACTAACATTTATGGATATTGTTCATCTGTCTCTAACGGACCAATGGCTCTATGTGTTTCATTAACATTGCATTTCCTGCGTTCAAACGGTTTGATTCTCTGATCTGTTGTTGGCGAATCGACCGTCCAATTGCCAAGTTCTCCGAGATTACGGCTTGTTGCGATATAGGGCATTACATAAATACATTGAAATGAATTGAGACTGAACTTGAGTGGCTTTTCGCTGATGCAGAAGGGTCTAAGGACAGTGGCGATGAACTGGCTTTTAAGGACATTTTAAGGGCATTTATGGACAGTGGTCTCCGTTTGTTATTGCATTTCCCGTGTCCGTACCGCTTGATTCTCTGAGGATTTTGCTTGTGTTAGCAAATCGACGACTGCTGCTGTGATTTAGGGCTATACACTATACATTCATAGAGTGGAATTGACGATTCACGAGAGGAAATGGAGGGAGACTAGCGTGTTCCTGCTTGGTTGGTAATTAAAAAAACTGGCAGCCACAGAACCAGGTCTTTGGAGAACCCGGTTGGACACCTCTGCCATAGACCAGTGTGTGGTGGAAAAGAAATTACATCAAAAGTCACAGAATCGTCACATGTTGTGGTTAATGGCTATGTTTTGTATCGCGTTTTGATTCTCAGCTTGAAATCCTCAACACATAAAAAAAATAAAAATAAAGGGGTCCTGCTTCCACCTCAGTCTCACGCTTTGAGTTAAAATTTTTGAAGAGGTGAGTTCAAGACCAGAAATAAATACATTCATCACCGACAATAGACATTTGATAATAATAAAAACAAAACAAAAACAACACTGTCTTAAAACGTGTTTGCACCAACTTTGTAAAATCACAGAAGCCGGGCCAGCCAGAGGTATGTGTGCCGCAGTCAGCCTAAAGTCGGCTCAAGTACCTGCAACATTATTAAGAAGATAAAAACAAATAACATTCACAGTAAGAATAGCAGTTACTTGTCTTTAGACCTGACCAAAAAAACTACATTCACCAGTTTTTTCAAAAAGGCGCCCACAGGAGAGCGGAAGAGCCTCACGGTTCGCCCCGAATGCCACTCGCAAGCAGCGGAGTAGTTCTGGAGAGCATTCAGGGGGAACTCACGGGTCTCTCAAACAAAGCCTTTTTTTTTTTTGATTAATACATCAGGAACAAGCTGCCCACCCACCCCCATCTGAAGCAGCGCAGGCCAGAGGGCAGGAGGACTGGGACGTGGGGGTCATCTCGCCGCCAGCTGGCACTCAAACCACCTCCCACTGATGAATATTCAACTCAACGTCATGTGTTATTGTGATATTTGGCATTGCCCTCTCCTCTCCTCTAACCTCTCCCTCCTCACGCCTTCTCGGAGCACGGGTTCTCTGACTGGCCGAGCCTCTGCTGAGGTCTGTAAAACTGTAGGTTTGTAAACAATGAGATAAATACATGTTTCTTTTTCTTTTCTTTTTTTTTTCTTTCTCAGAGCCACACACGGTTCCACAGTCATTCAAATGTGCTTTGGTTTAAAAAATAGAGTTTGTGAATTTGGGTATGAGCTTTTTCGTCTTAAGTTCTTTGTACAACGTTGCAACTATTGAAAACATACTGTCGTTAACAAAAATGTCACCTAGTTTGAGCTGCCTCACCTTTTGACAAGGCTTGTGTAAGTTGAAAAAGTACCCCCCAGAAAGGGCTAAATATGAAACTAGTGTTTTTGCCTTTCCCATTGTCAAAATACAGACAAATTGATACAATACTATGTCTTACAAATGTAGCTGAGAGTCTGCATGAACAAACGCAGAGCAATCCCTGAAGTATTCGAGTAGTAGTAGTAGTAGTAGTAGTACTAGCAGTAATAGTAGTATGGTCACAGTTTGGAGATTCTAGTCTTACAAGCAGGCATATAAACGTAGCTGCAAAAAACTTGTTTGCAGAGATGGCTAAAGAATATTGTCGTTCAGGAACACACCTCTTGCATGACATTCAGATGTACCGCAGTAGTAGCGCTGACGAGTACAATATTTTGAAGGCAATGCATTGTCGACGCCCCCTTTTCGTGTCGAGGGGTCACACAAGCAACATGGGTTATATATGCTTTAGGGTGTAAAGGGCGTGTGGGGTGGGGTGGGGGGGACGCATAGATGTACCATGCAAATCACTAAAAGACACCAATATTCAGCAGAAGCAAGTAACGACTCCAGGAATTCAGGACGCGCAGGTACCGTCAATACAGAACCAGAAACATGGAGGACAAAAGAGAGATATAAAACCAACGGAAAAAGGATCAACCAATACGAGAGAGGAATGCCTATATATCAAAAACTTGTAGCGAAGGATCATGCTGCACAGTCGGGACCGTTTGGAGCCAGGAGACAAAGGACAGTGGAGCAACTCCCAAAGCAGCGTTCAAAGCTAATCGATGTGTGTCTTTGAGCTTAAACCGGAATAAAGCTTTTGTGTTTTTTCAGTTGGTTATTTGTCTTCCGCCCAAGAGTCCTTCACCTCCGTCCACTGCGTCCCGGCTCCTCCCTTCTTGGTACAAGTTTTCACAATTCTGGCTCAAAGACTAAACAAGCAACTTCACATTTAAAAATTCTGATTATATTTCCTATCTTTTTCTTTTCTTTTTGGTCTGAACAGAATACATAAAATTTCATCAAGTCCTGTCATCAAAGCCAGGGAATATAAAGTGATAAGGATCTAGATATAACTCAAGACATGTTTTAAACTTTACCGTCGTTCGGGAAAGTTTACACCAGCCCACCAATCAGCACAAGCTTTCCTTCCTCATTCATTGGCGAGTTTCTTTAGCATTAGAATATAATATTTTTATACAGCAAAATAAAAGTGTAATAATTTAGTATGCTATATATCTTAAGTACAAGTCTTAGGGGAAAAAAAAGAAAAGCTTTGGTTATGGACTTCTAGCACTAGGTTTGTTAGTTTTGTTCTCCTTGACATTCAAAAGATCTTTGGAATATTTAACATCTAAACTAACCAACCGTCGGCTGCAGAACGGACAGAAGTTGTGATATGTGTTGAATGGGGGCCAGTTTGAGGAGAAAAATCAGAAAAGCTGATAATAATAAGGTTGTTTGTAAAAAGGTCCCATTTAAAACCTGTGTTGAGAGATGGGCAGGCTAAAGCATCGGGTGAGAAGTTACCATAATCTACACAATTTATACAATAATTACATACTACACAATAGAGTTTGTAAAAGAGTATCAGAGGTAGCAAAGTCAAAAGCCAAATAGACTTTTCTTTCATGAGGGGAGGAAAGCTATACAGTCAAGAACGAATAAAGTCATGTACCGACTGAACCGACAGAGTTCAGACAAAAAGCATCCTCTTCTGACCAATTCCACTAAAAAACAAAAAAAACAAAATAAAAACACCAAACCCCATCCCTCCCCTCTACGAGAAAAATCCCCAGACTTTCCAGTTCAAACATTCACTGAAACATTAAAAGTTCTTTAAGTAAAAGGTGTACCGCTGACCAGGACCTCGCTCCCTGGGTGCACGAGCAGGCAAAAAACTAAAATAACGTTGTGACCGTTTTCCACGGATTGCTGTAGAGATGCTCTGAACGTCGAGACCGAACAAATCATAATCCAATGTCATGTCACCGTCCTTCTGGGTTTTCTGTTAAAGCAAGGAGATGGTCCCAAACCCAGCGACCCACCAAAGGATATAAAGCTGTTAGGCTAAAAAACAACTTTGTAAATTATTGCCAGTAATAGTTTGCAAAGGTTTTTTGGTCAAAGTAGCACTGAAATACAGACAGCACTCGTACATTTGTGAAGGTGGAGGGACAGTTGAGACATGTGTAAAAGGTAGCTGGTTGACCGAGGGTTTCAGGGTGGGTCTTGACATCTGCATCCACATTCACATTTATAAACTGTAGCAGTGATACTCCTTGGTTGTGGCTACATGACTTTGCAGAGACCGTCCCTTCAAACTCCTGGGAGGTGAGCAGACATCACAGAACAGCATCTCACCGTCCTCCAGAGCCGACCAGCTGTGGTCAAAACTGTCCATGTTCACCGAACCAAAGTGATGCAACCTGGACCCGACGGGGGGAGGGTGTGTATGTGCGTTTCTTTGCCTTAGACGAGGCAGACAGATGTCCTTACTTTATTCCCAGAGTTCTTTGGCTTGATTATGTTCTAAGACGGTGAGGTGTGCATTCTCAGGTGACTGATGAGGTTGCGCTGCTGGGTGAACTTCCCTCCACACAGTTGGCATTCGTAGGGCTTCTCCCCCGAGTGCACGCGCATGTGCTCGGTCAGACGGTACTGCCGCGTGAAGCGCATGCCACACTCCTCACATGCAAACGGCTTGAGGCCGAGGTGGCTGCGCATGTGGCGTGTCATGGTGCCCCGCTGGGTGAACATTTTCCCACAGATGTTGCATGGAAAGGGTCGGGTCAGCCAGTGGCTCTTTTCATGTTGCCGTAGTGTAGCCGGGTCTTTGTAGCTCTTACTGCAGACTGTGCACTTGAATGGACGTGTTTCTGTGCCAAAAGTGGAAGGCCCGACTGTGGCCGAGAGGTCCTCTGCAGCTTCCTCCTCATCTTCCTCCTTCACTGGGGTCCCTCCCTCCTCTTTGATGAAGAGCTCGTCTTCTGTGTGCGTCTCCACGTGAGCGTTGAGCTGCTCAGAACTGGGGAAGCCCTTTCCACATGGAATGCACACGTACAGGTTGTCCCCCAGTGCTGGCTCAAAGCCTTCCTGTCGGAAAACATAGTTGTTGGTGCTGCGGTGGCCCCCTCCGTTTCCTCGACAGCCTGCGCTCTCCCCGTCACTCGGAGCACTGTCCTCGCTGTGGTCCTGGCCGTTCTCCCCACCGTCCTCTTCATCTTTACACTGATATGACTGATCGGAGGTAAAGCTGCTCGCACTGCCCGCCCCAGCACCAGAGCGGCCATCTTTGGGACCAACAATGACCCCGTTAACTAAGGGCATGTCCTCAGATTTCAATCCTGACGCCTCTCTCCTGGGCCATTCGTTTTTTCTAGAGCCCTGTCTGGATCTTTTCTGGGGGGGTGGTCCGTCAGGCTGCAATATGCCATCATCAGAGACTTTGGAGGAGACCTCTATCGGGTCCAAGCAGTTGTCCACTCCTGGGAGTGTGGTTGAAGAGTCATCCAGTGAGGCACTGTTGGTTGTGGATACTGAGGCAGATTGGGGGGATTCCTGGGAGTTGCTGTGAGGGCTGAGGGCATCAGTGGCAGTTCCTGCAGAGGGAGGGCTCTTTTTGGACAGATCCAACCCGAGATCAGGCTCTCCAGCGCTGCCACCACTGCTGAGGTTTCCATTACTGCTGCCATTCCCTGCATTTTTTCCAGAGCTGCCGACAAACATCTCATCATCTGAGAGCTTGTCCCGAAGGCCTTCATCGGGCTGTGGTTGGTCTATGTCGGAGGATGTGGGGGGGTAGTGGTTATTGGGCCCTGTGGGGGTGGAGGAGGAAAGGTGCTGGTTGTTGAGGCGTAAGCGGCTGAGAGGGCCTGGTGTGGAGGGTTTGCCTGGAAGGGGCTTCCCACCACCACGTTTCAGTCTCTTTCTGCACAGAGCAGCAAGGTCATGGAGCTGGAGGTAGCTAGCTGCGGTTAAAAGGGCACTGAAGTTCTGCTCATTGCTCAGGTCTGAAGAGGAGAGGAGCTTCCCAGTGTAGATAAAGTCCAGCACTTGCCTGAACACAGACGGATTAACCATTTCTGTGTCCAAGTTAATGAGGTTATCGTGAAGGACCAGAGACTTGAAGTATATGCTGCTTGCTGCCAAGATGTTCTTGTGGGCACGGAACAGTGCATTCTCCACCACGATTATGACGTCGCACAGGAAGCCTTTGGCTCTCTGCTGGTTGAGTTGCAGCAACAGTTGTTTGGCATGATTTGGCAGTTCCATTTCCACTTCCCTTCTCTGGCTTCCGTCGCGTGCACCACCTGAAGCTGAAAGAGAGAAGAACAAAAACACCTTCAGTCATTTTGGAATGCAATAAAAAAAAAGCTAATTTTCATTTATACTAAATGGTTTTATCGTGTATTAAAGATAAAAATTTAATTACTTTCTAACCTAAACCTGTATGAATTCATTTATTTGTTTGGGAGCTGTTAAAATTACTCCTTGTTCATGTTCCTGTAGTTTCTAAATCCTGGGACTCCTGGTGTTAAGTAAAATAACCGTGTTAAACCCAGACATAAAACCATTTCTTGTAAAAATCTGTTTTTCGAAAGCACCATTGAAAGACCACATTCATAAGTTAAAAAAAAAAATCATACTTTTGCCATAACCTTTGAACTTCATGTTGCATATTTGTCACAGAGGATGCTACAGGGGTTAATCCAATATTGTGGTTTTTAAGTCTACTTTAAACCAGTCGTATGTGATGCTGCTGCCACTTCCACCGCTATCGTCTTCCATTGACACAAATTGCTCGTGGACAGATCGGGTTTTGCTTTTACACACTCGCCGTGTTCGGCACAAAAGCCAAAGGGCGGAGAAGAAAAGGGTAAAGTAACAACTTCTCCAGGGGCCGTTCACATTCTCCTGCTCCGTGGAGTAACACTAGTTTGTAGGATGCCCTCTTTGGAAGCGCCCTCTCCCCATTAGGTCATGGTAATGTCAGCCCTCTCCATTGTCTGTGGGCGGGGGGCACTGTGAGCCAGGGGGGGGGGGATTAGGTGACACCTGAGCAGGTAAAACTACACATGAGCCCGAGAGAGATGGGGGAGGGGGGCGGGCGTGGCACCGACATCAGAGCAGCACCTGATCCTCCAGGGAAACATCTCACCCTCCAAACAGAATCTTTTACTCATTCAATTACTGTCAGCCACTGAGTTCAGGCTGGAAATGCCAATCAACAACACACAGAAATGATATATTCACAAAAAGTGTATTACTACTTCTTTTTCAAGTGCTCAACCCGACTGATGAGGATTTGTCTGAAAATGCAATGTATTTACGTATTATTATTATGTAACGCATTTTATTTATCTATAAGAACAGTGTACTCAGTCACAGGAGTGGCAGCTAGATTTAGCAAACACCTAGTTTCCATCTAAGTTTTACATTTAAAAACATAAATCAAGAGGAAGTCAAAAGTCCATAAAAAACAGGTGAATCCATCCATACATTAATACCATGCAATAGTACAATACCTTAAAAAGGTCAATAAAAAAAACCAATCAATAATAAACATGTTTGTTCCATCGGCAGATCCAAATGTAAGACAATCAATAAGCTGTAACCGATCAACAGCAGTTTATTTCCATTTGTGGATGCATTTTGCAGTATGATAGTTTCAGCCCATTGCTCCAGTGATGTTCGCACAGTGACTGTCATAATACTGACTGAGAATCCATAACAACAGTGTAGCACAGGGTCTAACCGTGGGCTTGTGGCACACAGCGCTCGCAGAAGGCTGTTTGGGAGTCAGTCAGCCTGATACAATCAGCTGGAGCAGTCATTACTCTGCGCTCAGGCCCGAGCTTGTCTCTTCTTTGACACTTCTTGTGGCCATCTCCCCTCCCCCTGCGCTGCACACCCTCCTTCACCAGCTCTTTACTGGGCATTCACAGCCCACAGTCTTCAGGCTCTCATCTAAAACATAATAAGATATTCTGGAATACATTACCGAGACGTGAACTCTATTAAGACGGAGCCACGTGGGGTGGACAGCACTCCATCCTGACACAGTAATGGAGAAAGAAGAGTAGAAGCTTTAGTGCGATGCCAGCCAGGAAGCCATATATCAGTCAAGGCCCTCTCTCAGCATACACACACCTCTGCAGGCTTTATGGTGGGATTCAAGAGGCTTTTCCAGCAAACCAACATAAAAGGGGGCTGGGCTCACTCTAAAGAAGCCAGCTCGCCCTCCCCCACCCCTTCCTCTTCTCATCCCTCCTCCCCCCTCACCCACACTACCCTCTCCCCCTGGCCCCTCTGGTGCTGTGCAGTGCCGGCTGGATTCCAGGGAGCCGCTAATGGATTACGCCTGATCTATATGCAGCAGGGGTAGGGCACGTGTAGGCCCAATGGTGCTGCCCAGGAAAACTGCATTAAAACCCAGCAGCAGCAGATTGGCCTACCCTACCCCACCCCCCTCCCCTCCCCTCCTCCCCTCCATCGTGCATTACCATCCTGACACAACAGAATGATGCGTTTCTTCTTCTCCCATAATGTTACTTTCCACCGGTAGCGCACACAACGATAGCAGCACAGTCCGGGAGACAAGTCTTAACAGAAACACAACATTCCCTGACCAAATTTGGCCAAGATGGCTCCGGCCGCCTCATTGATGTCCCCTTCAGCTGGGGCAGGATCAGCTTACCTAGCCTGCAGCCCTCTACCTCCTGTTTAAAGCTGCAGTGGTGGGCAGACACCAGGAAGCTGCACTATGTAGCCAGGCCACACTTGCATCTTGTGTCTAACCATTAACTGAACTAAACCTAGTGACACAGACCTAGTTTGACTCCTGAGAGAATTCTAAATCATGAGCGATTGAGCTGATGTCATTGTGTTGTAATCAAACTGGAGCAAAACCTGGTAATCTACATTTAACACCAACAAATCATTCCTTAACAACTAGAAATCTTTGGCATAGCAGAAGGAAAGTCACAAAACTGCTTAAAACAATGATGGCGGTTAAATTGCACAACCCAAAAAAAAACAACATTTAATACCTCTTCAATTTCAATGTACAAAATCGTTGAAATCCCTTCATTATTGGACTAACCTCACAGAAAAACAAAACGTATATTAGAAGAACCCAGTGAACCTCACCTCCCCCTTCCCAGAGGCTCCCAAAGGATTCAGCCATTTCCAAAGGGGTACATGTTGACGCCTATAAAACTCATCTACATCGAACAGAAAAAAATATGTATTTACAGCGACTGGAGACTGCAGTGGGTGGCAGCTCTCATTGACACCCCCCGACCCAGAAATGGACTAATAGAGGGGTAGAAAATGAATGAATGAATGAATGGACTGGGAGAGGATTTTCATGGTCTTGGGTCAGGGTCAAACTAACAAACTCTTACCATTTCTCTAACCCAACAATGGAAAATAATGAGTTCTAATTTTGATCCCAAAAAGTACATCTGGGGGAAAACTGTCCTAATGTAAAACGAAGCCCTTTACTAATGATTCACCAACACAGATCAGAAAATCAAACAAATCCAATGTCCATAAATGTGGATAAAGTCCATAAAAGCCGTTCAGAGGCTGTGGTCCACAAAGCCACGACACATTTCTTCTTACATAAAGCAGCATTACGCATTGTACCTCTAACAAACAAACAAAATACCTTTAAAGTAGCAATATGCAAGATTTTCAAGTCAAGTCATCATTAAAGGGCCCTAATCTGTCAAAAGGTATTAATAAAATCATAATCTTTTCAAATACGGATTTAAATGAAAACAGTAGTTCGGGGATATTCACATCTCAAGATTGGCTTTAAATGTCTGTAAAACTAATTAATATTTTCTCCTTTTTTACATTTCACTATATGGGTTGATTCATACATTTTCTTATTTGTTTGAGATAGACAAGACCTGAACCATCAAAAGTGTAAGAATGTTGGTGTAGGGAATTCATTTTTAACTACATCTAATCTAGAATTGTGTTTTTTGCCAATATAAATATAAATACCAAAAATACATAGTTAAACCCAACTTTCTACTGGACGACTGGTTGATACAGGTCTTCCAAAAAAAAAAAAAAAATAAAATAAATAAAAAAAAAAAAAACAGACCTTTTGGCTTTGACTTTAATCTGAGCAGAAGAAGTGTTGAAGCCAAAGGAGAGGCCAGAGTTCTGTGGCGCAACTCGCGAACACACCCTACTACTGTGAAAGGCCAGGGGTTAACCGCTAATACCAAACCAACGCTGGCAGCTTCTCCAGGAGTGACTTTTTATGGTCCAGTCTGTGTAGTATTTACACGCTTACTACTATTTTCATTCACGGCTTTGAGTCAGAAAGTTGAGAGAGAGATTTGGATGGATCAATATCTTCAGACGATTCAGATTCATTCTATTTGTGATTTGCAGAAAACAAAAACACACATCGGGATAGATGTAAAAATGTCCCAGTATGCACCAGACAAATGTATTAATAAAACAAGATTTAAAAAAAAGTAGGACAAGAAATGGTGAGTCTCTTAATTCTAGCTTTGAAAATGGTCAGAAATAGAAAGAGGATCTACCATGAGTCTGTCTGTTACTATGGCGACGGTCTATGATGTTTATGGTCTGTTGTATAGTTAGAAGATTTTAAATTATCTATGGATCTAAATTGGACTTCTGTAGTCAATGCAACTCCATGTTTTTTTTGTACAGCACTAAAATCACATCAGCAGTCATCCCGGAGGACTTCACAAAGTTGTTGATTCAGCAGCAGATCAGAGAATCAACACTGGAAATGCAATGATAACAAACGTATAGGAGCCATTGGGATGACCACTGTCCACGAATGAAAACGTTATTGTGCATAAATATCCCGGAACATCAGCGACCCGTCTGTATTGATGAGGAATGACTCCAAAAATATATATAAAAAAATAAACGAGTCCTGCCGTATTGCTCTGTGCTCTGCCCCTTTTATATGTGACGCATGTGAAATAATGCTCACAACGCAAGCTCCACTCAGACGTTAACCATCGGAAATGTTTTTTTTTTGTTGGAGAATAATAGTATAATGGACATAAACAGAATCTGCGTTTAAAATGAAGTTAATAATATTAATAATAATAATAATGTTAGAGCCAGGGGGAATTCAAAACATTCAAATTAATCGTGCCCAAATGCTATATTCTCTGTTCTTTCTGTATTTATTTATCACTTAAGTTTTCTCTACAGGAGCCGTGATAAATCCATCTGTTGGAAAGACAACCACATTTTTACAAAACATTCAAGAAACGACAGTAGATATAAAATCAGTGGCAAAACTTAGTGGCAGCTGCACTTTATGCCCAAACACAGAGTACGCGGTCCGCAGTCGGAGGGGACTGAACAACCCATTCACTCGTTGCCATGGAGACGTTATCCATTTACCTGAAGTGCACAGTAATAATAGAAATGTAAAAAGACCTAAAAATAAATTAATAAACGAAACACAATCTTTCTGCTTGTTGCTCCGGATTATTAAAACATAAAACTGACAATATTTATTACGCATTTTTACTGCTCAAATTTCTCAACTTTTGGGAGACGAGAGAGACTTTAAAACCCACTTTGTCACTGGTTCTGAGTAACTATAGTCCTACACGGTCTTTGGTTCTGATGTGAATAATGGGCTTAAACTTCAAAACACAACTTAAATAAACTGAATTAACTTAACAATGGACTGAAATCATCTGAATGTATCTTTATTAGTCGACTAAAAGAGTAAATACCATAATTTCCTATTTCAATTCATTTTGGTAAAACCGTAGGATCAGAGATTACAACGATAAAAAAATAAATAAAAAAAGAGGCATTGGTCCATACGGAGTGGACGACCTGGGTCTACAGCCTCAGCCCTGGGTCTACAGCCTCAGCCCTGGGTCTACAGCCTCAGCCCTGGGTCTACAGCCTCAGCCCTGGGTCTACAATATCCATGACAAATAAAATACATTTACAAACACAACATTAGGTCAAAGAATCAATCATTTTCCAATCACATGTAACTAACCGGCCCGCTACAGGAGACCGCAGTTGTTTGTTAGCCTGTTTTTAGCTAGTTTTGGTAAAGTCTGCAGTGATGGGCAGATATCAAGGCCGCAGGAAACACAATACAGCATTTGTCGCATCTTTGCCACAGTCTGGGTTTGAACACATCCAATTAGGGGCTTGCCAGTTCAGCCATGTTGCAGACAAACGAGAGCTGCCCAGGGAGCAGCGGGATGAAAGACCGAGCATCCCCGGCACAGGAGGGGGTCCGTGCTGCCGCCTCCCCTGCCAGCTCCACGGAGAGGGCTCTCAGCTTTGTGCAAATACTACAGAATACTACCATGTGATGTAATGTATGTGTGTACTCGTATATTTATCTGTGTTATTCTGTCTTACACTTAGGCTGATGCTAAACTGTCTTATGTTGCATTGTTCTGACTTTGTAATGACAAAGTTTTATCTAATCTAGAAAACAACAGAACACTACAGAGCAGGACGGACACACTATGACGGCTCCGTGTTGATCAGATATGCACAGATACTGACACTATTGATTGTAGCAAACTATCTAATCTAGGGCTGAAATTATTACAAATTTGATAATAGTTTAGTTGTCTAGATCCTGAAAATAACAGAAAATAGAATTTTGTTTTCCTACATTTATTCAAAACAAAGCCCCAAAGATGTCCTGGAGGATGTAAACGATAAGGAATAATAATGCATCAGTTTTATACAGAGACTCTTTGGACTGAAAGAAGCTTCACATGGTTTTATTCATTCACTGCACACACAGTGGTGTTAAACTATTACTGTAGCCACAGCTGCCCTGGGGCAACCAGCCCTCTGTGCCACCACACACACACACACACACACACACACACACACACAGTGGGTGAAGTGTCTTGCCTGACATGAAATAGTACTTTGAATTATCACAATTTACTGGGGCCCTGCTGAGACTGAGGAGCACAGGGACTGGCCTCCTGATTTTGAGGACCCCCTCAAAATGTACGAGATGAGTCATCTCAAGGGTCTTCCTGAAAATGTGACACAAGCTTCTCCTCTGACAATGTTCACATCCAGGTTAAAAACTGTTCTGTCTGAGCACAGAACTGAAGGACTGTCTCTTTAAAAACGCTGTGATCAGATTATGACTGATTCTATCTGGTTTTGTTCAGTACTTTTAGTTTCCTTGTGTATGAAACAGCGCAATACTCCCTCACAAACCTGTTTTGTTTTGTTTTTTATATCATATTAATAACGTACAACAAACGTTCTTCTGTCGTGACTCAGGAAATCAGTTGTGAAATAAAACAGTTGGACCCATGTTGTAACAAGTTCCAATACTGCGCCACAGCCTCAGCCTCAGTCCTCCTGGGTTAGAGCCTCAGTGCTCCTGGGTCTAGAGCCTCAGTCCTCCTGGGTCTAGAGCCTCAGTCCTCCTGGGTCTAGAGCCTCAGTCCTCCTGGGTCTAGAGCCTCAGTCCTCCTGGGTCTAGAGCCTCAGTCCTCGAGCCTCAGTCCTCGAGCCTCAGTCCTCGAGCCTCAGTCCTCGAGCCTCAGTCCTCGAGCCTCAGTCCTCGAGCCTCAGTCCTCGAGCCTCAGTCCTCGAGCCTCAGTCCTCGAGCCTCAGTCCTCGAGCCTCAGTCCTCGAGCCTCAGTCCTCGAGCCTCAGTCCTCGAGCCTCAGTCCTCGAGCCTCAGTCCTCGAGCCTCAGTCCTCGAGCCTCAGTCCTCCAACTTCCATTGTGATTTAGGGCAATACAAGATACATTGGATTCCCGCGTTCCTAAAACAGAATTAAAAATCGCTGCTTTTTCTCTGTTGTCTTTTTTGTCTGTTTGAAAATTGGTTAAAGATTCTGTAACAAAGTTTAATCTTGCAACAGAAAAACCTTAACACCGGTTTGTTTTTTGGACATAAATTCAAATGAACAGACGAATTCTATTTTTACACATTGAAAGTAAATGTAATTAAGTACCAAGAACTGGGCTTTGAGTAAATCTTTGATAACGTGATCATTCTGCGGCTCCAGGGGCCTTTGATAAGTGGAAAAATCATCAATATTTTGGATTAACCGTCAAGCAAAGGCCTGGTTAGAAATCTCCTTTAAATGAGAAGAGAAAGTGTGAGGATACATTTATGGAGGTAATTTAACAAGTAATTGGTTTTGATGTCTGAACCGGAAAAGTCCAGAATTTGGTCAACTTTGATATAATATACTTTGAAAGACTTTTTATTAGTGTTTAGTAGAAATTGGATGCAACCATTGAAAGTAAACTCACAGAAAATAGTCCCACAATCTCTCAGATCAAATATTTCTCATCCACTTTAAAAACTTGGAGTTGAATCATCAAATTAAACGTATTTTTAATGATTTAATGACACGGTTAGAATATTTAAATTGAATTGTCGCCCTCGTCACAAGGTTCATATCGATTATTTGCTGTGTTTTTATGTTATTATGTGCTGCCCAGGTGGGATGAATTAAGTAGTCTGAATCTGAGGCTGTAGGACCAAAAGAGAAGTACTGTGAATTTGTTTGAGTAAAGCTGAGGTATCTAACTTTCAAACCACAAAAAATAAAATAAAATATATCCAATCTAAGCTTTCAAGACTGTTTGGTTCCATTTTTAGTTTTCACATGCATGTATTTTTATATCAGCTTTTTCAGACAGAAGTGAAAAAGAGAGGACCAGCCTCACTCGGCTCAGGCCCATGGGTCAAAAAGTGAATCTTTCTTACAAATATACAAAAGATAACATGATTTCTAATGAGATGAAGACGGCCTGATGTGGTCCAACTCACAAAATATATTATTATACTTTAGTTCGGGAGGCGATCTTTAACTACAGGTGAACAACATTCTTTTCATAGTGGAGGGTTTTCCTTTTCCTTAGGTCCATCTAAGCTACTTTTTACTTTTTTTATTTCCTAAACAATGCTCCAGTTAGACCCGCCCATTCTCACCCCCTCTGCTTCCTGATTGGATGCAAAAATTGTATTGTAAAATTGTGGGAGTGGGTAAAGCCAAGGAGAGGAAGTGTATTAAATATTTGGATTTGTGTTCATGATACTATCGGGGCATATGGTCAAAAATATGTATTATTAAAACAATTAAATACATATCTATCAAAGTTGGCTTCTCTCTTGTTCCACTCTGCCAAATCACAGTCAGTTCAGTACCAGCTCGTCCTGGATAGAACCAGGACCAAGTACCTGGTAAAACTGGGCCAGAGGAACCGCTCCCAATTGAGCAAGAGAAGAACTGAGTAGAGTAGAGTAGAGTGGAATCGAACCAAGTAGGGCCGGTGGGAATGGGGCTGAAGCAGGCCATAACGGCAAGAATTATGGTTGTTTTCTGTTATTAAGACCTCCTATCTGTAGAATCACAATACTGAGAAAAAGTTTAATTCGATTACGGTTCAAGCCGCAGCCTCGCTCTGCATCAGTAAACCTTTTGGAAGTGAAGTGATCAACCTCTGGCACGGCATGGGACTTTTGATGAGGTTGATAAGCGGCCTCTGTGTTGAAAGAACCAGCAGTTGATGAGATAAAAGCGCTCATAAAAGAGAAGCCAGCAGACCCACATGACCCGGTGCCTAATGCTTTGGCTAAGGACAGAGGGCATGTTGGGTAAGGAAGGACACTGTATGCATGGTCCAAGGTTTTTCCACAGCAACCCCCCTCCCACCACCACCACCACCACCCTTTAAACCCACCCCCACCCTCCCCTTTCTAAACGCTGCTTAACCTTCTGGCTATCAGCACTACATTCCAAAGCCTGTTCCTTCTTCAAGAACAACACTCTGCCCTGGGCTAGTTTTTGGCCAGTGAACCCGGCTAACCACACCGCCGTGAAAAACAGAGGAAAGCACCCATCTGGGCCTGACGGGGGTTGTGAGGCAAGACGCAATCAAAGAAAATCTCACAAGACCACAAACAATGCAATAAACTTATACCCCGCGAGCTATGGTAGAATGTGAGGTAGGAATTGCGTGAATAGAGTGGATTTTAGCCTAATTTGAGCGCATTCTGACTGCGTTAAAACAAGATAATACAATGAGACAAAGCCTTTTTAGTTTTATTTCAAGAACTTTTTACGTTTTTTTCCTCATTCCAAGGGAGACATTTGTGTCTTTTAAAAACAAGATCATTTTGCTCATTGTCCTGTCGGAAAATCGTGTTTTACTTAAGGCATGCGCTCAAATTAAGATACATTTTGCCAAATTTGAGCAAATGTGAACCAAATTTTCATCATTTTTTGAGTTTTTTTGCAGTGTGATTATTAAACGTACCGAGCTTTGCCTAAATCATGCAGGTTGTTTTGTCCCAACAGAAGCAGATTCAGTCTTTCACATGTCGTCTTCATAACACTAGAAACCATGTTAGCTTCTGCACAGGTGTAAGCAAGAGCCCCAGAGAGCAGATTGGCCGAGTGAGGGAGGTCTCCATTTTTGATCTAAAAACATGGATGTGAAAACTATAGTGATAAAAACAAAGCAGGGAACTATGGATTATATGACATTGTTTACATTTTGGTGGTTTGAAAGTTGGGTACCTCAGCTTTAAAACTGCTACTGCTGACAGAATCACAAAGCGGCAGGTTAATCCAAGAAAATCACAGAGTAAATTTATACCTACAAGATAAAAACAAGGGCTGCAAGTTTGATTTTTAACCAATTTACAAGGATTTCTAACTAAAAACTAAAAGAAGAAGGATATTGGCTGACAAATGTATGTATTTATTTATTATGAACAGTATAAATTCTGCTCAATCTGGTGTTCAATTTAATATTCAAACCAGTTCAAGCAGCTCTACACACGTTCATACAAAAGTTTTTAATAATATCTATGTTTGAGCGATTTTAAGACTAAATAGTCGTTTCTATGCATTAAGAGTGAAGTGTTGTGAGGCTAATACAGTCTCTCCAATACACACTGCAGTATAAGTGGCAGAATTAAAGCTGGGATCTGTAACTTTTTGGTTTAATACACAACAAGAAGATCAATAAATATTTTCAAGCTATCATGTGTTTTCAAATAGTAATGGAATTAACCAGATGCCTATAGTCTACAAGACAGTATATGGAGAGAGGTGTAGGGTCTGAGTTAGCCTGGCCTTATCCATCCGTACACTCCGCTCAATCATCATTTCCTGCATGTAACGTCTGGGTCAGGTCCCTGTGTTTGCGATTACAAACTGTTGAATTCCAGCCGACCAATCAGAGCGCGGGAGGCGGGTGAAGTCAAGAGTTTGCGTCGAACGGGCAGGTTGTAGTTTGGCGAAGAATGCGATAGTAAGTATTCCGGTCTGGTTCTATCAAGAAATTGAAGCCGGAGCAAGAGGAATGTTTAGCAAATGTAATCGCTGGCCAAGATTGTTGCGCTTCTCCCCACAGGCTCCGTTAGCGGCAAAGGAGATGGCTAAAGCTAGGCTAAATGCTAACAACTGACTCGGGCGAATTACATATGTGACGGTGAACTCAGATCCAATCGTTTCAATCTGCAAAAGGAGTTAACCCCTCCCACCTGTTCACGGGGTCAATGGAGCAAATCCAGACCTTAGTACAAAATGTAATTTGTACTGTGGTGTGGTACGACCAGGCTAGGTCTGAGTGTGTGTGTTTTGTGTTGTCTGTCTTAAATCACCTGTGGTAGCGTCATGTGTTTTTTTGATTACTTATTCTTTGTTCTTTTTGCTACAAGATCTGACTTAAACTTTATAACTATAGTTAGTATGGATGGATGCGTTTCTGCGGCTGCTGGACCTGACTTTCTCCTACGGGATCAATGAATAATCCATCTACTGTATGTACTCTACAGTTGTGTGTTTTTTAAAAATGTAACAGATATTATAGCAGTATATTGTGTGGCATGTGTAATTTATATGAATGAAATAAGCTTCATACATCCCCCTTTTCGAACCACATCATTTGTCTATTATAATGATATGTGACAATGTGTTGTGCAGGTTCAAAATAAAATCTAAATAAAAAAAGTAGATAATATCAATAAGAAATAGATTGTATAGAACATAGAAAGTCTCTAGCTGCGTATCAGCTCTGAAAGTAACCCAGCCCTAATGTTTACCTTAAACATTATTGTCGTTTTGTTGCTTGCTAATTCGCGTCCATGACCATTTCGACTTAGATATGATCGTAATTAATCTTTCCGCTCCGATTACAAAAGCCCCGCACTCACCGGGCCTCCAGTGCCCTGATGCTCAGATGCACCAGCCCAGCACAATCTGTAAGTCCACCTCCAACATGTCAGCAGAACCTATAGCCTAAGTAGCCTTCTTACTGCATTGTGCTGGGAACACTATAATCTACAATGTACACAACATATAGAGTGGCTGGAGCTGCAGAGGGGAGGGAGGGGGAGGAAGGAGAAGAGACGACCAAAGTGAAGCAAGACCAACCAACTGATCATGAGACAGGCACAAACACACACGTGCACACACACACACACACACACTTCAGCCCTGAGCTCCTTCTTTGTAGTGTATGGCAATCAAGGAGAGTCACACCGATCAGTTGACTTGACGTGGTAATTCTGTAGACACGGATGACGGCTCACTCTGCCCTTATGACCAGAGAAATGTTTTGTTGTTGTTAAGTTATTGGCTCCAGTAAATGATAACCCTAACCCATGATAAATGTAGGTCAAAGCGTGCGAAAAGAGCGACACACGGATGTAAAATGTAAATAGTTGTGTATTGTTTTATGTTTAAGGCTTAGAAGGGTCATCTGAATGATTGACAGTTGGGAGGACCAATAGTCTTGAAGAAATACCCGGAAGTAGAACATCCTCCTATATATCTTTAATTCATAACAAAAGTGTAAAGAAGCTCGTACTGCTTGATTGACCTGACAGACTTCCGTCTTCGTCAAAGGTCCAGAGGATGTAGAAAAGAATATTTTTGATAATAATTGCCAATGGAGCGAGCCTAACGCTCTTAGATAATTCCATTCAATGTATTTTTGTATCGCCCTAAATCACAATAGCAGCCGCCTCCGAGGACTTTGCAAAGATGTCGATTCATCAACGACATCGACGAAAAACACAGCCACTGGTTCATACAGAGTCAAAGGACCAAAGTTAAAATAAATGTTAATATACATGTGCATAACTGTCCCGGATCTTGTTTTACAAATACACAAGTACAAGAACTTTCTCTGTTGAAATAATCAGCGATCAACCATTTTCAATTCACTTGGAGCCAATACGGTTTAGTTTCGGGATACTGCTCAGCCAATCAGAAATTACTCACACATTTTTTGCTTCTCACACATGATCTTTAGAAGTTTTAAGTTTGTCCACAAACACATGGACAAATCAGTTTTATGGCAATTAAATACATTACAATGAGCTATGACATATCTATAGTGGATTGCCATAACATCCAACTAATATTAACTTTTAAAGAAGCTATACCCGATATTTTTTCTAAATAGTTCATAAAAATGCTTTTTACTACATACAAGTTGTATCATAATACATCATTTAATTGAAAACTTGAGGTCATTGATTCAGCTGTGTAAGAATTACAAGCAGTGAAAAGTGCTGAGTAGAGTCTGAGCGGGCCGCTCTTTCTCCTCCGCTCACAGAACGAGCCGCGACCAGTCTGCGTCCTCTAGCCTCTACAGCGCTGCTTAACACCAGGGCTTCGACTTCAAAATTCGAATATAATTCTAAAATAAAAAATGATGAACAAAATAATTGAATAAAAAAATGTGAACAAATATTAGACAACCCTTGTAATTCGAAATTTATTTAATGTCTGCAAATAAAATAGCTCCCAAAGGTTTCACCGGGACGTGCTAGGCAGGTAACAGCTAAGCTAGCTAGTTGTTTCATGGTAACGTCCGGGTTTTTCGCAATCGCTTTTTGTCACATTGAAACAGTATTTTTGTCATGAAAACGTTAACAGCAAATTCTGAAATCATCCGTGCATGTGTGTTAAGGATGTATATGTGTACTGTATTGTCCGATTGACGTTTAATGGTGTTGATTGATAGATATGTATTTGTTTATTGAGCGTGGCTAGCTCCGCTAGCTTCTCTACACAGACAAGTGTGCAGAAAAACTGCACAATGTAGTGACAGGTGCTGATAGCTTGTTGTACTTGCAAAGTAATGGCAGTATTTTACACACCTGAATTACAAACAGATATTGCATTGGGGCTTCGGTCATTATTGGTTTGAGAGTTCTGTTATCAAGAAAAAATGATCGGAAGAATTGCTGCTGCTGCTTTGAGGAGCTCTATAACACATAATTAAATATTAGAATATATTCTAATGTTTTAAATTAATACATTCGGACGCGAAACTAGCGGTATTCTTTTACTTATATATTGTGTTAGCAGTGCATTGCTTTAGTGCCATTTCATCAGTGATTGTTGCACAGCTTACAAGAAGTTGCGCTAATGCTAATGTTAGCATATGTATCAGATCGCAAATAAAACTAGGTGGCTCTGTGTTATGAGAGCGTAGGGGAAATGAGAAGCCTGTGAGCGAGTTGGAGGGCGGTGCTAAACATTCAAACATTGCAGAAACGGGTATAGCGCCTTTAAGTCTGCATACATTGGTGACTTTTGGTCGATTACCGTTGTCACATAAGACTACAAACATGGCTGATTTTACCACCAAAAATCTATGAATAGCTCGGTCTCAGGACATGACACATAGTTGCTTGTTTTAGACCAAGATCACCAATGGAACCGTCAAAATAGACTCGAACGAACACGCGTAGTGCCCGTTGTAACTCGGGGAGCGACATATTTCAGCGTATAGATCAGTCGTTCTCCTTGTGAAGTCACATGACTCTTCACCTGTATTTGTGCATCTGCTGCAGCACTTTGAAATGTCTTTGAAAAGGATTGAATTGAAAAAGGTTGCTAATACGACGGATGCCCGGTCTATCCCTAAAGACCACTGTACAACTCGGGTTTTCTTATATACATTTTTGCATTTATGGCAAGCAAAAACACCACCGTATTTACATTTCTAACACCAAACAGTGAAAACCCTATCCAATCCTACTTCATCAAAAGACTCCATTATCAAAGCTGAAATGGAGTAAAACTAGCCAGATGCTACATATACTCCTACTCTTTCTTCAGTCCATGACAAAACAATTATAATTACATTGCGACACAGTTTCCAACTAACCTGATCTTCTTGACAAGACCCAAGGCTGTAGAGTAAATACCTCATTTGCATCGTGCCAGTGTTGAAAAAGTCCTGGAGCGAGGGTGGAACCTGTGTCAACTCCCCCTTCTCACTAAAGACTCCAAAGTCTCCAATGTTTGCCCTCATGCATCCAACAAAGAATACTTCAATTTGGTCTAGTTTTTGGTGCCAGCAACAGAACACATTCAGTATTTAGTGATTTTACATCTCCCTTTTATCCAACATGAAAGAAAATGCTTATATTTCGATAGGCCATGTGTGTTGTTTATCTACTGGTTTAATTGCCTTAAGACTTATTCTAGGCTGGATAGGGACTGATACAGGAAAGCTAACGTGTCCCAAGCATATATGAATTGATATGAAGAGGGAGAGAGACCGGGTTTGGCTACACTAGGGTGACCGGGTTTGGGGTTTGGCTACACTAGGGAGACCGGGTTTGGCTACACTAGGGAGACCGGATTTGGCTACACTAGGGAGACCGGTTTGGCTACACTAGTAATAATGAATAGATATTATGAGAGAGACTAGGTTTTGGCTGGACTAGGGAGACCAGGTTTGGCTACACAAGAGCAAGATATTTTTTTTCTTCTTCTTCCAGCTAATACTTGAGAAAGGTGTGCTGCTGAAAACCCCCAACGGATATATATGCCAATGGTGTGCACACGTGAAGGCCACACGTACACGGGGCTAGTACTCCTCTCCAGAAATTATAAATATTTAACAAAAACACATTAGTCAAGGGAGGAAGTAGCATAGGATATAAGCTCAGTCGCTCAATAGCTGCTAGATCCAATGTCATGCCCTACACCTGGCCTCTTTTTATATGGCGAGTGCCTAATCAGACGCGGTGTAAATAAGATTATAATGGTAGAGTAAAAACAAGGGGGGGGAAGACAAGGGAATCTATGGTGTAGCCGTGGCTGCTGCATGATAGGGTCTTGCCTTTGCCAGCCTGGTGAGAGATCCTAAAGCTGTTTTTGCAGGGCATCTATGTGTGTGTATGGACCCGGATCGTCGCGAGTAATCAAATACGACTACACCAAAACGTCGCCTATACAAGTAAATACACACGGACTTTGCGTATGGTTCAATTTCCGAGTGGCGATTGCTTTGGTGAAGCTGGAAGAGGGAGAAAGAGAATGAGAGAGGGAGGCACAGTGGCATAGCTTTTTGTTGGCACGCTGTGGAAGAAAAAAAAACACACACACACACCAAAAAAAACCACGATCAATGCGCAGAGACGAGCGCGTAAAGACAGACCCAACGCGATCCAACCGCGTAACATACGTGCGTAAAATGTGTCTTGGGTCGAATGCGAAACCGACGTAATTTCTCACCTTGTTACATCGGTAGTATCGTCCTCAAGCGCTCGCTGCCATCCTCCTGCTCATCTCACTGCTTTCGGGACGCCATGTTGCAGAGCTTATGACGTTTACAAGCTCTCTCTCTCCCTCTCCTCTCTCTCTCCCTCTCTCTCTCTCACCCCTGACCCACATTTGAATAGGAACCAGCCCCTGAGTGCGTCGCTCCAGAACGCCCCACTGTGGGAGGGTCTCATTGCATTTGTATATATCAGCAGCAGCAGCAGGCAGCTCAGGCAAGGACCCCCCCCCCCCCTGGCCTGGCAACTTTACCTGCCAGATGCCACACGCACACACACACACACACACACACACACACACACACACATACACATTTAGGGCGATGCAGGGCGCAGATAAGGAGTGGAATGTTGGGTTTTGAGCCCCCCACCTTCTCTCTCACACACACACACACACACACACTACATTGCATTCACACACACACTCGCATATAAACATACATGAATACACACACACACATAAATAGTTATACATACATACACACACGCATACACACACACACATATACATAAATACACGCGCACACACACACATATATATACATACACACACATATACACATACATACTCATATACACATTATATATACATACAAACATACAAATACACACATATATACACAAATACAAACACACACATATATACATACATACACATATACATAACCACACACATACACAATACATACACACACCTGATTCATACCTGCTGACTAAAATCCCCACATTCACCAAAAGATAGATTGATTTCAGATGTAACCCTGCCTGGATCATTGATCAGTGGAGAAATGTCAGTGTTGCATCACAAGTTACTGAACAGTAGGAATGAGGGGCACACAGCACAAGATAAATGAACAATAAATCCTCTATCTTTAGCGAAGTACAGAAGAAAGAATGGAAATAAATGGTTTAAGTCTGTGCTCCAAAATAAATAAATGTTTCTTTATTTCTCCTGACAAAACCACCAAACTATCTGTGTCAGTTAACCTATAAGTAAACGGCAGTGGCACCTCTAGGACAGGACAAAACAATACATACAGTCCACTGGTTAAATCTCCAACATTAAAATCTAAAACACAATGAACCAACAAAAAACAACTATACAGATGGTCTCTTTCCAAATATTTAGTTGAGAAGTGTGCCCTGACAGCTTTCAGTTAAAACCATGTGAGCTATGCGTTACTATGGCAACAGTCCAGTGTGTTATTATTTGAATCCTAAATACACAAACAAAATATAACAAACAACCACTAAGAAAAAATAAAATACCAACTTTTCTTAAACAAGGAATGTTTCTTCACTTGGTTACATTAAAGTGGTAGGAGAACGAATAATCGCAATTTAATATGATTACAAAGTGTGATTTTTTTGGCGTGATAAAGCAAGGTTATCTGTATGGCACAGGCAACTCGAAGTTCTTTACAAAATAAGAACAGAAACTTAAATAATGATAATAATAATAAAACTGTTACGATTAGACCATTCACATTATTTTGTTTTGCAAGTGAGATTAGATTTAGATTAGATTAGATTAGATTTAGATTAGATTAGATTTCCCAAAATGGAACTAAGCCAAGAGGGAATGAGTGACGTAAAGTGAAGTGACGTGTATATAAAGTAGAAGAGCTCCGTTTCTCTCTCCTCTGTGCTCGTGATGGCACCGTGCCAGATCTCTCCTGACGCCTAGTGGTCTCTGGGAGAATTACGCTTTACATTCCACATTGGTCAATTCAACGAGGCAACAAATATAAAGCAAGGCAAGGAAAGATAACAGAAAAAATATTTAACAAAAATTGTATATATATAAAAAAGAAAAGAAAATTAAATGTTTTTATTGTGATTCCGCTCATTTGTCATTCAGCCAACTTCAGTTCCGTCGTATCTGATAAAAATAAAATAAAAACTCGGAAAGGCCGAATCCAGTCCTGGTTGTTAATCCCTGGACCAGTTTGGATAACTGCTAGTTCTCACCGGCAGCGTTCAAACACTTCCCTGCATCAAACGTTCATATCGTGCATAAAAAAACAACAACCCTCCTCTTCCCCATCACCAGTCAGCCAGACCAACTGTTTAACCCTTCTCTTAGCTCCCACCACCAAGATCTAGGCCCCGGGGGATTTCACATCATAATCACTACTTTCCTCTCCCCTTCTGTAGTTGTCACCGCGCTCTGCCGGGGTCTCTGCACCAAAACGTAACCACATTTCACACATGGCATCCAATAAATGTCCTTCTGCAGAGTCTCATGTGCTACTTTACTGTATGTAGCGACAGATGACTTGCCAAACAATAAATCAGATTCTAATTTATCTCATTTTGATTTTTAATTTTAATTTCTGTGTCTGTTTTTAGTCTCCGATTGAAACAGGGATATTGTATCGGCAGCTAAGATAAGATAAACTTTACTAAACTCACATTCTTGTTTGCACATTTCCTGTTCGGTAAAAAGTACCCAGTGTGTACCCAGTGTGTCCCCAGTGTGTCCCGAGTGTGTACCCAGTGTGTACCCAGTGTGTACCCAGTGTGTACCCAGTGTGTCCCCAGTGTGTTCCCAGTGTGTCCCCAGTGTGTCCCCAGTGTGTACCCAGTGTGTACCCAGTGTGTCCCCAGTGTGTCCCCAGTGTGTACCCAGTGTGTACCCAGTGTGTTCCCAGTGTGTCCCCAGTGTGTCCCCAGTGTGTTCCCAGTGTGTCCCCAGACTAGGAAATTGCTTTCGGCTCAGTGCATCAGTCAGAAAAGAGAAGTAAAGAATAGGGAATAGAGTAAGGCATAATAAAAATCAGCATACACTTCTAAGGTATAAAAGTTCAAATAGAATTATCCATCCATCCATTTTTTTCCCCTTAATCCATTTCTGGGTCGGGGGGGTGGCAGTCAGAGCTGCACCCAGTACACTCAGCACCAGCCCCTCACTGATCCTCCTGCAGGTGGTGAGTCCACAGGAGCTGAGATCTTTCAGTGGGGGCTTCAGGCAAAGTGGAGTTAAGTGTCTTGCCCAAGGACACAACGACAGCAGTCATCAGCGGGAGTCGTGAAGTAGGTCTTACGGTGGGCTCGAACCCACGACCTTCAGGCCCAAAGGCCAATGCTCTACCAACTGAATAATAAAATAGAATTATTACGATTACAAATACTATATAAAATATGCAATATAGCTGTGATACGACCAGCGATGGAAGGCTGCGGCCGATCACTTCCTCTGTAGAGCGCACAATGCGCTGTAGTCTCTGTTTGTCCCTGACTGTGGCTCCAGCGAACCACACGGTGACGGTGGAGGTGATAGAGGAGGTGATGATGGACTCGATGATGGCCGTGTAGAACTGCACCAACATCTGTGCAGACAGCTTGGCTTTCCTGAGCTGCCGCAGGAAGTACATCCTCTGCTGGGCCTTCTTGATGAGGGAGCTGATGGTCGGCTCCCACTTGAGGTCCTGGTGATGGTGGTGCCCAGGAAACGATAGGACTCCACAGAGGTGATGGGGGAGTCCATCACGGAGGGTGGGGGTGGGGGGACAGTGCTCTTCCTGAAGTCCACAATCATCTCCTCATGTCTTCTGGGCGTTCAGCTCCAGGTTGTTACCACTGCACCAGGACACCAGCCGGTCCACCTCCCTCCTGTAGGCAGACTCATCGTTGTTGGAGATGAGTCCAATGAGGGTGGTGTCGTCCGCAAACTTGATCAGCTTCACGGAGTCGTGGCTGGAGGTGCAGTGGTTGGTGTACAGAGAGAAGAGCAGGGGAGAAAGAACACAGCCCTGTGGGGCTCCTGTATTTATAATCCGAGAGTCCGAGACATTCTTCCCCAGACGCACTCGCTGCTTCCTGTCCGTCAGGAAGTCAGTGATCCACCTGCAGGTGGACCAATTATATAAATAACACTAAATATAATATCAATAAAACAAGCTGTGGATTAGATGATGACTTGATTGACCTGATATTCTGCTGTTTGTTCTAATTGTTGTATATATTTAAATATGCTGACATTTTTTTTTTTTTTTATATATGAGGTTTTGCCTTGAGAATTCAATTTTCATTTCTAATTCCTTTTAGTGACTGTTTGAGTTTCTCTAGACGGAAACAGTGACATTGTAATATTGCTAATGTAACAGCACTCTGAGTGATCCTCTCTATGCCAAATTTCTTGTTCTTTTTTTTTTCATTTCATTTTCATCCCTTTATTCATCCATTCCAGGTCAGGGGGGTGGCATTCTGAGCAGCCATCCAATTCACAAAGCACCAGTCCTCTATGTCAAATCTGACATGTACATTTCTTCATTGCAAGATCATCACAGCTTGTCTTATCTTAACTCTGTATTTGTGAAGGGACAAGATTAAAATCCTTCAAGTTTGTGCACATGTGGAAAATGATCTGGTGAGATTCTATTCCAGTGTTTTTAAATAGAACTGGAACAAAACACTGTGTTTGGCGTCTATGTTATGTATGTTTTTAGCTGTAGCTTTTAGAAGCCGTTGTCCCAGTCATAGATAATGCATGTCATGAATGTGGTGACAATTCTGCTAAATATTGCTTTCAACAAAAAACTTTTCTTGACGATTTGCATTTCATGGTTCCCTCTGCCATTATGCAGATAACATGTTGTGTTACTACATCTACTTATGCTTGCAACTGAAATCTACATCTTTGGGACATCTCACTTGGTTTTAGACACTAGGGGTTAAAACAAACAACAACATAATTCGCAATCCAAAAAAGGAAAAAAACACATTTGTTTCTTCAAGCAGTGAACATTAAAGGGTTAAATCTGGATCATCGGTACAGAGACAAAGGAACAACTTATTCCAAATCTTATCTTGTTCTCATGGATCCAATGTCATGTCTTGTCTTGTGGACGTTCTGTCTCATCAGCTGCTTCAGATTTTCCACGTTATACTTGAGCTTCTGCAGTCCCTCCCGGTGACTCCCCTCTGCAGACTCTAATCCCCTCACTCACTGTCAACTCCAAGCCCCGGACCTTTGGGGACCGAGCATCCGCCATCTCTCTGGAACTCTCTCTGGAACTCTCTCTCCTTCCTCACCTCAGAAGCTTGGACTCAAAAAACAGGTCAAAACACACACAGAGGAGAGCTGTGTGTGTTTTGACCTGTTTTTTTGAGTCCAAGCTTCTGAAGTTGCACAGAAACAAAAGTAACTCATTTGCTAAAGGCCTCTCAGCTTTCTACACTACTACTGTTTTTAATTACCTGTGCGGGTTCCATTGTGTTTTGTTTGTTTGATGCTCTGTGCCTTGTATAGACTGTGGCGCTCTGTGAATTAACAATTATTGATGAAAAACACAAAAACGAGCATTATCTTGCATTATTGCATAATTTATTCAGTATCACAAGCTCTCAGTATTCCACGTCCTGTTTGAGCCACGGCACAGCTGTACAGTTGAAACAGATTCAAAAATTTACTTTATTAACAACTGAAGTCATTTTATATAGAAAATCAAACACGTGCAATAAACTGAATCACTCATATTCTTTATTTTTCACATGATTTAGACCCATGAGTGGATATTGTTTATATATATGCAGCATTAGTGTCAAAGTCAAGGCCCGGCCCGCAAGACAATTTTTAATGGCCTCTGAAATTTGTATTATTAAATGAATGACAATGGCAATGGGCGAAGGTTATACTGTACATCATCTATTTTATCCGGAAAACAACCAAATTTAATATAGTCTAACGCTGTTGTTGATATTTTACATATTTACTTTTGAATGTGCTGGAAAACGGCGGCAGGTCCGAAGTAGCTCTGAAACAGTTGTTGTTTTGTGCCTAAAATGTTTTGTTTTTCGGACTTTTTTCTACCTGAGATGTTGCTGCAGTACAGTGTTCATGGTTTTACACTGGTCCAGACCAGAGCAGATGAACCATTTAGCCTTTTACTTTGGACCAGAGCAGAGAAAATGGTCAGAACCAAACGGCTACTCCACCTCTGCTGTTGTGACCTGAAGGGCTGTTGCTGATTATTACTATTGTTAGCTTTATAGAATGATACATTTTATTTTTGCTGCTACTGGACACCTGAATTTCTCTGACGGGAATCAATAAAGTATCTATCTATCTATCAATCTTTCTATCTATTTTAATCCAATAACACATCATTAGAAGTTAAATAGTTCAATACAAAATGTGTTAAACTTTTTATTAGATCTAGTTTTGGTTCAATCTAAACAATAAACACATATTGTTTTCAGAAAAATCAACCAGAAAAGAACAGTGTATCTCATGTCACATTAAAGTCACGTCAGAAAATCTTCATAATGTAAAAAAACTGTTGTAACAAAAGGAAATCTCTTCTAATGTTTTTTCGGCCCCGACCTGATCAAGCAACATCTCGAGCCTCACTAACCTGCCACGGACCACAGGTTGAGAAACACTACAGTCAGGGATCCTCAAGTGTTGTTTTTTAATTTGCCTTTTGTATGTGTTTTACAGTGTTTACATTCACTTTCATTTTACTGTTATTGTTGTCAATGTGAAGCCCTTGGAGTTTCATTCTGTATGAACTGCGCTGTTGAAATTAGGCAAGTTTAGTTTAGTTTAGTTTAATTTAGTTTAGGCAAGACATTAAGGCAGGGTTAGTTGTATAGCACACAAAAATAATCATACATTCAAAAGAGCAAGAATATAATCCTTCAGTTTTTGCGTAGCTGAACAGTTTATAAACCTGGATTTGGACATTGTCAGAGAAGAAACTTGTCTCACATTTGCAGGAAGACTGTTTACTTTAGTCGTTATTTGAAAGGGACAGTGCACAACAACATTAAGCTCAAAGACAGATTATAGACACACAGTACATTTCCATCTGAAGTCCCTGGTTACACTGCAAAAACCAACAAAAAATAAGGTAATAAATGCTTGAATCAAGAGTTTTTATCTTCATTTCAGCACATTTTGACAAGAAAATATGTCTTGTTATGAAAAGATACAGGAAAATGTAAGAAATGTCACCCTTGGAATGAGAAATAAGACTAAACGGTTTGTCCCATTGGCAAATCTTGTTTTAACACAGTCAGAATGCACCCATTTTAAGATAAAAACCCTTGATTCAGGCATTTATGACCATATATTTTGGCATTTTTTGCAGTGTATATGGAAAAGAAATACAAAAACAGGAAATCAAATTGCAACAACTTAGATTTGACTTGATTTTAAAGTGTCTGGCCCACTCTCCTCCTCCCACAGCCGTGTCTCCAGACCCGGGAGATCACCGTGTCCCTGATAGCCGCACAGCCTCTCATGTACAACACAGGAGTCAGCGCTGAGTTCAATCGAGGCAAAATGCGCATGGGGTCCGTGCCCTCGTTCCGGAACAGGTAACACGTGTAGCCTGCCAAATTACAGGCCACGCTATGGATCAAGAGCGGCGCCCACGCGACCAAGAAGAAAGCCACCACCACCAGAATCAGATACACAGAGGACAGCTTGGTGTCTCTCTCCTCAGACGGGGGTAGTCTGTGCAGCTGAAGCTTCGCGATAAAAAACAACCGGACGTTCATTCCGATCATGATTATCACCGTCAGGACATTGGCCACAAACGAGCCCACATTGGTGACGCGTCTGGCTATCTCTAACGTGACCAGATTGTGCACGCCGACGATAAAGAAGGCGTAAACCCAGTAGGAAGCGATGATAAGAATCGTCCTGTTCCGCGTTATTCTCTGGGAGTATTTGAAAGGAGAGACGACGGCGTGGTACCGGTCGGCCTGAGCTGCCATGATGGCCATGACGGACAGACCTAAAAACGTAGGGGCCACGTAGAGAGAGTGCGTCGGGGAATCAGGGAAGTCTCTGACGTCGAGAAGTCCCACGTAGTAGTACGACGCCCCTGTGCAGACGTCGCTCACACAGGTGCTCAGCATGTACAAGAAGCGGCTCTCGTTACGCAAGGCCCGGTTCAGGAGGATGGCCAGACCCACGGACACGTTCAGGAAGATTATGACGGCGGGGAGAAGGACGCTAAAGACAATCATCAACACGTTGCCAAAACTAGTGGGAGGAAGCAGGAGAGACAGGCCCTGGCTCCTGTTACTCATTGGAGATTTGAGGCTGAGGGTGTGAGGCTCAAGGGCACAAACAGCAGCAGTCGGAGCGGAGACTGAGGCTGAGGCTGGGGACCAGCTCTGGCTTTATAGAACCAGCTCACGAGCGGGAAATCCCAGGATGGATCTGTCTCGCCACAAGTAAACTTTAAAGTTGAGGAAACAGGAGAGATCCAAGATGGCGGAGAAATGAGCCTCTCCTCTCTCTTTTCTCTCTGTTGTTGTTTTGTTTGTGGCTCAGAGGCAAGGCAAGGCAAGTTTATTTGTATAGCACAATTCATACACAAGGCAACTCAAAGTGCTGAAACACGATAGCATTAAAATCATAAATAATCACAGAACATTAAAAAGAAAGATAAAAATATAAAATCCCTCAGTTGTATGCACAGCTAAACAGCACAGTTTTTAACTTGGTTTTAAACATAGTCAGAGAGGAGGCCTGTCTCACATCTTCAGGAAGAATGTTCCAGATTTTAGCAGCATGAATCTGAAAAGCAGCCTCCCCATGTTTAGTCCTGACTCTGGGCACTAACAGGAGTCCAGTCCCTGTGCTCCTCAGAGTCCCAGCAGGAGTCCAGTCCCTGTGCTCCTCAGAGTCCGGGCTGGTTCATATGGGACTAACATGTCACTAATATATTTTGGTGCGAGGCCATGGAGAGACTTGTAACAAGCAAAGCTGTTTTAAAGTCTATTCTCTGAGCCACAGGAAGCCAGTGCAGAGACCTGACTTCATTTCAAACCTAGTTTTGGAATGGGAAAACATAGTTATAGCTGGAGACTTCAATATACATGTGGACGACAGCACTGACAGCTTAAACAAAGCTTTCAGCGCCGTACTAGATGGTGTTGGTTTTACTCAGAATGTTGAGGAACCTACTCACATTCATAACCACACCTTGGACCTTGTCCTGACCTACGGCTGTGATGTCTCCAATGTTGACATCCAGCGTCAAAGCTCGTTGCTGTCTGACCATTTCTTGATCACGTTTGATCTCGCTTTGGAGGACTTTCCTGTCCCGCAAGATAAAACCATAATGAAAAGAACCTTAAATGATAAATCTATCACAAGGTTCAAAGAACTAATACAGCCTATGTTGAATACTGCTGCAGGTGAACCTGTTCACAGCAGCTGCAGTCCCTCAGTCATTGACCAAACGGTGGACAACACTATGGAGTCTTTAAAATCTGCATTAAATGCAGCAGCTCCTTTAAAACAGAAAACCATTAGGATTAGATCATCGTCGCCCTGGTACAGTGTTCAACTCCACACTTTAAAACAAGACGTCAGAAAATTGGAGAGGCCACTCCCACTCGGAGCCTGTCCACAGGGAGTGGAAAGCAGGTCTCCGAAACTACAAGAAGGCCCTTCGCGGGGCTCGAACTCAATACTATTCAACTTTAATAGAAGCGAATAAAAACAACAGTAGATTTTTGTTTGGCACCGTCGCTAAACTCACAAACTGCCATAGCGCAATCGAGCCTAAAATTCCAAGCTCACTGAGCAGTGTCGACTTTCTCCACTTCTTTAATAATAAAATTACATCCATCCGTGACAAGCTGGAGGAGGTTGCTCCTGCTGTTAGTGGTGGACAGGTTGAAGCGGCATACGCGACTTCCCACTTAGACTCTTCAGTGGGCCTTAATAAATTCATGGCTGTGAGCCAAGCAGAGGTGATCTCTGTGGTCACATCCTCAAAAGCCTCAACTTGCATGTTAGACGCAGTCCCGACATGGCTCTTCAAAGACATACTTCCTTTGATAATTGAGCCTATCGTAAATATAATAAACGCATCCATACAATGTGGCTATGTCCCACAAGCTTTTAAAACCGCGGTAATCAAACCCCTTCTGAAGAAAACAAACCTGGACCCAGAAATACTTACAAACTACAGACCGATCTCAAACCTCACTTTTATATCTAAAATCCTGGAAAAACTTATAGCTGAGCAGCTCCGCTGCCACCTGCAGGAAAATGATATGTTTGAAGTCTTTCAATCAGGATTCAGAGCTCATCATAGCACTGAAACGGCACTAGTCAAAGTCACAAATGACTTACTACTAGCTGCCGATAATGGACAAGTGTCAGTGCTGGTCCTACTGGACCTTAGTGCTGCATTTGACACAATAGACCACAGCATTCTACTGCAGAGGCTAGAATGTGATATAGGTCTTAGAGGAACAGCCCTTGGCTGGTTTAAATCCTATTTATCAGATCGATATCACTTCGTCAATGTGAATCAGGACTCGTCGCCTTATTCTGGAGTGGAATTCGGTGTGCCGCAGGGTTCGGTACTCGGACCGATTCTTTTTACTCTCTACATGCTGCCACTGGGAAACATTATTAAAAAGCATGGAATTAATTTCCACTGCTATGCAGATGACACACAGCTTTATCTGTCGATGAAGCCTAACCAGACAGATCAGCTAGAAAAGCTCAGTGCCTGCATAAAGGACCTTAAAATGTGGATGACTCTTAACTTCCTACTTCTCAACCCGGAGAAGACAGAAGTGATCCTACTCGGTCCGAAGCGCCTGCGTGACTCCCCTCTCACTAACCAGATGGTTACTCTCGATAATGTCAGTATAATACCCAGTAACACTGTGAGGAATCTTGGAGTCATTTTTGACCAAGAACTCTCCTTCAAGGCTTATATAAGCCAAGCAACTAAAACGGCGTACTTCCACTTACGGAACATCGCTAAAATTAGGAATTTCCTTCCTAAAAGTGACGCGGAAAAACTCATTCACGCGTTTGTCACCTCAAGGCTCGACTACTGTAACGCTTTACTGGCAGCGTGCCCTAAAGCCTCTTTGAAGAGCTTCCAGCTCGTTCAGAATACAGCAGCTAGGATCTTAACAGGTACCAAAAGGAGGGAGCACATAACTCCGGTGTTAAAATCACTCCACTGGCTCCCTGTGGAGTACAGAATAAAGTTTAAAATCCTACTCTTAACATATAAAGCCATAAATGGCTTGGCTCCTTCTTATCTCCAAGACACGTTAGTGTCGTATCAACCAGGTCGAGCGTTGCGCTCACAAAACGCCAGACGTCTGGTGGTCCCTAAGGTCTCAAAGGTCACTGTTGGTGGCAGAGCATTTAGCTACCAAGCTCCTTTACTGTGGAATCAGCTTCCCATTTATGTTAAGGAAGCAGATACGGTCTCCACATTCAAGGCCAGGCTTAAAGCACTTTACTTTAATTTAGCATATAATTAGGTAATATATAATATGTAGTGTATATATTATATATATATATATGCTGTATTATGTTATATATTATGTTATATATTATTCAATAATGTATTGTGTTATGTTGTATATTATGTTATATATTATGCTGTATGTTATTCTTTATTCAAGGCTAGGTTTAAAACAGTCCTCTTTAGTTTAGCATATGGCTAGGAAGGTAAGACTCTGAGAAGGTTAAACTCCTCAGAGTGTTAGTCAAGCTGCATAGGGAGTCAGTTTGCTGGGAGAAGTATGGTAACTTGAGCACTATCCTCTCCTCCTTCCTACTTTATCTGTTTAGCATTTTTAGGATTCTGACTGTAGTTTGTTCATTGCTATTCACCCGTTGTCCCATTGTCTGTTTCATGGTACGATGACGGGATCTCTGAGCCTGGCCTCCTCCATCTACACCTGCGGACTGCCCCGCCCGACCCGCCTGGGAGTGCTTCAGTCCTGCACCGGACCTGTCCACGTTCAGCGTCCACTGGTCCACGTTCTGTAGCTAGCTTAGGTCCTAGATCATTAGCCTGTCCGTCCGGAGGAGCGGATCCCTTTCTCATATGGGTCTCCCTCCCTGTGGGTTTCCCTAGTTCTCCTCCAAGGTTTCTCACTTTTTCCCACTGGGTTTTTTAAGAGTTTTTCCTTGTCGATGCAGGAGGGTCTTGTTGGACAGTTAGTGTCCAACAGAAAGGATTGGTGATGATCAGGACACTTTAGCATTCTACAACATGTATGGACATTTTCTTCTGTGTGTGTGCTTTATATTCTTCATGTGTTTTAACTGTTGATTCTCTGACCTGTGTTGGTGATTTCAATGGTTTTGTTAAGTCCTCTGAGATGACTTCTGTTGTGACCTAGGGCTATACAAGAATAAATTGTATTGTATTGTATTGTATTGAGGACCGGACTAATATGGTCGTACTTCCTGGTTCTAGTCAGGACTCGAGCTGCTGCATTTTGAATGTACTGCAGCTGTTTTACAGCCTGTTTGGACAGACCTGTGAGCAGGCCATTGCAGTAGTCTAACCTACTGGAGACAAATGCATGGATAAGAATCTCCAAGTCTGCTTTAGACACTATGTTTTTGATCCTGGAAATGTTTTTTAGATGGTAAAAAGCTGCTGATGTTACTGATTTGATGTGGCTATTAAAATTTAAGTCTGAGTCCAGTATTACCCCTAGATTTCTGACCTTGTTTGAAGGTTTTAGGGAGAGAGACTGTAGATGACAGATGACGCTCTCTCTTTGTTTCTGGGGACCAAAGACAATCATTTCAGTTTTGTCTGCGTTTAGCTGAAGGAAGTTGTTTTGCATCCACCCACTGATCTGTTGGATACAGTGAAGGAGTGAGTCCACTGGTCCATGTTCTCCTGCAGTCAGTGAGACATAGATCTGAGTGTCGTCTGCATAGTTATGATAGGAAACTTCGTTTCTGCGTATTAACTGACCTAACGGCAGCATGTAGAGATTGAACAGAAGAGGTCCCAGGATCGACCCCTGTGGTACTCCACAAGTCAGGGCCATATGATCTGAGACACAGTTTCCAATCTCCACAAAGTACTTCCTGTCTTCAAGGTAAGACCTAAACCAACTTAGGGCGGTGCCAGCGACGCCAACCCAGTCCTCTAGTCTCTGTGAGAGGATCTCATGGTCGACAGTGTCAAAGGCAGCACTCAGATCTAACAGGATTAGGATTGAGACTTTGCCTGCGTCAGTGTTTAGCCGGATATCGTTTGTAACCTTGACGAGAGCAGTCTCAGTGCTGTGGTGGGGTCTAAAGCCGGACTGAAACATATCAAATGAGTTGTTGATTATAAGAAATCTAGTAAGCTGTAGGTAGACAACTTTTTCAAGGACTTTCCCCATAAATGGCAGATTTGAGATGGGACGGTAGTTGTTAAGTACCGTAGCATCCAGACTGCTCTTTTTAAGCAGGGGCCTGATGACTGCAGTTTTCAGGGCCTTTGGGAATATTCCAGAATGAAGGGACATGTTTACTATCTGTGTGAGTGAAGGTAACAGACTGCTCAGAACAGACTTTAGAAATCTAGTGGGTAGTACATCCAGGCTACATGTGGAGGCGCTCAGACTGGAGATTATCTCTTGGACAGTTTGATCATTTACAGGTGCAAAGTAAGTTAGCTCAAAGAGCCTTTTAGGCTGTTGGATGGTTATCTGTGGATTGGAGACAATGGCGTTTTTGATGCCTTGAACCTTGTCATTGAAAAAATGTGCAAACTCATTACATTTACGTTTGGAAGTTAGCTCTAATGGCATCTGAACAGGGGGGTTTGTTAATCTATTAACTGTTGAAAACAGAACACGCAGATTGTTGCTGCAGCCTTCAATCATTCCAGAAAAATACCTTTCTCTCGTACTACGTAGCACCTGGTTAAACTCGCACAACTTATCTTTGAAGATCTCGTAATCAACCTGGAGGTTGGACTTGCGCCACTTCCGCTCGGCCTTCCGGCACTCTCTCTTTTGTGCCCTGACCGAGTCTGCTTTAGCCCATGGCGCCTTCTGCTTATTTTTCACTATTTTAACCTTCACAGGAGCGATGGTGTCCAGAACATTCAAAACACTAGAGGTGACAGAGTTAAACAGTTCATCTACAGTAGAATACGGTGCATTCTCAAAGTTTATCATTCCCATAAATAGTTCACCCGTATTTTCATGTATGTGTCTTCTTCGTACAGTTGCAGAGTCCACTGGTGGTTTGTTAGTGAAACACATGTCAAAAAATACACAAAAATGGTCCGAAAGCGCAACATCGACCACGTTTACATTTGAAATATTCACCCCCTTAGTAACTAACAGGTCTAGAGTGTGCCCTCTGCTGTGGGTGGGGCCACTCACATGCTGAGTGAGACCAAAAGATTCAAGAACAGAACTCAGCTCTTTTGCCTTTCTGTCAATAACATTATCCACATGAATATTAAAATCCCCTGTAATAACTAAGCTATCAAAATCTGTGCATAAAACTGAAAGCAACTCCGTAAAATTATCAATACATCTGTGACATGACTGCGGTGGCTTGTATAGGACAATGAAGAGTATTGGACTAGATTGTTTTTTGTTGTATTTTAAAAGACACATATTCAAAAGACGGAAACTTCCCAAGAGACATTCTATGGGAGACAAAGTGGTCTCTGAAAATGGCAGCTAAGCCTCCTCCTTTTTTGTTTCCCCGTATTTCAGATTCAAATTTGAAATTTGGTGGTGATGCTTCTATTAAAACTGCATTTTCTGTATTTTGGTCAAGCCATGTTTCAGCCATGAACATAAGATCTAGATTATAAGAACAAATAAAATTATTGATTAAAAAAGACTTGTTACAAAGAGATCTGACATTTAGCATAGCAAGTTTCAAAGTTTCAGTATCAGCGGTTGTGGTCGGCTGATTCTTACACGGAACAAGAATTAGATTTTCCTGATTAGACTGATTAACTTCAGATGTTTTTCTGTAATGTATTCTTTGTGTTATCACTAAAGGAATGGCACAGGTGGCTTCATGACAGGGCCCCAGCCGGGTCTCTCCTCTAACTAGACTGCCAGTGGCTGCGAAGCAGAGACCCTGTGCATCCTAGTGCTTAGAGAAAAGAGGGGAAGGGGAAGGTGGGGGAAGAGGATGGAGAGGCGGGTGGTTCTTGGGAGTTGGACGGGGGGGGGTTGAAGGTGGATGGGTTTTTGGTGATGGGTTAGGGGAGGGGCAGGCTGAGTTGGGGTGGTGGACGGGGGGGAGTGGAGGTGGAGGGTTTCTTGGTGCTGAGTTAGGGGGGAGGTGGGCTAAATGAGCAGGAGGGGGGGGTGGAATATGGGTTAGAGGAGGGACGGGCGGATTTTGTGGGAGAATTTGAGTTGGACGCCCTAGGTGGCTTTGGAGGTACGTATGGGGAGTAGTTTTGAATGTTAGATAGGACTCTTGATCTGGCTACAGTGGGTGTGAGAGGAATAGTCTTCATCGCCGATCTTATCATGCCTGCCGAGTGTTCCGGTAATTCCAGTAGTGAAGGCGGGGATAGAAAACAAAGGGAAAGGTCGTCCTCATTTTCCCTAGATGGAGTGGATGTAGCGGGGGGGACCCAAGCCGGGTCCATGGAAGGTGATGAGGGAGTCTTTGGTGGAGACAGAGGTGGTTGAGGAACCCCCAGTACAGGCCTGACTGTAGCCTGGAGCAGTGGGGGAAGCTTCACGGGAGCTGTAGGTGGGGAAGGTGCTGCTGAAGATGATGGAGCAGCCACTGCTGCGGCTGTATCCACTGCTGCTGGTGGTGCTGTATATGCTGATGGCGCTGATGAAGATGTGGCAGCTGCTGATGATGCTGGTGGTGGAGGCGTTGAGCTCTTTCGGAGCCATGGAGGTGTTGAGTTCTTTTGGAACCTTGGAGGTGTTGAGTTCTTCTTGAATCGTGGAGGTGTGGAGTTCTTTTGAGGTGGTGGGGGTGCAGAGACCTCGGGAGTCGGTGGAGATGGTCGTGATGTCTGTGCCCTTTGCTTCTTCTTTCTCCCTTTCGACGGCTGCACGCGCTGCGCAGGCTGAGGTCTTAGGGCAGATGCAAAGTTATCCATCAACACTTTTACTCCGTAGTTGTTCAGATGTGGGCCTTTTTCTTCAAAAAGCTCGTGCCTATTCCAGACCAGGTTAAAGTTTTCAATGAAGCCAAGTCCTCTGCGTGAACACTCATTGAGTAGGAATGTATTTAGCTGATACAGACGGCTAAACTTCTCCATTTTTCCATCTATATTTGGAAGTGGGCCACTAAGGAAAATTGTTATGTCCATTTTCTTGAAGTCATCCAGTAACAGCGTTAAATCCATTCGTAACTTCTCGCTTGCCTTCTCATAGATATCTACCGCCCCGTGTGGATCAATAATGTACGCACACCACTGTTCTCAGATAACACTTTAGGCAGAAGAGTTCTTATCTCAGCAACTTTTGCAGAGTGAACTGAGACAGTGAGCATGGACTCCATGTTTACATTTTTCACCGAACCATCTCCGATAAGGACACAGTTTGTCCTTGGTGGAGGCGCTGCAGTTGTTAGCGGCTTTGTTGTTTCAGAAAGGGGTAAAAAGCGGTTTGAAGTCTTCAGAACATTTAGTTGTGGCCTTATTTCACTCCTATTGTCATTCTTAGCTTTGTCAACTTTGGGTTTAGCTCCACAATTGTTCCAATAATTCTCATTGTTGATTTTGGGAAAAGAAATGACGTCATAACTTACATTTCCAGTCTGTCCATTCATCCCATTTTCACTCATTGGAAGAGTCGGGTTAAGTCCCATTTCTGTTTCCACAATAGATATCCGTGTTTGAAGAGATTTGAGCTGATTTTCCAAAGCACAACAGCCGCCGCAGACGCTTCTCCGTCTCTTTCATCCCGACATGACTAAAGTTGATAAATTCCACAAAGCTGAAGTGTGTAGAAGGAGTAATCCTCGTTTTGTAAATAAAATGATTAAAGGAGAAACAAAAAAATGTAAATAAAATGATTCAAGGAGATTAAAAGGCGAAGCAAAAGCAGAGCTGAGAGACACACGACACACAATTTGCAAAGATTTTATTATTCCATCATCCATTAGACCAGAGGGAGACTAGAGAGAGACCAGAGAGAAACCAGAGAGAGACCAGAGAGACACTAGAGAGAGACCAGAGAGAGACCAGAAAGAGAGACCAGAGACAAACCAGAGAGAGACTAGAGAGAGACCAGAGAGAGACCAGAGAGAGACTAGAGAGAGACTAGAGAGAGACCAGAGAGAGAGACCAGAGAGAGAGACCAGAGAGACCAGAGAGAAAGACCAGAGAGAGAGACCAGACATTTTGCAAAGTCTGTACGCAGGAGTTAGATTTAATTATTCCATCATCTTCTGGTTTTAATGTACTGTTCATTTAAGTTTTTTCTTGTTTGTTTAAGACTAGTCAATAAAGTTTTTTTTAGACTAAAATCCAAGAATGTAATGTAAATCTCCAGGTTCAGTCCCACTGAGCACAAAACCCTGGATTCATAAAAATACATTGGTTTTATTTTCATTTTTAGGGACACTCAAAGACGCTTCACATGTTGTTATTCATTCACTTCAAACACAGTGGTGAAAAACTACTACTGCTGCCCTGAGGCTTGCTGACTCATTCTGCTCAGCTCTAAACAAGGTGAGAGACCAGAGAGAGACCAGAGAGAGACCAGAGAGAGACCAGAAAGAGAGAAGAGAGAGACTAGAGAGAGACCAGAGAGAGACCACAGAGAGACCAGAAAGAGAGACTAGAGAGAGACCAGAGAGAGACTAGAGAGAGACCAGAGAGAGACCAGAGAGAGACCAGAAAGAGAGACTAGAGAGAGACTAGAGAGAGACCAGAGAGGGACCAGAGAGAGACCAGAAAGAGAGACCAGAAAGAGAGACTAGAGAGAGACCAGAGAGAGACCAGAAAGAGAGACCAGAAAGAGAGACTAGAGAGAGACCAGAGAGAGACCAGAGAGAGACTAGAGAGAGACCAAAGAGAGACCAGAAAGAGACCAGAGAGAGAGACCAGAGAGAGACAAAGTGTCTTGCCTAAGGACACAACAGTTTGGCACTTTACAGTCGCAACCACCCCACTTTGGCAACTGGTGTTCCAAGAGGTCTCCCATCACAGTACTAACCCTACACCCACAGCTAAATAAAGGAGAGCTATAAACTAGGTGAGAGACTAGAGAGATCAGAGAGAGACCTGAGAGAGAGAGAGAGAGAGAGAGAGACCATAGCAAGACCAGAGAGAGACCTGAGAGAGACCTGAGAGAGAGAGACTAGAGAGAGAGAGAGAGAGACCATAGAGAGACCAGAGAGAGAGAGAAGTCCAAGCCACGTATAAAAAATATTGAATCATCTGATCAATGACTGCTGTTGTGTTTTAGGGCAAGACTGTGACCTGCAAGTCAGCGAAAGTTCAGATTGGAAGATTCTCCACCGCCGGCCTCCTTCAAGTTGACTTTACCTGTACCTGTGGGTAGATTTGTGATGTTGTGGACTGACATATTCATTACAATACATTCACTCAGAAAGAAAAAAACAACAATAAAAGTTTTATGTTCAAGGTGTCATCCAGGGAGAGACTAGAGAGAAAGACCGGAGAGAGACCAGAGAGATAGAATAGAGAGAGACCAGAGTGACTAGAGAGAGACCACAGAGAAAGACCAGAAAGAAAGACCAGAGAGAGAGAGACCACAGAGAGGGGCAAGAAAGAGAGAAAAACCAGACAGAGACCAGAGAAAGACCAGAGAGAGACTAGAGAGAGACCAGAGAGAGGGACCAGAGAGAGACCAGAGCGAGACTAGAGACTACAGGGAAAGACCAGAGAGAGACAAGAGAGAGACCAGAGGGAGGGACCAGAGAGAGACCAGAGAGAGACAAGCGAGAGACCAGAGACTAGAGAGAGACCAGTGAAAGACCAGAGAGACCAGAGAGAGACCAGAGAAAGACCAAAGAGAGACCAGAGAGAGACCAGAGAAAGACCATAGGGAGAGACAAAAGTGGAAGACCAGAGAGAGACCAGAGACTTTATCAGACTCTAGAGGGACAATAAAAGTGTTATGTTCAAGGTGTAAATTATGTTAAAGAGAGAGCGCCACAGACCAGAAAGGAACAGAAACTATCTAAAAAAAAATATCACAATACTTTATTTATTGTGTCCATAAGAATCATGACATGTGAAGCCAAAATTATTATATTATTATTATCATCATTATTATGTTTACAGCAGTGGAGGTAAAACTGTTCGTCTCTCCGCCTCTCGCTCCGCCCCTTCTCTGTTGTCAGCCAATCACCTTCTGCACCAGTGTCAGCAGCCAATCACAACAGAGGCCGCCTCCTTCCTGCTTCACTTCCAGCCAATGGCATCGGAGCAGGAAGTTTAAAACACGCTCCAGTCTCCGCATCCGTCTGTGTTCAAGCTCAAGGCCTAAAGTACTCACAGACCATCTCATGTCAGTCCAGATCACTCTATGTTGAACTTTGACTGCTGTATCAGTAAGATATTTATTTTGCAGTTTATTTTAGTCTGTGTCTGGGTCAACTGTGGCTTTTGATTTACCACCACCACATTTATGAATGAAGGGAAACATCTAAAGCTAATTTACTGCAGTATTATTATTATTATTATTATTATTATTATTATTATTATATTATTGATATTATTATTATTGTGGTGTTGTACTAGTTTGACTATTGATGTTAAGTCTTTTTTGTCTGTGATCACGGATTTCATAATTTGAATATTTTAATCTGTTTTAATCTGTTACTCTATTAGTATAAAACCGTATTTTTGTATAGTGTTGTGTTTCTGTCCCCACAAAAAACAACGTATTGCTGTTTGTATGATGTGTGTACTTCTGTTGAACAAGTTTAAAACAGATAATGACTCAGCTGTACACACACATGTTGAATTTTTCTGTGTTTTAACCTTTTCTGCAAATTGGAATAAATCAGTTTTCAGCTTAAAGTCCTGTTTTCATATTTCGTCGTATATATTTTAGAGCCTCAGATCCGTTGGAGAGACCATAGATAGACCGTATTGGAGACTGGGCGGTTTTCTGCTGACACCTACTGGTTCACTTCTGTACTACAGCAGACCACTGATGGAGACAGACAGTTATTAAAATACAATAGCAATACACACACACAGGTACTAAAGGAAGAAATAATAATAATAATAATAATAAAATCATAATAATAAATCCCACAAGCCTCGAGATGGAAAAGAAATAAAAATAACAATCTTTTAATTGTACTTAATGTTATCTCATCCTATATTGCACTTTAATGTATATAGATTCATTCCTTGATATATTTATTCATTTTCCACCCCTTTACTAGTCAATTTCTGGGTTCGGGGGGGGGGGGGGGGGGGGGCATCCTGAGTCCGCAGGAAGATGGCTGCTCCGTCAGCGGTGCCATAGCCTCGGTGTTTCAGTCAACGTGGGGTTAAGTGTCTTGCCCAAGGACACAACGACAGCAGACATTAGTGGGAGCATGCTCTACCAACTGAGCTACTGTCGCCCCTCATGTATACGTACACTTTTCAATAATCATTTAAAATAAAGAAAAAAGATAGTTATATTTTCAGCAGCAAGACCCATGTCCAACAATTATTTACTGATTCATCTTGTTTTTATTTCAAGCATAATCACCTCATTTCGTAATAATCACCTCATTCAAAACCTGCCTTTCCCCCTGCCATAAAAGGCTCTGAATCAAACAGTTCCACATTCACAACATGAATACGATCATACCATAAAGAGTGTTGTTTAACTGAAGTTTATTACAAAAATATACAGTAGAATGACATCAATTTTAAGTACTTTTGTGATAAAGTTGTTGCCAAATTTCTGTAGTTTAGAAAATGAGCCAAAAGGTTAAGTCACTATTTTCACAGTTCTTTGTTGATCTTTGTATTTTCTTTCCAGTGACAAATAGAGCCGATAAACACAGTGGGTCTAGTTTGTTCAGTAACATTTACGTTTACAAGCCTTTTTTGTTTAGGGAAAAACATGAATTGAATATGGGTGGAAAAGTGAAATAATACCTTGAACTAAATTATAATCTGTTTGATATGAGGGGATAATTATAAACACATATGATCACATTAGTCCAGTTCTCAGGTCTCTGTGCTGGACCAACTGGACTCTGAGGAGCACAGGGACTGGCCTCCTGCTGGTGACTCTGAGGAGCACAGGGACTGGCCTCCTGCTGCAGGGTCCCAGAGTCAGAACTAAACATATCTATACAGCAAAAATCTGAAACAGTCTTCCAGAAAATGTGAGAGAGGCTTCTTCTCTGACAATGTTCAAATCCAGGTTAAAAACAGTCCTTTTTGTCTGTACGTACTTATTTATTAACTCTTATTCATGTTCTGTGATTGCTTATACCACAGCACATATACGAGTTTTTATTGTTTCATGTTTTACTATAAGCACATTGAGTGTCCTGAACTGTGCCATGCAGATAAACTCGCCTTGCCTCCCCGCACGCTCAGGCCGTCACGCTTCCCCGCCTGCAGTGCCTCCACACCCGCGACACCACCGTGGCTCTGACCGCCGCACACCCGCGGAGGTACAGCAGCGGCGTGAGCGCAGAGTTGATCCGGGGCAAGATGCGAATGGGATCCGTGCCCTCGTTCCTGAACATATAACACCTGAACCCGGAGAAGTTACAGAAAATCACATGCACGAACATCGGCGTCCACGCGGCCAGAAAAAACGCCACAACTATCAGCACCAGGTTAATCGACGCGCGCTTGCTGTCCCGCTCCGGATCCGTTTGGGGACTCACCTTGTCCAGCTGGAACTTGGCGATTAAAAACAAGCGAATATTCAGACCAATCATAATGACCACCATGAGAATATTGGCCACGAACGCACCCGTGGCTGTGAAACTTCTTATCACCCCCTGGGGCATCAGATTGTGCATGGCCACCACTGCGAACGCGTAAGCCCAGTACACGACTATAATAACCACGGTCTTGTTGCGCGTCATGCGTTGTGTGTACTTGAACGGAGACACAACGGCGTGGTACCGGTCCGCCTGCGCTGCCATTACAGCCATAAAGGACAGGCCTAAAAACGTGGGGGCGATGTACAGCGTGGCGGGGGTGTTGCTGCTGTCCCGCACGTCAAACACCCCGACGTAGAGGTAGGAGACGCCGGTGCAGACGTCGCTGAAGCACGTACTGAACATGTAGAGGAAGCGGTTCTCGTTACGCAGGGCCTTGTTGAGCAGGATGGCCAGGCCCACGGACGCGTTCAAGAAGATGATGACAGAGGAGAGAGTGATGCTGAAGAGGAGGACCAGGACGTTACCGAGACTAGTAGGAGGCAGGAGGAGGGACAGGACCTGGCTGCGGTTACTCATCTGCGCGCACAGGGGTCTATATGATTGAATTATTATTTCAATTGTGGACATGACAAATACATCACATTTTACAATTATAAATTTCAAATTACTTTAGTCTTGTCACACAAATGAAAAGAAGCGGAAAGAAGCAAAACAAATCAATTCAATGTGTTTTTGTGAATTTGCAAAAAGGTGTCCCCGCGGTTGAAAATGTGTCTATTTGCTATAATCCTCAACATGTTTTGTTATTGGCAGAAAATGCTGTCAATCAAACTAAAATAGTATTGAAACTGTTTATAATTTCACAATTGTTTCCTGTACTTGCTTGTTTTTTTCATGTACACTGCACTGGGGATGGTGTGACTGAATCATAGGGAATCAAAATAAGGAATCCCTATTTTTTCTCAGGTTAGTTGCTCATAATTGACCTTTACATCAGAAGAAAAATGTGATAGAAATAGAAATAGATCCGGCTGTTCAAAGGCAACTTGATAACCTATCAAATAAATATATATATTTTTCCAATGGTCCTAATCTGTTCTTGCAAATAACCTTTTTTATAGCCCTAAATCAGAATCCGCAGAGGACTAAACTATTGAAACACACAGGAAATGCAATCATAACAAACCCAATGAGCCGTTGGTCCAGAGGGAGCGGGGCCACTGTCTGTAAATGTTATTAATAAATGTGTAAAAATGATTGTATTCACCAATGCTTTGGTTGAATACAATCCTGCGCTTAGAGGACAGCTGATTTTATAGGACTAAAAAGGGGCGTGTCTGTACGAGGGTCACGTGATTAACGATGTGGTGTTGGATCATGATAGGAGATGACGTCATCCGCAGACTGCTTCACAAACTTTGATTCTGAGATGATCTGAGGTCAAGGTCAGGGCTGGTTTCGAACTTTAGTACTTAATCCATGACCCCTGATTGGAAACAGCGTGTGTCCTGCAATTCTTCATGACATTATCATGGTCAGACACACACGAACACACACATACACATGTACACACGCATACACACGAACAAGCACACACAGATAGACAGACAACATTTCATATAAATAATCGGTTTCCCCAGCAAGGACTCATCGAGGACTCACGCTCCCCAGTCCTCGATCTACAGCCTCAGTCCTGGGTCTACAGCCTCAGTCCTGGGTCTACAGCCTCAGTCCTGGATCTACAGTCTCAGTCCTGGATCTACAGCCTCAGTCCTGGGTCTACAGCCTCAGTCCTGGATCTACAGCCTCAGTCCTGGGTCTACAGCCTCAGCCCTGGATCTACAGCCTCAGTCCTGGGTCTACAGCCTCAGCCCTGGATCTACAGCCTCAGTCCTGGGTCTGCAGCCTCAGTCCTGGATCTACAGCCTCAGTCCTGGGTCTTCAGCCTCAGTCCTGGATCTACAGCCTCGGTCCTGGAGCCTCAGTCCTGGGTCTACAGCCTCAGTCCTAGCTGGATCTACAGCCTCAGTCCTGGATCTACAGCCTCAGTGTGTCTACAGGTCTCTCAGTGTGATCCAGAACTTTTAAGGACATGGACAGTGCATCTCCTCTCTCCCTCTGGACCAATGGCTCCTGTGCGTTTGTTATTATTGTTATTGTTTGTTTTTATAGTTCTAACTGGTGTTGGCGAATCGACCACTTGTGATTTAGATTCATCCAAGAACAATAAATAAATGCAAAAACAAATAATACAAAAAGTATATTTATATAATGGGGCGGTGCGTATTTACTTTTTTATGATGATTCATTTGGACTAAATTTAATCTCATTTATTTATCTGTTTATTTGAACAGTTTTATTTCTGCTCTAAAGGAGGAGCTGAAGCAAGACGTGTATGAGCACCTTCTAGCCCCAAAGAATCAGGCTTTTCACATCACAATATACATTAGAACACAAAAACACACAACAAACTAACAACGATAATAATAATAAAAATGCATTGGTTTTATACCGCACTTTTCAGACACTCAAAGACGCTTCACATGTCATTAGTCACTCACTCCACACGGTGGTGTTAAACTATACTGTAGCCACAGCTGCCCTGGGGCACACTGATAGACATGGGGCAATCAGTATCACCAACAACCATTTACACACACACAAACTCGACTCCTTCTAATAGGTGTCTTGCCTATGGACACACAAAAACAGTTTGATACTTTACAGCCGCAGTCGCCCCACTGTGGCACCTGGTGTTCTCAGAGGTCTCCCATCACTACACTAACTCGGTCCTGCCCTGCACAGCTTCATAGGTCTGTCGGGATCTGGCTTTCAAGTATGGCCACAAAAACTAATTCTGCACATCTTGGATTATAGAAGAATCAACAGTCAACGATTTAAATAAGAATAAAGAATAGACCATACAAATTAGCAGCGTGTTTTTGAGATTAGCGGTACGGACCAAAGACGCACACATTTAAGGCCCCAGTCCTTTTGACGCACGTGGGACAAAAACATACATTAAAACTTTTGTTGTTTGTTTTATGTTTGCATTTGACGCCTCCTCCTCAGAGACCCATCCTCGGGACATAAAAACAGACAGGACGCACGCACGCACGGGGGGTTTGGGGATGGGTTTGGGATGCCACCATGCTCCCCAACTCCACCGTGCCTCTGTCCGTAGACTTCGCCACCGCGGGAGACTTCTTCATCTTCACCTTCCACATAGTCTTCGCCACGTGCGCGGTGCTTGTGGCCGGCTCCGTGGTCGTGGGCATCTCGTGCACCCGCTCCCTCCGCGCACAGAACCGCTTCGTCTTTATGCTCAACACCAGCATCAGCGACACTCTCACGGGCTTCTCCGTCTACTACCTGGGCCTGTTTGACGTCCAGGAGGGCTACCCGTCGCGTAATGGCACGTACTACATCCTGCCATCCTTCCTGGGCGTCAATGTGCTTACGTTTCTCTTCGCGCAATTCGATCGGTACTTCGCCGTGTGCCATCCCTTCTTCTACAACCGCTACGTGTCGCGCAACGTGGTCATAAGCATCTGCGTCTTCTGCTGGGTCTACACGTACACGATTCTCACGGTGCAGAACATGGTGCCTATCTCCAAAGCGGCGCAAATCAACGCGTTCGGGGTCATGACGCTGCAGATTATTGTCCTGGTGAAAGTGATCATGACGGTAAAACTCTACGTCATTGCGCGCAGCCACTTGGTCAGAGAGGTGGCGAGCACCGAGAGAGACAAGCGGGAGTCTTTACGCATCATCGTCTTTGTGGTGATCTGCTTTCTCGCGCTGTGGTGCCCGTCCTTCGTCAATATCATCGTGAGGCAGTTGACGCGCCAGGGTCTGAGGTTCAGGAACGAGGCCACCAACGCGTTCGCGATCCTGGCCCGGCTGAACGCACTGGTCACTCCCGCGGTGTACATCTGGGGCAGTCCGGCTCTGCGTGGGTCTGTCTGGCGCATAGTGTGGAGCAGGGTCTGTCCTTGTCACAGGAAAAGGTATAAATAAAAGTAGTTGAATGTAGATTAAAGGGAGGTTTTGTTGTAATGTCTCTGTTTGTGTTATGTTTTTTTAGGGTCGGGCTCAAGCTGGAAGAAGCAATCTAACAGGCCTGCAGTGGAAATTCAAATTCATGTTTTTTTGGGCCTAAGTAAACATATTTTTAGGTCCTAATATGTATCTATTTAGGGAAAAGACAATAATCTAAATAACAGGAAGTCACAAACAATAGGAATTTGCTGTAATTATAAGAAAGAGAAGCAGGCCCTTATTGAGGCCTTATTGAAGACTAACTACTTGTCTGTCTGTCTGTGTCTGCACTGTAAACCCTAACTTCAATCGTACTTCAGATATCAAAGTTATTTTAAATAGATTTTTCCCAGTAAGTGAATATTACTCATTTATTGTTAGTTGTCTGTCTGTCTGTGTCTGTCTGTCTGTCTGTCTGTCTGTGTGTCTGTCTATGCGTTTGTTTTGGATCCTTACCGAGAAAAAAAAATGCTCTGGGACGTTCTTGCTGTCTTTGTTTGTTTTCTTATGACTGACTGTTATTAATTGTTTGATTTTCTACTCTGCTGTTGGTAAATCTTAGTTCCATATTTCAATGTCGCACCACATTCAATTCTTCCTCTTTTCTACCATGTGAGACAGAATGTGACTTTGCACTTTTCTCATGTAAATAATGAATATTCATGATACGGGTTAGTTTAAAGAAGGACCATATGAACACAGATTTTCTCGGGAGGCCGCGCGGGTTTGTTTCAGTCCTATGGACAGCTCCAAGCGCAGATATCTCAATTAAATACAATATCCTGTTTTACTTGATTACATATGTTAATGTTGTTTTTGTATTTAAGAGATGTAGATATGAGGCGAAATGACAGCAAAATAGCAGCAACGTTAAGGCAGATTACAAGGCCTCGTGGTGCCTGGGTAATGATCCAGGGTCTGTGTGTGCGGGAGCGGATCCCAATATCTCAAAATGGGCCCCGAGCTTTCTCACTTTTTTCAAGAGTCGTTCTTTGCTGAAGAGGGTCCATGGTCATTGTAAAGTCCTCCAAGACTACTGCTGTTCAGATTTAGGGTCATACAATCAAGATGAATTGAATTGAATTGAATGGGATCTAAACCTAATCAAAACAAGCGGACTTTGTATTTTTGTTTTCCCGTTTATATACAGCTGCAGATTTGAAAGAAATGAACAAAATGAAAATATATAGACACGTTTGATTTGAGCACTTGAATATTCATTAAATCATGGCATAAACAGTGTTACTTTGCACACTAAAGCTGGGGTACCTGACTCGCATTAGACCTGAATAACACATTGCGCTAGTCCCGACCAAAAGTCTGGCCTAATGAATAAATTGCTGTGAACAAATCTTCATCTTTAATCAAAACACACACAATATGTTGCAGACTAATAAAGAACCCTGTGTGTCACTATTTGACGTTTTGGGCTGGGAGCTGATTGGCTGAGTGAGGGTGGTCCTGTCTGTCTAAAAAGCTGACAGAGGCCAAAACGACATCTTCCCTTATATGGAGCAATGATGTGTTTTTATTTTATTTTATTTTATCATTGCATTTCCTGTTTTAACTGTTCGACTCTCTGATCTGTTGTTGTCGAATCGACTTTGTGAAGTTTTCCGGGATGTTGTGATTTACAGCTGTACACATTTTTTTTATTTATTGAGAAAACCAGTGATAGACAGTGTGTCAAGAGCAAAGACCCGTGTGTGCTTTAAAAGTTAGGTCCCCCAGCTTTAATAAACACATCTATAAACTAAAGTGACTCAGGAGAAATGGGAGCTCACATTGCGGCCTGTGTTTACAAGTTGTGAAGTTTAGACAACAATTGACATCATACTTTCAGACCCCTGAGAGTTACGTGTGTTAAAAGGCTGTGGACGAAGAGGCGAGAGGGGGAGATGCTCCGGTCCAACAGCTCTGCGCCGTGGACAGGAGTGCCTCTGTCTGTGGACTTCTCTCGTCCAGAACACTACATTGTGTTCCTCTTCCAGCTCCTGTTCGCCTCCTGCACCGTCCTTGTGGCTGGGAGCGTCGCCGTCAGTATCCTGGCCACAAGAGCGCTGCGCCTTCAGAACCGCTTCCTCTTTATGCTCAACACCAGTGTGTGCGACACGCTGGTCGGCCTGTCCGTCTACTATCTGGGGCTGTTTGATGTGAGCGAGGGGTATCCATCCAGGAATGGGACCCTCAACTTCCTCCCGTCTCTTTTAGGCGTTAATATGTTGACTTTTATGTTTGCTCAGTTCGACCGGTACTTCGCCGTGTGCCACCCGTTCCTGTATACGCGCTACTTTACGCGCCGCCTCGTGATATGCGTGAACATCTACAGCTGGGTTCAGGTATTTTCACAGGCGACTATTCTGTATCTCATCCCGCTTTCAATGGCTTTTCAGATGTACGCGTTCAGCATGGTGTACCTACAGCTTATAGTCCTCACTAAAGTAGCCATGACCATTAAACTGTATATTGTGGCCAAGTCTCAGATGCAGCGAGAGCCTCCAGGTCCAGAAAGAGAGAGCAACAAGGAGTCTCTGAGAATGATCGTGTTTGTGGTGATCAGCTTCTTGATCCTCTGGTCTCCTTCTATAGTGAACATACCCATGAGGCTGTTTGGACGCGGAGTCACTTTCCACAACGAGGCCACAAACCTGTTCGCCATCATGGCCCGGGGCAGTGCACTGGTGACTCCGGCCGTGTACATCTGGGGCAGTGCGGCTCTGAGACGCGCTCTGCTCCGTGTGGTGTGGGGGAGACTGTGTCCGTGCTGCAGGCGGCGGGAGGAGGGAGAGACCCCCGCAGCGCTGAGGGACAACCGCGTACAGCAGCAGCGCTTTCCGACGGATAACACAAACAAATGAGTTTATTTCAAACAGAAAAAGAGTCCAATTATTGTGAGCAGATTTCATGAGAATCTGTGAAGATTTTCTGCTTTTTTTCTTACTCGATCTAATTTTTAACATGTTTTGTTGCAGAACATTTGAAATTATTTTAAATTATCATAAATCATTTTCGACTTATTGTTGACAAATCTGAAGGACACTTTCCAGTCGGTTTAATGTAAATGTATTTTTACAATGTAGACATTTCAGAGTAAGGCTGTAAAACCCAGTGTAATATAGAAATGTAAACAAATGTGTTTACTGTACTTTACTAAAGAGGAATGAGAACCGTCCGCAGCTCTGAAGGCCGCGTCAGCAGCAGGTTCAACACAGAGACACAAAGAAGAGAATCGGTTAAAAACAAGAAACTGATAAATCACGTTATTTCAGAAGAGACACTTTGAAAAGTGCTCTTTTCATGTTTCTATTTAGACTTTATTTTGATAAACGTTTGATCTAATATATTGTTTAAGGCTTTTAAAAACAGATCTGTTTACACAGCTGCAGGTGACACATCCAAGTTTAAGGCCTGAGGCTTTTTCCAACAAGGCCAAAGCAGTTCATGTGCGGGTGTTTATTATTTACCCAATGTGTTTATTGTTTGGCATGTGACATAAATGGATGACTCACAGCTGGTTATTAAACTTGTGAACAGGGACCTAATAAATGTGATGGTTTGATTTCTTGAGAGGCATCACTTTTGTTGGTGAAACATTTAAATGATCTCCTAATCATTTCAATCAAGTCATTAAAACAAACAAGCACAAGGCCTTCAGTTGTTGCTCTAGTGTCCTGGCCGCGCGGCCAAGTTTCTCTGTGACAGCGGCTGCCACAATTTGTCACAAGCGGCTCAAGCCGCGCGATATACGCGATTTGGCCGCAGAAATCGCGTTTGGTCTGAACGCACCATAAGTGTCTTGCCCAAGGACACAACAACAGCAAACATCAGAGGGAGTCAGTGGAGTTTAAAAATCAGATGAAAACGCTGATTTGGAATAAAAAACCCAGACTAGCATGTGAAGCTAACAGTCAGCTAGCATGTGAAGCTAACAGTCAGCTAGCATCTGAAGCTAACAGTCAACTAGCATCTGAAGCTAATAGTCAGCTAGCATCTGAAGCTAACAGTCAACTAGCATCTGAAGCTAATAGTCAGCTAGCATCTGAAGCTAACAGTCAACTAGCATCTGAAGCTAATAGTCAGCTAGCATCTGAAGCTAACAGTCAGCTAGCATCTGAAGCTTACAATCTTATAGCGTGTATGCGAAGCTGCAGATATGACACAGACAGTATCGTAACAGACTGTTTTAATCATAAACTCTGGCAGAAGCAAATTAGGATCAGAGCCGAGGGAGGCGGGTCCAGAGAGTAATTGTGTTTACCCATAATGCACGAGTCTGAGTCAATATCTTTATCTGGTTTAGCTCATCGCCCGCTTTAATTACACATGAGGCCGTTCATAAAATTACCTTTAATGTCCACGGCACACAAAGAGAAGCAGGAGGGGTTTCTCATCAGTAACTGCTTCTAATGGATCGGATCATTACCTTCGCTGCTGATTGAAGACTGACGGTTGGAAAAAGATTCAGACTGAGTCATAAATTCCCTCTGATGAAAAAACGATCTATGTCTACGGCATTACAGAAGCAGTTTATTTGAAAAAATACATCAACAATTGCAAAAATTGGGCAAAATATATCTTAACTTGACCACATTCTTACCTATATTTTATCAAAACAGATGTGGTACAAAAGAGATTCCTGCATGTGAAAGCCAGATTCTGTCACAACTTTGAAGTTAAGGAGGGCAAGGCCTGGTTAGTACTATGATGGGAGACCTCCGGTGTCAGGGTGAGTGCGGATGTTTTGTGGCGTGACGTTGGGACCCGCTGCATCTGTACTTTTGGACTGGTCTCCCCCCGGTCCTGGTCTCTCCCCCTTCTCCCCCGCCTGGGAGCCTCCTCAGTCCTGCACCGTGCAGCCTCAGTCCTCGTTCTACAGCCTGGTTCTTGGAGTAGATTTCTCTCTCAATATGGGCCTTCCTGAGTTTTCTCACTTTTTTTGTCGTTCCTTGCTTATTTTAATGTTTTAAAGCAAAGAACAATCACACACACAACGGGCACTGCTCAGAAAGAAAGTCATAAACACATGAAGAAGATGACATAGTCTGGGATCGCGTCTTTCATTCAGACAGAAGACATGTTTTATTGTCGATGGTAGAGACAGCACGAACAACACAAACAACAGAATGCAAGTGTATTATACAGAGCGGAGGCATGGAGACCTCCAATCAGCAGCTGCCACAGAGCCATGTAGCTTGGCCTTCAGATAGACAAAACAAGGGAAAAGTACAGGCTTCTGCACATTGATAGAATGATGAGTTTAACTTTAACAAAAGTTGCTTCAAAGTGTTATGAAATCTCACACACATATATACACAAAGGAAGAAGAACCCTAACCCTCAGGCATCAGCAAAGAATGACAACAACACCAAATTGAAACAAAAAACTAGAATTGAAAACATGTATAATAGGTCTGGGATGCATCTCCTCTTCTGCAAAGCTGCTTCCATCACTGAGGGAGAGGAAAATGACACACAACTGTCTAAAGTGCATGCATAAGGCAGCTCAAAGTGCTAAACAAAACAAAAACAAACGTCCAAATGACTTATAATAAAGGCGACATGGAGGCGACAGTAAAGCAACTCTCTGACCTGGCTATTGTTGCCGGGAGAAGAAAGAGGAGCAGATAAAGGTGAGTCCTCTGCATGTTTGAATGAGAGCTCCCGTGACTGTGGGGCGACACCCTTTGCCCTGGAGCCGGCCCGGTGCATTGTGGGAAGGAGGTCAGTTGGCAGTCTCACCCCAGGGAGTATCCCAGATTAGGGCTGCGCGGTCTCTCACATGAATATGCACCCACCGCTTTGTAAACAGCAGCAGCCAATACACACCGAGAGAGAGACGAGGTGTGGAGAAGGCACAAACAGACTGCAAATATATGAGTTTTTTTGTGATTATTTTGGACTTAAAACAAAAAAAGTTCAATGAATGAGCTTGAATCCATACTTATTTTCTATTGTATTTCTTTACAGATGTATACACTGCAGAAAATGGTCAAATATGTGGTAATAGTTAGACCAACATGAACAGATATTCACACAATGCCAGTGATGTCATACAGGAAGAATCATACACCGTCCAATCAGCGTTCTCCCCGGTTTCCGTGGCTTCGGCCTTGAGAAAACCAAAGCATGTATACCTTCTGAGATCAAAGTAGTCCCATTGATGCCTGTTTTACTTGGTGGCAGATTGTGAAGCAGCAGCAGAAGCAGCAGGACTAGAATTACCCGTCCAGCAGCAGAAGCTTTGATGGTTGTTGCAGTAATTAGCGGCCGCAGAGAATCCAAAGCCCATCACCGTGTTTTCAGTAAAGACACCATTATAAACTGGACATTCTTCACACAGAGAGGCCTCCGGGGCAGAACCAGGGCCAACAAACACATGGTGAAGGCTGTATAAAGGTATTTTCAGATGTTACTGCAATATAAATGACAATAGATTTTATTTTATTTTAGTGCACTGCAGAAAATGATAAGATACGAGGTAATAATTGCTTGAATTTAGTGGATTTGATCTTAATCTTTGTACATTGTGACTGTGTTAAAACAAGATTCTCCAACGGGACAAAGCCATTTAGTCTCATTTCAAGAACTGTTGCTTCATTTTCTCATTCCAAGGGAGACATTTCTTGCATATTTTAAAACAAGATCATTTTGCTTCGTCCCATCAGCGAATCTAGTTTTAAGGCTCAGTCAGAATGTGCTCAAATAAAGATACATTTTGCCAAATTAATTGCCAATAATTGGATTCAGCAAGTTTAAGTTATTCTTCAGCCTCATCCCTTCGGTCACAAATGCGTCTCTATATCTATGTTAAAGTATGTACAAAGCTAAATTCTTTTTGTATCCATATTTTTTAATGCTTTTTTATGTCAACATTTTTTTGTTATTGTTCATTTATCTTGTGCTGTGTGCTCCTCATTCCTACTGTTCTGTAACTGGTGATGCAACACTGACATTTCCCCGCTGTGGGACTAGGGCTGCACGATATTAGAAATGAGTGCGATATTCGATATGAGTGTTTAGTAGTTCGATATTATTGCGATATTTTTATCTTTCACCTAAAATTGCAATCTGCTTTGAAACGCAAAAGACAAAAAACACAAAACAATCACAACATTAATGACATTCAAATGCATATATTTATATACTTTTTGTTTGTTGTTCTTGTTGATTGTTTTTATTTTTATCGCAGATATATTTGATACGGATATCGCACGCACCAATATTGCGATAACAATATTTTTCCGATATATCACGCAGCTCTATTTGGGACCATTAAAGGATCTCTTCATCTCAATCTTACTGGGTCTGAAAAAGAGAAATGAAGAAAGATACATGACCCTCGACGACATTTATGGACCAATGGCTCTATGTGTGTGTTTTTAATCGTTGCATTTCCCGATTTTGAACAGTTTGATTCTCTGATCTGGGAGGAGTTCGGAGAGTCCATGGAGCATGACTATCGGTCGGCCTCGAAGAGATTCTGGCAAACCATCCGGCGCCTCAGGAGGGGGAAGCAGTTCTTTGCCAACACCATGTACGGTGCGGGTGGAGAGCTGCTGACCTTGACTGGGGATATTGTCGGGCGGTGGAAGGAATACTTTGAGGTTCTCCTCAATCCCCCCGTCACGTCCTCCGTTACAGAGGCAGAGGCTGAGGATGTTGGGGCGGGTACATCCATCTCCCTGGCTGAGGTCACCAAGGTGGTTGGTAGCCTCCATGGTGGCAAGGCTCCGGGTGTGGATGAGATCCGCCCTAACTATCTAAAGTCTCTGGATGTTGTAGGACTGTCTTGGCTGACACGTCTCTGCAACATCGTGTGGCGATCGGGGGCAGTGCCAATGGAGTGGCAGACCGGGGTGGTGGTCCCTCTCTACAAGAAGGGGGACCGGAGGGTGTGTTCCAATTATCGTGGGATCACACTCCTCAGCCTCCCCGGTAAGGTCTACTCCAAGGTACTGGAGAGGAGGTTACGGCCGATGGTCGAATCTCGGATCCAGGAGGAGCAGTGTGGTTTTCGTCCCGGTCGCGGAACACTGGACCAGCTCTATACTCTCCATCGGATACTCGAGGGTTCATGGGAGTTCGCCCAACCTGTCCACATGTGCTTTGTGGATTTGGAGAAGGCGTTCGACTGTGTTCCCCGGGGTGTCCTTTGGGGGGTTCTCCGGGAGTACGGGGTCGGAGGTCCTCTGCTGAGGGCCATCCGATCCCTGTATGACCGAAGCCAGAGCTGTGTTCGCATTGCCGGCAGTAAGTCAGACCTGTTCCCGGTGAATGTTGGCCTCCGACAGGGCTGCCCTTTGTCACCGGTTCTGTTCACTGTATTTATGGACAGAATATCTAGGCGCAGCCAGGGGTCGGAGGGGGTCCGGTTCGGAGACCACAGGATTTCATCTCTGCTGTTTGCGGACGATGTTGTCCTGTTGGCTCCAACGAACCAGGACCTGCAGCATGCACTGGGACGGTTTGCAGCCGAGTGTGAAGCGGCTGGGATGAGAATCAGCACCTCCAAATCCGAGGCCATGGTGCTCGACCGGAAAAAGGTGCCTTGCCCTCTGCAGGTGGGTGGAGAGGTCCTTCCTCAAGTGGAGGAGTTCAAGTATCTCGGGGTCTTGTTCACGAGTGAGGGAAGAATGGAGCGTGAGATTGACAGGCGGATCGGTGCAGCGTGCGCAGTTATGCGGTCGCTGTATCGGACCGTTGTGGTGAAGAGGGAGCTGAGCCGAAAGGCAAAGCTCTCGATTTACCGGTCAATCTTCGTTCCCTCCCTCACCTATGGTCATGAGCTTTGGGTAATGACCGAAAGAACGAGATCGCGGATACAAGCGGTCGAAATGAGCTTCCTCCGCAGAGTGGCTGGGCGCTCCCTTAGAGATGGGGTGAGGAGCTCAGTCACACGGGAGGAGCTCGGAGTAGAACCGCTGCTTCTCCACGTCGAGAGGAACCAGTTGAGGTGGCTCGGGCATCTGTTCCGGATGCCTCCTGGACGCCTCCCTGGGGAGGTGTTCCGGGCACGCCCCACCGGGAGGAGGCCCCGCGGAAGACCCAGGACACGCTGGAGGGACTATGTCTCTCAGCTGGCCTGGGAACGCCTTGGGGTCCCCCCGGACGAGCTGGAGGAAGTGTGTGTGGATAGGGAAGTCTGGGCGTCTCTGCTTAGACTGCTGCCCCCGCGACCCGGCAACGGATAAAGCGGAAGAAAATGGATGGATGGATGGATGGATTCTCTGATCTGCGTTGACGAATTGACAGCTTTGTAAAGTCCTCAGAGATATCAACTGTTGTAATTCAGGGCTGTACAAAAATAATTAGAATTGAATTGAATTGACAGACACAAAAGTGCTGGGTCACGACAAGCCTCTTACATCAAGGTCGGCCTGTGTGTGTGCGTGTGTATATGTGTGTGTGTGTGTGTGTGTGTGTGTGTGTGCGTGTATATGTGTGTGTGTGAGGAAACCCAGCGAATGAGACCACATGTAATACTTGTCTAAAGTTGTGCCAGCGCAACACGATACTTCCGACTGCGATGTTTCCAGGAGATAATGGAGAGAGTGCAGAGCCATCAGCAATTTCTGGACTCCCCCCCTGGTCCCTCCCGGCCACCCCCACCCTCCCTACCCTTCTCCTCCACCTCTTCTCCTCATCCTGGCCTTGTGGTGATTGGCCTGGTGCTGCAAGAGGTTGGTGAGAGTATGAATAATTGAGCAGAGACGTAGAGAGAGAGAAGGAGAGATGTGAAAACTGACCCCCCAGAGCCTGATCCATACATAGGCATACGTGCACAGGAGTCCACCCTCATGGAGGTAAAACAGAGACTAAGATACAGGGACGTCCAGAGGGGGAGGAGAGCGAGCGATCATAAAGACACATACACACACATATATATATCTACACATACTTGGCTAAAAACTAGAGGACTGCGAGATGATTAAAAATAAAATGAGAAGTTGGATTTGATAGAAGATCACGGTCATTGCAGTTCTCAGGTCCTTCGCGTTCATGTTGATCAATGTGTACTGTCCCAACTCAAATAAACTCATAACTACATAAATACGAAGAATAGAATAGGATTTTCATATGTGGGGAAAAGGTGCCACATAGTTCTTATCCACAGTGGAATGGCCGACGCCTTTATCTCTCCTTGAGGAACATCCTGTCTGTCTAGATTAGTGCTTTAAGTTTTAGTAATAGTTTATTCAAAGCACAGTTCATTCACAAGGCATCTCAAAGTGGTTCGCAAAAACAATTATACAGTACAATTAAGATCATAAAAAAGTTACCAGTGACGGACAAGTCGCCTACATCCGTGCAAAAATCCACGTTTCTAATACAAGTTGGCTTTTCCCTGCACTCAAATGACTGGTGTCTATGTGAGATTTCATAACACTTTTAAGCAACTTTTGTTAAAGTTAAACTCATCATTCTATCAATGTGCAGAAGCCAGTACTTTTCCCTTGTTGTGTCTATCTGAAGGCCAAGCTACATGGCACCGTGGCAGCTGCTGATTGGAGGTCTCCAAGCCTCCGCTCTGTATAATACACTTGCATTCTGTTGTTCGTGCTGTCTCTACCATCGACAATAAAACATGTCTTCTGTCTGAATGAAAGACGCGATCCCAGACTTTGTCATCTTCTTCAGGTGGTGGAAGGATGCGGGCATTGTCTGTAACATCTACAGAACAGAAGACTAAAACGTGTTTGTTTTTAAGCCAAAACTGAGAAACCTCAAGAGAAACCATGCATCTGGATCAGCACTTGGACAATCTGCACAGCCCCTGATTCCACTCAGGCTGTGAGCTGCTGAGACATGGACAATACCATCGTCCTCTTTTGCATGGACATCATTTGGAACAATTGGATTAAACAATTTGGACATGATTTGGAACAATTGGATTTCTGAATTTGGACATAATTTGGACTGAATTGGATTTCTGAATCTGGATACTGAAGCTGAAACGTGTGATTTGAAAGACACGTCACAGAAGAATTCATGGCTCGCCACAAATGCAGCCTGAAGAAACCAACACGGAGAAGTGGGAGAGACTGTTTTCAAAGCAATATTTGGAACCATCGACTGATGAAGTTTGGTATTTTACTGAAGATTGTTGACAAGTTTTATGAAAGATCTGAACATGTTTTATGAGTTTTCTGAGTTTTTGAAGTATTCTGAGTTCTGAGTTTTTGAAGTACCGAGTGAAGTACCGAGTTTATGAGTTTTTGAAGTATTGAGATATGATGTTATGTTGCTGTTTATCGATCCTGATGGTCACATGTGAATGTATGACCAGAGGGGGGAATGTGAGATTTCATAACACTTTTAAGCAACGTTTGTTAAAGTTAAACTCATCATTCTATCAATGTGCAGAAGCCAGTACTTTTCCCTTGTTTTGTCTATCTGAAGGCCAAGCTACATGGCACTGTGGCAGCTGCTGATTGGAGGTCTCCATGCCTCCGCTCTGTATAATACACTTGCATTCTGTTGTTCGTGCTGTCTCTACCATCGACAATAAAACATGTCTTCTGTCTGAATTAAAGACGCGATCCCAGACTTTGTCATCTTCTTCATCTACTAAGAATCCAGTTGATATTGTACATGCAGCTCACCCTGGCCCTGTCCCCGTGGGTATAAGACCACAGAGAAGGCCCTGGACTCTGGTTTTAAGACCACAGAGAACGCCCTGGACTCTAGGTTTAAGACCACAGAGAAGGCCCTGGACTCTGGTTTTAAGACCACAGAGAAGGCCCTGGACTCTGGGTTTAAGACCACAGAGAAGGCCCTGGACTCTGGGTTTAAGACCACAGAGAAGGTCCTGGACTCTGGGTTTAAGACCACAGAGAAGGCCCTGTCTCTGGGTTTAAGACCACAGAGAAGGCCCTGGACTTTGGGTTTAAGACCACAGAGAAGGCCCTGGACTCTGGGTTTAAGACCACAGAGAAGGTCCTGTCTCTGGGTTGAAGACCTCAGAGAAGGCCCTGGACTCTGGGTTCAAGACCACAGAGAAGGTCCTGTCTCTGGGTTTAAGACCACAGAGAAGGTCCTGTCTCTGGGTTTAAGACCACAGAGAAGGTCCTGTCTCTGGGTTTAAGACCACAGAGAAGGTCCTGTCTCTGGGTTTAAGACCACAGAGAAGGCCCTGTCCTCTGGGTTTAAGACCACAGAGAAGGCCCTGTCCTCTGGGTTTAAGACCACAGAGATGGCCCGGTCCCCCGGGTTTAAGACCACAGAGAGGGCCCTGTCCTCTGGGTTTAAGACCACAGAACCCATTTGATCTTTTAAAGTGCGTTTGGAGAAAAAAATCTATTCAATTACACAAATGTGACTTTTTCCAATTACTAATTTTACATAATTTTACATTTATTTGACATAATAGTGGAAATAAACATGAGACAAACCTCAATCTCTCCACCTCCCAAACACGACTGAAGCCTGATCCATACAAGTGAGCAGTAATAGCCACGTTTAAAAAGGTTAGGGTTCGGTTCAGGCGCCCCTAACCCACAGAACCAATCCTCGCAGAATTAACACGGGTCAATGCGACGTTCTTTTAAGGCTCCCAGCCCCAGTGTGCGAAGGAGAATAAGTGAGTGAAAGACTTCTATGCGCCCCTGGTCTCTTTGAGCACCACAAAAGCGAAGGAGATTGTTGCCATGCAGGCTTGACCCCATTGAGAGCCGTGAGTGTAGCACTGATGGGCACCGCTGCGGACCCTTCACTTAAAAAAAACAAAAAAACCCTGCTTTACCTTTGGGGTTGCCATGGTTTCCGGGGAATGCGGTCGGGCGAGTAGGAGCACATCTGCCGTGGAGTCCGCCCTGCCTGCCAGCTATGGGCCGGCTGCAGAATGCATGCTTTAGAGGTTGTTAAATGTGACATCATCCCTCACAAGGCGATGGCAACTTAATGGCTGCAGAAATACCTCCTTGTTGCTTATCTGTGTCCTTTTTACGTCTCTGCTTTTCCCCCGACCTCTGTGGCATAACGTTTGGTCCAGATTCAATTTCACTTGACCAGAGCCTGCAGCTTCCACCGTCTGATAGAAGCGTCTTGGGTCGTATTGTGTTGTTAAGTTATATTTATTACTTTTGTACAAGAGAAATCCGAAATCTAAGTACGCTGCAAAAAGTGACAAAAACAAGTCAAACATTGCTCAAATTTGGCAAAATGTGTCTTAGTTTGAGCACATTCTGACTGAGCCTTAAAACAAGCTTCACCAATAGGACAAAGCAAAATGATCTGGTTCTTAAAAAGATACAAGAAAAGTCTCCCTTAGAATGAGAAAATAAAGCAACAGATGAAAGAAGACAAAAGGCTGATTGGAAGATGGTCTGTTTCGGCCGAAGCAGATTACGATCTGTTTTATGTTTTTTGTACTGCATTTTTGCACTTTTATTGTATTTTGTGTCTTGTGTTTCAGTGTTTGTTGAGAAGGCAGAAGAGGCATGTGAGATTAGATAAGATGCCTTTATTGATCTCACTAGGGCTGCCTCTGTGCAAGAAGGAGCTCCTCCACAGTCCTGTGCAGTGGGAGGTGTTGTCCATGATGGAGGTGACTTTGACTGGCACCTCCTGTCCCTCACCTCCACAGAGTCCAGGGGCCTCCTGTCCCTCACCTCCTCCACAGAGTCCAGGGGCCTCCTGTCCCTCACCTCCACAGAGTCCAGGGGCCTCCTGTCCCTCACCTCCTCCACAGAGTCCAGGGGCCTCCTGTCCCTCACCTCCACAGAGTCCAGGGGCCTCCTGTCCCTCACCTCCTCCACAGAGTCCAGGGGCCTCCTGTCCCTCACCTCCACAGAGTCCAGGGGCCTCCTGTCCCTCACCTCCTCCACAGAGTCCAGGGGCCTCCTGTCCCTCACCTCCTCCACAGAGTCCAGGGGCCTCCTGTCCCTCACCTCCTCCACAGAGTCCAGGGGCCTCCTGACCCTCACCTCCTTTCCTGACCAGCTTGTTCAGTCTGCTCCTGTCCCGCTCTGTGCTGCCCGGGGCCCAGCACACGGCAGCGTATGGCAGAGGCTACCACAGGGTCATAAAAAGTCCTGAGCAGAGGTCTGCTCACTCCGAAGGACTTCAGCCTCCTCAGAAGCACCTCAGCCTCCTCAGAAGGACCTCAGCCTCCTCAGAAGGACCTCAACCTCATCAGAAGGACCTCAGCCTCCTCAGAAGGACCTCAGCCTCATCAGAAGGACCTCAGCCTCCTCAGAAGGACCTCAGCCTCATCAGAAGGACCTCAGCCTCCTCAGAGGGACCTCAGCCTCATCAGAAGGACCTCAGCCTCATCAGAAGGACCTCAGCCTCATCAGAAGGACCTCAGCCTCCTCAGAAGGACCTCAGCCTCATCAGAAGGACCTCAGCCTCCTCAGAGGGACCTCAGCCTCATCAGAAGGACCTCAGCCTCATCAGAAGGACCTCAGCCTCATCAGAAGGACCTCAGCCTCCTCAGAAGGACCTCAGCCTCATTAGAAGGACCTCAGCCTCCTCAGAGGGACCTCAGCCTCATCAGAAGGACCTCAGCCTCCTCAGAAGGAAGAGGCGACTTTGGCTCTTCTTGTGCAGGGCGTTGGTGTTATGGGACCAGTCCAGTTTATTGTTAATGTGAACACCCAGGTACTTGAAGCTTAATGTCCTCCTTCTGGATGTTCAGCAGCGTGTGTGAAAGTGGAAGCAGAAGAGGCAGAGAAGGAAAAGGAAGGAGAGGGAGCAGAGGAGGCAGAGGAGGCCAATCTGCCGCAGCTGCAAAAGAGGAGTCCTTTATCTATATCCACTAATACGAGCCTTTACAGAAATATCCATTTTCTCCAGATGAGCAGAAAGTGAACACAGATGATCCTTATCAGTGTTTGGATGACCGCGATGAGTCATGAGGCCGGCTTCTTCTTTGTGTACAGCCTTGAAAACCTCTGTGTATGTCATTAACATTACATAGCTACACTGTTAAGGATTATTGATTAAGTGTGGCAGGCGGAGGGCGGGGAGGAGGGGGGTCGTGCTGGTCATGAGGCTCGGTGCCGCGGCTTCTCTGTGGTCAGCAGTTCCTGTGGTCTCTGGCGGCTGATGTTTTTTAATACTTTATAATTGAGTTTTTGCCTTGAAAATGTAATTAGTCACATTTTATTTCATTTCTCAACATATAAGAATGCAAAAGAAAAGATTCCACACAAAAAATAGTAAAATTTGAAACTAAAATGACAGGAAATAATGAAAGACATAATAATAAAATCAATAATAAACAAAAGGAATGAAAAAATAACAGCATAATAAATTGGTGCTTAATATTTTGTATATATACTTTTTTTTTAGTTTTTGCCTTGAGAATTTATTCATCATTTATTTTCATCTCTGAACATAACGAGGCGACAATAAGAATGCAGAAGAAAAGAGTACAGTAAAAAAACAAATAAATAAATAAAATAGTTGTAATAATATCAATAATGAACAAAAACAGTGAAAAATAATTAAATAAAGTTCTATACGGGTTTTAAAAGTTATCAGATTTTTGCTGTTGACGAATTAAAGAAATATCTCGTCTAAATTACATTATTGTCATTATTTGTGTTTGTGTAATAATTCAATTCAACTGAATCTATTTCTGCATAAAGTCCTAAAGTCTGAGATTTTAGGGATTTAATGTATAAAGGAGGACTTTACTTCCGGGTGGATCATCGAGACTATTGGTCCTCCCAACTGTCAATCATTCTTTGACACATGCTCGTCAATCAAGAACAGAGTTTTTTCAAAAAGTGGAGAGGGCGGTTCTTTTCTAAAATTTGGGAAAATCTTCCTATTTACAGCACAGTGGCTGAGTGGATAGCACTCTCGCCTCTCAGCAAGAAGGTCCTGGGTTCGAATCCCGGTCAGAACGGGGTCTTTCTGAGTGGAGTTTGCATGTTCTCCCTGTGCTCCCGTGTTCCCTACCCCTAAAAACATGCTCACTAGGTTAAATCCTCCAGCTCTGGTCTTGACTAAACTGAGCATCAACATCTGGAGATGGGTTCCCGGGCGCTGTTTCTACGGCGACCACTGCTCCTGACGTAAGCCTTTGTGGCATCAGGATGGGTCAAATGCAGAGGATGAATTGCCCTACGGGGATCACTAAACTGCACCTTTACCTTTGATCACAACAGAAGTTATCTCAGCTGTCAATTCCCCAACAACAGATCAGAGAATCAAACTGTTAAAACACCAGAAATGCCATAAGAAGCAGAGGCCGATGTCCATAAATGTTGATAAATGACCAATCTTCCCAAGCAAAATTTTTTTTTATAAAAATAACCGCAAGCAGCGATGAACGGCCCTCGTCTTTGCCAAGCTGGGGAACAAGCATGGAAAAGGTGGCACTATCATTTCCATAATAATAATAATAATAATAATGACACCGCCTTTTATCTATAACGTAGCTTTTATATAGAAACACATCTCAAGGTGCTACAGTAAGTTAAAAACAGTCAAAAAAGTCAAAACAGTTTAGCTTTAGACTGGAGTTTTTTCCTCGTTAATTAGCAGAGTGGTTCTGGTCGTTCTGCTGCTGTGTGTTTCTGAGGCAGAGAAACATTGATCCTACACAGACCTGAGACAAACCTCTCATTGTGCAGAGACAGAGGAAGATGTTCAGAAGATCCCAGTGTCACAGCGGCGTCTCCACGCTCTGAGCATCTCCTGTTTGCACACTTCATCTCTTTTTACACAATCTGAGTCCATCTGTGCCAAATGTGACGTGTAAGTTTCTCCAGTGTGAGATCAATAAAGATGAACTATTTTATCTTCAAAGCATATGACATCACAACAGATAGGTAAAGATGGATAAATACTTAATTCATCTCGAAGGATATTGCGTATTAGTCCCTTGCTCACATTTATGCAAACATAGGATAGAGTTTAAAGATAAAACTTAATTAAAAATGACAATAAATACATAAAATATTCTGTTTAAATTGTTGACGGTTGATTCTTCCATGATCCAGGATAAATGTAGTGTGTTGTGTGTTTCTGTGTCCTACTGTGCACTGTTTTATTCTAATTATGTTGAGTTTGAGGCGTGGGGAGGGGGTTTGTAAGATTCTTGCTTCAGCCCACTCCTTTTGAGCAGATTTAACGCTGTTCAAATAAATGAAATGAATAAAATAAATAAGATTGAAGAAATAAACGACTGCAAATGCGACAAAACGGCAGATCTACACTGCAAAAAAGTGAGGAAAAATTAATAGAAAAATGCTAAAATTTGGCAAAAGTTATTAAGCACATTCTGACAGAGGTTGTGATGCAGTTTGATGGTAAAAGTGCCTTAAAGCACAATTTGTTAGATTACAGTTCAAAGTTTCAAGTATAGTGACTCAAAAGGTAGTCCACCAAATGGTTGAGGAAATAATTAAGGGGTTAAGATAAAAAATAAAAATAGGGAAGTGGCCGCTCTCATCCTGTTAAACCAATAAAAACCAACTTCATTACAGCTTCTCCTGCAGCCATCGCAGTTACACCTCAGCAATAAGTCCACCAGCAATAAAACACACACAGCGCCTTTAGGGGACACACACACGCACACACACACACACACACACAGACACACACACACATATGGATACACACACACACACACACATGGATATCATTCTAATTTCCTCAGTGATTGTTTGTAAATCAGAGTTCAGCAAAACTCAGCGTTTTTAGGCCCGAGCCCCAACCGGGGTAAGGGCCTATTGCTTTTACAACTGCTTTTACTTGTTGTAACTGTCATAACCTGATTGTGACCTGCACGCGACGGCACGCGCCCAAACACTGATAAATCCGTGCCGGAGGCAAGGAATGGCTTTGCTCCTGCTGTAGTACACAGTGAAATGATTGAAGTCCTATTAAAGGGGGGTTCTTTCAACTGTCTTACGGACATTCGTCCCCCAAGCCCGACGGCGCGTGCCGAGACACTGACAAAAAAGTGCCGGAGGCACTGAATGGCTTTGCTCCTGCTGTAGTACACTGTGTAATGAATGGGGTCCTATGGCGGGGTGGGTGACCTCATGATGGCGAGGTGATTGACGATGGTTCTAGTCAGGACTAATGTGATGGTACTTCCTGGTTCTAGTCTGGACTCGAGTTCTTCACAAGTGACTTATCTATGACCCAAGATTACAGCTCCAGAGTTTAGTATATTATCTAATTATCTCTGATCTTAAACAACAGCTGTGTGATGTGTGCATGACCTGTGCTCTTTCTCCTTCTGTTATGAGTTTACCTTCTTCCATCATACTTGTTTTTCTTGTTGCTTAAAGTACGTCGTAAAAATTACATAAAGGAAGAAGTTAAAGAACAGATAAAACATGGCATGACACGCGTCGTTGGCCTCATGTGTCAGTGTACGGTTACAAACACACACACTTACATCAGAAAGAGGTCGTTGTGTAAGTGAAAGTATTTCTTCTTAACGACAGGACTTTACAAAACAAATGTTCAAAGACAGGAAATGAGAAAGAAATAAAACCACACAGGAGACATTGGTTCATATACACTGCAAACATTACACAATTTGAGGTAATAAATGCTAGAATCAATTATTTCTATCTTCTGTATAACTTTTCTAGCATTTTTGTACTTATTTTTCATCACATAGGGCACAGGTGTCAAAGTCAAGGCCCAGATCCGGCCCGCGAGACCATTTCCAGAGGCCCCTGAGATGATTTTAAAGTATTATATCAAATAGCAGCATTGATGGAATTAGCCGACAATGGCATGTTATCCACTACTAAGAAAACAACCATAAAATGTAATTCCATAAGAAACGTCAAGGCAACATGTAATTAGAAGTTAGTATTATAATGTTATGTTTTTTACGAGTCTTTAATTATATTTTTTTCTTAAAGATATGAAGGAGGATTTCCCAATTGTCATAGGAAAGAACCGCCCTCTCCACTTTTTCAACAAAACTCTCTGGTCTTATTTGACGAGCATGAATCACCAGAATGATTGACAGTTGGGAGGACCATTAGTCTTGATGATCCACCCAAAAGTAGACAATCTTCCTGCCTTCAATATTTGGTCCAGTTTTGGTCCAGTTTTGGTTCAGTCCACAGGAACTGAACTAATTATAATCAGAAAAGAATGTCCAATCTAACTAATGTGAAGTCATTTATATAGATACCATCATATTGTAATAAAGTATATTAAATGAAACCCACTAATTCTTCAAGCCCTTGATCAGCCCTTTCCTTTTTTATTTGGCCCTTAACCAAAATGAGTTTGACACCCGTGACATACGGAGTGGGATGACTTTTTTTGTATATGACTATACAAAAAAACTTGCCTTGCCTAAATCCTATCCAGGACTAATGCCTGGTTTTAAAGATGGACATTGGGATGGAGGCTGAATGGTCTTCCTCTTGAGTCTTCAGGCTGTCCCTACACTGCAAAAAGGGATGAAAAATTTGTCAAATATGTCTCGAATCTGGCAAAATTAATCTTATTTTGATCACAATCTGACTCGGCCTTAAAAGATTTGCTAATGTGACAAAGTAGCCTGGTCGTACCACACCACAGTACAAATTACATTTCGTACTAAGGTCTGGAGGTGCTCCATTGAGCTCTATTAACATGTGGGAGGGGTTAACTCCTTTTGCAGAATGAAACGATTGGATCTGAGTTTACCGTGACGTATGTAAAGCGCCCGAGTGAGTTGTTAAGCATTTAGCATTTAGCCTAGCTTTAGCCCTCTCCTTTGCCGCTAACGGAGCCCGTGGGGAGTAGCGCCACAATTTTTGCAAGCGATTACATTTTCTAAACCTTCCTCTTGCTCCGGCTTCAATTTTTTGATTGAACCAGACCGGAATACTTCACTATCGTATTTTTCGCCAAACTACAACCTGCCCGTTCGACGTCACCCACAACCAACTACAACACCCGCCTCCCGCGCTCGCTGATTGGTCGGATGGAATTCAACCGATTGTAATCGCTAACACGGGGACCAGACCCAGACGTTACATGCAGGAAATGATGATTGACCGGAGTGTACGGATGGATAAGGCCAGGCAAGTGACAAAGTAAAATGATCTTGTTTTAGAAAAATACAAAAAATTTCTCCCTTGGAATGAGAAAATAAAGCAACAGTTCAGAAATAAGTCTAAATGGCCTCAAATTAAGGTAAAAAACACTGGATTCAAGCATTTATTACCTCATAGTCTATGGTCCCACCTACGGTCTATGGTCCCATCTACGGTTTATGGTCCCACCTACGGTCTATGATCGCACCTAGTCTATGGTCCCACCTAGTCTAAGGTCCCACCTACATATGGTCCCACCTACGGTCAATGGTCCCACCTACGGTCTATGGTCCCACCTACGGTCAATGGTCCCACCTACGGTCAATGGTCCCACCTACGGTCAATGGTCCCACCTACGGTCTATGGTCCCACCTACGGTCTATGATCGCACCTAGTCTATGGTCCCACCTAGTCTAAGGTCCCACCTACATATGGTCCCACCTACGGTCAATGGTCCCACCTACGGTCTATGGTCCCACCTACGGTCTATGATCGCACCTAGTCTATTGTCCCACCTAGTCTAAGGTCCCACCTACATATGGTCCCACCTACAGTCTATGGTCCCACCTACATATGGTCCCACCTACAGTCTATGGTCCCACCTACGGTCTATGGTCCCACCTAGTCTAAGGTCCCACCTACATATGGTCCCACCTACATATGGTCCCACCTACGGTCTATGGTCCCACCTATGGTCTATCCCACCTACAGTCTATGGTCCCACCTACGGTCTATGGTCCCACCTATGGTCTATGGTCCCACCTACGGTCTATGGTCCCACCTACGGTCTATGGTCCCACCTATGGTCTATGGTCCCACCTATGGTCTATGGTCCCACCTATGGTCTATGGTCCCACCTACAGTCTATGGTCCCACCTACAGTCTATGGTCCCACCTACAGTCTATGGTCCCACCTATGGTCTATGGTCCCACCTACAGTCTATGGTCCCACCTACGGTCTATGGTCCCACCTACAGTCTATGGTCCCACCTACGGTCTATGGTCCCACCTACAGTCTATGGTCCCACCTACAGTCTATGGTCCCACCTGAGCCTCTTGTAGCTAACTCAGCAGTGGTAATCAGTAATCTGTATTTATGTCTAAGCCTCGTCCCACTTCTGCAGACCCCGAAGTCCGACCTGCTCTTTATAATCATTTGTGTAGACCAGCCATTCCCAAACTCAGTAACACCGAGGCCCCCTTAAAAATCTGACGGGTCTGCGTGGCCCCCCAAAATAATAACCAAGAAGACAACATTAAGAATAGGCTCTTCTGGTTATTTTATTTTAGCCTCTGCTACAAACATTGTAATACAAAAATGATTACAGTGGATTATTCAAGTCAAATAATGAACACAAATATTTTAATATTACAAACAAAACATTATAAATTTAACATTAAATAATTATATTATTTTTTAATTTTTTTTATGACCTCCCGCGGCCCCCCTGCAGTACCCTCGCGGCCCACCAGGGGGCCGCGGACCCCACTTTGGGAGACACTGGTGTAGACAGATCACAGCCGACCCGCGGCACCTGGAGCATTCAGACCACAATTCACTGCTGCTTTTACTGTTTAGTTAAATGTGGGATCTGCAACTTTTATTTGAACATTTTAACCCACAGAGTTGTACTTTTATCACAGTAAAACACAGTTCATACCCAAGGCTTCGCCACGATGATGAAACAACCAAAACTCCCAAAGCCGTCATTTTGACTGCTCCATTCAAACCAAAGGAATTCCAAGAAATTTCCAATAAAAACGTTCAATTTCCAAACTTAACTGTTTCTGAGAGCTAGGACTGGTGAATATAACTGAAATACAGCAAAACAGTTGGTTGTGGCTAATGCTAACAACCAAATGCTAACTGCTGGCAGGTAAACAATGTGTTGCTATGGTAACTGTGGTAACTAACTGCTCACGGTTTCACTTTTACTAAGAGCTAAGACAAGTGAATAACTGAAATACAGCAAAAACAGTTTGTCGACAGGCTAATGCTAACGACAGAATGCTAACGGTTGGCAGGTAAACGGTGCAATGCTATGGTAACCATGCTAACTAACTGCTCACGTTTCAAAAATAATAACACAAAAATAATGAAGTAATAAAAATAAACAATGTAGAAACACAATGCTTGAAAAAAATGTAAATGAATAAAATAGATAATTTTTTTTATAAAAAAAAAAATATGTTTGTAAAAAAATAATGAAAATGAAAATATGTATACAAAAAATAAAATGAATTAAACAAATAAAATAAATAAAAATAAATAAATAAATAAAAATAAAATGAATAACAGTAATAATACATTTAAAAAAGAAATACATAAAACAGAACATTTGTGGACATTGGTCATCGGCCCGATGTGATAAGATAAGAGTTCCTTTATTCGTCCCACAGTGGGGAAATTTTGTTGTTGCAGCGCACATACAGGACAGTAGTAAGAGCACACAGGGATCATACAATATATACAAAATTAGCAGTATATGTTTCTTAACTAACATAACTGGATGTAGATGCTGAAAATGCTTATTATTATTGTATTTCCTGTGTCCTCTGAGATAAATACTGTTGTGATTAATGTCCATACAAGAACAAACTGAATTGAATTGAATGTCTGCTTCTGATGAATGTCAGAAGCAGGAGAATGTCTGCTTCTGATGAATTGTACATATTTGCCTGGTTAATATTCAGTCGTACCAGACATCGAACCATGAACCATATGATGTGATGTGTGCGAGTCCTGCTTAGGGCTCAGACACGTGTCATTATGGGACTCTCTGAGAGGACCCGCTCTCCTGTTTCCCATCACAGCGTTTTGCAATCACTCTGTCAGCTCCACGGCGAGGATATTACAGCCGTGGCGTTTCCTCTGAGGCGTTCACTGCAAAAAAATGAGAAAATATGAGAAAATAATTGCCTGAATTTAGTGATTTTTGTGTTAATTTGAGCACATTCTGACTGTGATTCTCCAACGGGACAAAGCCATTTAGCCTTATTTAAAAATCTGTTGCTTTCTCATTCCAAGGGAGACATTTCTTGCATATTGTTGAAACAAGATAACTCTGCTTGTCCCATTGGCCAATCTTGTTTTAAGGCAGTCAGAATGAAACTCAAATTAACATACATTTAGCCAAATTTGAGCAATTTTCAACTTATTTTTTGTCACTTTTAGCCCTTAGCCATTTCAACTGAATTATTGTATCAAATATCTTTTAAATGCACTGTGATTATTTATGATTTTAATGCCTGTATTGTTTCCATCTTGTGTTAAACCTTGGGTAAAAACTGTGTTATACGAATATATTATATACCATTGCCACTTTTTTTTTTTTGCAGTGTTTGAAGTGATTCGTTGAAGACCAATCTCAGTCAGAGAGAAGGCATTTCGTCTCCACACTCACACGTCCTCAGAGCGGCTTCACTCAGCCTCAGCAGCCATAACACATAAAAGCCCACCTTACACGTTGTCATTAGCGTTACCATAGCAACCCCTATAAGCACTCCCCCCTCCCCCCACCCCCTCCCTCCGTTATTTTATGAAATTCCCCCACTAATCTAAGCCAGACACGGGGATACGTCTCCATATGATTTATTAACACCGTGATGGAATTACTACTAATCACCGTTTAGCCGAGAGAGAGCGGGAATGCAACACGCACATGAGGCATTAGAGAGGAGAGGCAAAAGCAAGTTTATCTGTATAGCACAGTTTATACACAAGGCAACTCAATGTGCTGAACACTACACGGCAAAAAGCATGGTTAGTACTGTGATGGGAGACCTCTGGGTACACCAGTTGCCACAGTGGGGCAGCTGTAAAGTGTTAAACTGTGGTTGTGTCTATAGGCAAGACACTTCACCCACATTAGAATGAGTCTGGTGTGTGTGTGAATGGCTGGTGGTGGTGGGAGGGGCTGATGGCACAGACTGGTTGTCTCACTTCTGTCAGTGTGCCCCAGAGCAGGAGAGAGAGAGAGAGAGAGAGAGAGAGAGAGAGAGAGAGAGAGAGAGAGAGAGAGAGAGAGAGAGAGAGAGAGAGAGAGAGAGAGAGAGAGAGAGAGAGAGAGAGAGAGAGAGAGAGAGAGAGAGAGAGAGAGAGAGAGAGAGAATCTTAACCTGTGTACATTGACTATGTGTTTTCTCATTCCAAGAGAGACATTTCTTTGATCATTTTGCTTTATCCCATTGGAGAATCTAGTTTTAAGACTATGTCAGAATGTGCTCAAATTAAAATACATTTAGCTAAATTTTAGAAATGTTTGACTTATTTTTCATAACTTTTTGCAGTGTATTATTTTAGGTTGAACAGTACCAAATGATTAAAGATATAAGAAAGCCCTCTTTACTTTTTAAACAAAACTCTCTGGTCTTATTGGACGAGCACATGTCACCAGAATGATTGACAAGTGGGAGGACCAATAGTCAATAAGTAATCTTTATAGTGCCTTTCACAGACCAGAGTCAGGAGTTCAGACATGCCAGTTCTATTGTGCATGTTTTTAGTGGTAGGGGAAACCGGAGTACCTGGAGGAAATCTACACAAGCACGGGGAGAACATGCAAACTCCACTCAGATAGGCCCTGTTCCGACCGGGATTTGAACCCTGTACCTTCTTGCTGAGAAGCGAGAGTACTATCCGCTCAGCCACCGTGCCGCCCAAGTATCCCAGTCTTGATGATCCACCCGGAAGTAGAAAATCCTCCTATCAACCTTTAAAACAACCCAAAAAAACGAAATCGTCACCGACATGTTTCATCTCCTGTGTGTCGTACAAGTATAAACGGTTATAAATATGACCAGTGACCGCAGTATCGATTGTAATTGCGAGAGTCATGAATCAGCGCGTGGTTAGCTTGTAGCGCATGTGTAAATTAGCCGCAATCACACAGAGATGAAAAGGCCACAGAGAGACGTGTGACTCACATGTTTCTCTTAATTGAGGAGGCAATCTTGTTAAGTAACGGTCAAGAGGCAGCCGGGCCAGTGCCACTCGAGCGGCGGCAGGATGTGAGAGCAGGAATCATGAATAACCTTCTCATGGAACCTTCATTAGGATCTGTCAAGGGCCTTTGATTAACATTAACGTGACCAGCCCCCATCGCTCAGAGCTCAGAGCTGTGGCCTGAGTCTGTCCTGGATCTGCTGCCGTTATAAGTGTGTGTGTGTGTGTGTGTGTGTGTGTGTGTGTGTGCTTGTGTGTGTATGTGCTTGTGTATTTGTATGTGTGTGTGTGTGTGTATGTGTTTGTGTGTGTGTGCGCGTGTGTCTGTGTGTATGTCTGTGTGCGTGTGCGTGTGTCCCTGTGTGTCCGTGTATGCGTGTGTGTATATGCGTGTGTATGTGTGCGCCTGTGTCCGTGTGTGTGTGTGTATTTGTATGTATGTGTGTGTGTGCGTGTGTGTATGTCTGTGTGCGTGTGTGTATACGTGTCCGTGTGTGTGTGAGTGTGTATGTATGTACAGTATGTCTGTGTGTCCGTGTGTCTAGGTGTGTATGTGTGTGTACGTCTGTGTGTGTCCATTTATGTGTATGTGTCTGTGTGTGTGTGTGTGTGTGTGTGTCCTCTGTCCCTGATCTTTGCCTCTCATTAAACGTCCATATTATTGTAGGTTGGCTTCCTTTTCTCTTTACCCTCCTAATTATGTCCCCTCTCAGCTGCTGTAGAAGCACTCGGCCCCTCCCCCCTGTGCTCTCAGAGGACACCTGCACTCACTTCACACACAGGACTCATACGCTCCGGGTCAGGGTCAGGATCCCTCACCTTTTCAGATTTGTCTTTGCCCACACGACCCAACAGCGCCGTCCAGTTCTGTTGTTTTCTGTTATTAATGATCATTTATTCTTGTGTTTTTAATTTCACTCTGTTTTTAACCGTGTTTGTACTGTGTGCTCGGGTGTTTTAAAGTACCAATGTGCCAGATTTTCATGTAAACTCATCATTAAAGGGACCTAATCTGTCCAAAAGCCTCAACAAAGCCTGCTCTTTTCCAATACTTCTTTGATAACAGAAGTTCAGAGATATTTGAATTTAAAAATTCGTCCCCTAAATCTTGTTATTGTTTTCATTTCGATGTCCCGCCCTCCACCGTTTTACCAATCAGAAAGTCCATGATCCTGGTTGCCAGAACTCACTGTGATGAGCGAATCTCACTGGTAATGTACCATGTGGCCGCAGAGTTGAAAAAGGCAAGGCAAGGCAAGGCAAGGCAAGTTTATTTATATAGCACAATTCATACACAAGGCAACTCAAAGTGCTGAACAAAATAAGAAAGCATTAAAATCATAAATAATCACAGAACATTAAAAAGAAAGATCCAAATATAAAATCCCTCAGTTGTATGCACAGCTAAACAGAACTCATTATGATCTCATTATGGTCTCATTATGATTCTAAAATCATTAACGACAAAACCAGGAATAAAATGAGGATTTCTATCTTTGTGAAAAAGGTGTTGGTTATAGATTTGTTGTTGACAAAACTCCTGTCTATTCAGTTATTATGGTCCCAGCTGGATCCGTCTGCATATCTGGCAACCTGAGTCAGGGAGAGTGGGAGAGGCTGCAGTACCACTTTTGGCCAGATTTTAACAAACGGCTCCTTTAAATCAAACGTATTATTATTATTATTATTGTTATTATTATAAGTAAGAGGAAATCACAAACTAGGAATTCGCTTTGGCTCATGCTGCAAACCGTTACCCAGAGACCCTTTAATTGTCCCACAGTGGAGACATTTCAGTGTTGCATCACCGGGCACAGAACACTTTAGTTTATTGTATATAAAACAGAGACAATGTACAAAAGAAACGACGATTTGCACCAGATTTTCCTGCAGCGACTTTCCACCTGTGGTCCCTGAGCAGTGAACACACACATCTATCACAAAATATATTTATTATTCATTTTAAAAACTAACCTCACAAAATAATAAAAGCATAAACACATTCTATCCTTTCCTAAAAAGGCAAAGGCGACAGTTACAAACAATACAATTTCTAATGCTGTAAATGTTCGCTGAGGCTGACAGTTGGAACCAGGAGCAAGAACAATGAACAATAACTGTATGTTAAAATTAAATACAATAAAATCTCTATGGTATAAAATCTTCAGCTTTAGCATAATATGGAAGTTAATCTATAATGTACAGCTTTAGCATAACGAAGTCGCCAGAATGAAGTCTACATTCTCTAACTTTAGCATAATAAAGTCAGTAAAACATTTCTGGTGAAAGATATTGATGCATAGATACACTGCAAAAAAGGGATGAAAAACAAGCCAAAAATTGTCCAAAATCGGCAAAAATGTATCTTATTTTGAGAAAGTGGAATGTGAAAGTAAAGCAACAGTTTTTGAAATTAGACTAAATGGCTTTGTCTCATTGGAGAATCCTGTTTTCAATCAGAATATGCTTAAATTAAGATAAAAAATGTCATATTGTATCGTTCTTTGCAGTGTATAAGGCATGTATCTCCACAGACCACTTCCTTCTTATCAGCCTCCATCTTGCCTTCTCTTTCCCGCTGTATTGCTCTTCGTACCTGTTTGCGTACGAGCGGTGGTCTGGGGGCTTCATTTGTCTCTGTCCGAGCGCATTAGTGCCATAAGGAGCTGGGGCAGTGGTGCTCTGCCATGGGGGGTGGGGAGGCCCTGACACCAGGCCTCCACAAAGCTGCCCAATGAATACAGATCACCTTTAACAGCAGCAGCAGAGGCCCCGAGAGCGTCCAGCGGCCCTCGGGGACCAGCGGGGGCCGGGGTCACACGTGGACATGCAGATTATACACTCGCTGCTTCTATGTTCTACAGATGTGTCTACAGTGGTATGTATATGCACTGGTCACATATACACCACAGGACCATGTACCCAAGACCATGTATCCAAGACCATATACACCACAGGACCATGTATCCAAGACCATATACACCACAGGACCATGTATCCAAGACCATGTACCCAAGACCATATACACTACAGGACCATGTACCCAAGACCATATACACCACAGGACCATGTACCCAAGACCATATACACCACAGGACCATGTACCCAAGACCATATACACCACACCATACACATCCCTGCATATATCCTGAGCCTCTACAGTATGTGCTTCCACATACTGTAAAAATAACCATAATAAACACATTGATGGCCGGGCCGTCCAAGGCAAAAATGTCCGGGCCGTTTTTTTGGTCCCGGTCCAGCCCTGGTAACTGCAACACTGACATTTCCCCCCAGCGGGACAAATAGAGGATCTCTTCATCTTAATTAGAACACAGAGTCGACTATGGAGCAACACACAAAAAGAAACAAACGCACACAAACCTGGATGTGATAGAACTGAGCATTTATTGATTTTTTGACGGATGTTGCGAGGTTGAAGTGAGTAAAGCTGTTCGATAACGGGCTTATAGGAAATAGGTCTCACCGATAAAACAATTTAACTGTTTGTTAATGTCTCTGCTGCCGATACACACACACACACACACGCACACACACAGTGGATACATGGTGACAGGGGAACCATCGGTGTGTAATGTAGACGGACTGCATTTCTGTCGCCGTCAAAGACGTGTGTGCGCTTCAGGGCGACACACGCACCCTCAATTATTGTTACTGTTTTTATTGTTACCAATTGTGTATTTTAGTTTTAACACACATTTAAAAACACACTCATAGAAAACACAGATAAACAGGACTGAGGCTGTAGATCCAGGACTGAGGCTGTAGATCCAGGACTGAGGCTTTAGATCCAGGACTGGCTGTAGAACCAAGACTGAGACTGTAGATCCAGGACTGAGACTGTAGATCCAGGACTGAGGCTGTAGATCCAGGACTGAGGCTGTAGATCCAGGACTGAGGCTGTAGATCCAGGACTGAGGCTGTAGATCCAGGACTGAGGCTGTAGATCCAGGACTGAGGCTGTAGATCCAGGACTGAGGCTGTAGATCCAGGACTGAGGCTGTAGATCCAGGACTGAGGCTGTAGACCCAGGACTGAGGCTGGTATCGCTGGTGCAGTCTGGTCTGCTCCTGCTTGGTTGGTCTGGTTTGCATGTTCTCCCCGTGTCTCCATAGGTTCCCCCTACCACCTAAAACATGTACAACAGGCCTGAAAGCGGCTTGTGGAGAGAACGAAACAATGTCTGAACTCTCAACGATTATAACCTCGGTCTATAAACTGCGCTATATGAATAAACATGACTTTCTTACATAAGTGACGTTTTGCGATTGCAGCAGTGCGTTTGGAAAGTGACGTGACCTCTGTACATAGAGAGCAGCTCAGGCCGGCTCACGGGGATCAGGGCCACGGTGTGTGTGGAGCTCTCAGATGCCACGCGGCCGCACCATTGGCTGCATTAGCGCTGTCTGTCTGAGTGACCATGTGACCACACGGATCTGCAGCGCCGTGCCACTGCGGAGGTAATCTGTGCTGGGTCTACACTGCAAAAACATGAGGAAGTATCAGGTAGTAATGGCTTGAATCCAGTCGATCACATTCTGACTGTGTTGTAACGAGATGCCAATGGTTCATACACACTGCAAAAATGATAAGATATGAGGTAATGAATGCTTAATTAAAGTGTTTTTTATCGGAATACATTCTGACTGTCAAAAAAAAAACATATTTGCCAAAGGGACAGAGCCATGTAGTCTCATTTCAAGAACTGTTGCTTTATTTTCTCATTCTAAAAGAGATTTTTTTTTGATAATTTTAGGCAGACAAGATCATACAGTAAATGTTGGCTATTTATTTTATGTTTTTAATTTTAAATTTATTAAGTTACTTTAATTGTTCAATCGCCGACTGAATAGATAAATAAAAAATAAAAAATGGCTCATTGTCCCATTCGCAAATCTTGTTTTAAGGTTTATTCAAAATGTGCAAAAGTAATAAAATATTTGAGCAATTTTGGATTTATTTTTCACCACTTTTCTGCAATGTGGAGTAGTGTTTCTTTATCAATAAGTGGACGAAACAGTTTCAGTTTGGTTTAGTTTATTTCAAAGGGGACGCTGATATTTTATAAAACACATGATTAAACAAGATTTTAAAAAGCCAGAATTAGCCAAGAATGGTAGTTTTCATCTGTAGTCCCCTGGCCGTGATGTTAAAAAGCCATTAAAATACATTAACATGATGCAAGACAAAGACAACATGATTCCAACGCTGGCCTTAACTCTAAAGGATACAGCTTCTTCTATACTTTTCTCTAATTGTGTATTGTTGTAATAAAAATGTGCTGGTGTATACTCCCAGGATGTAGAGCGAGGAGTATGTGCCCAATCCCCCACAAACATGCAGAATCGGCGTCTTAATCTGCAGGAGAATTACTCAAACAGCTAATCTGAGTGATGCATTTCTGGAAAAAAAGAAGAAAAAAACTAAAGAACTTGGGGTTGGCTATTACTGGATTCTATGTATTTTTGTGTAGCCTTAAATCACAACAGTATTTCTTCCCACTTCTTTGAGATTAAAATTATGTTCAGTAGTTTGGATTATGGATGTGCATGTACCGTACGTTCTGGACAATAAGGCGCACCTGTATATTAGCCGCACCAGCAACATTTGAAAAGAAAATCATTGTCGTCCACATATAGGCCGCACTTGAATATAAGCCGCAGGTTTTCAAACAGGATTATGCCAAACTAAAGCTGTAAACAAGATTGACTGAAATCCCATGTTTGGTTGAGCAGCTTCAGTGACAGTATTATTGACAGACATTATTTACTTAGCTTCCATCACTCATTCACCTTAATCTATTTTGACGATAAACAACTTATAGCTGCTAAAACTTGATGGAGTCAAAATAATAAGTCCATAATCTCTTCTCTGACAACAGCAGACTTCAATACAAAACAAATGCACATATTAGCCGCATTGCTATATAAGCCGCAGGGTTCAAAGTACTAGGAAAAAGTAGTGGCTTATAGTCCGGAAATCACAGTATATACTATTGTGTGTTAAAGTATTAGTACTGACAATGTAATAAATGTACAATGTTTAAAGTTTTGTGGCTGGTACTGTGCATGTTCTAAAAGTAATCAATCAAAGTAACACATATTGCACATACTGATTAAAATTATTATGTGAAGTCAGGACAGCAGGCAGTGGCCATTAGTCCTCATTGTTCGTTGTACAGTCTGACAGCAGCAGGAAGCAAAGCCCTGCGGCAGAGCTCCTTCACACAGGGTGGATAAGTCTGTCGCTGGAGCTGCTCAATCAAACGCGGCATTTTTCACTCATCAAAATCGCGTCTATATTTTTAGTTTGGCAGGATCCAGTTTGAAGGAGGAGATCACTGAGTGTGTGCATGTAATCCACGGCAAAATGAATAGGATCACACACGTTGATCTCATTAGATGCAAATGACCCAGTTGGTATAAGCAGATTGCCGCTCGGTGGTCCTGATGCTACTGGAGAATGTTTACAGCACGTATACAGTAGTATGTGTGGAGAGGGAAGTCGGGGTGTCTCGGCTTAGACTGCTGCCCCCGCCACCCGGCAACGGATGAAGCAGGGATCAATAAAGTATCCATCTATCTATTACGCTCTTCTGTGTCAATCTCATAAAAAACGTTGGCGATTTCAAAGGCAGATCCCTGTGGAGTAAGCCGATCCCCGTTCACCTTGTTCTATGCCATCGGGCTAAATACTGTAGTTGCATATTTTAGTAAGATTTTCTACTCTCAGGTGGATCATCAAAACTATCGGTCCTCCTAACTGTCAATCATTCTGGCGATACGTGCTCATCAAATAAGACCAGAGAGTTTTGTTCAAAAAGTGAAGAGGGTGGTTCTTTCCTAAAATTTGGGAAAATCCTCCAATATACATTTAATTCAGTAAGTACAATTTGCAGTTGCATTAAAAGAACCAGATTTGAACACCAGTCCTTGACAATACAATCATAAAACCTGCATAATAACAAACAGTTCAAGAAAAAAGTGCAGGTTACTATAATACATGTTAAAATACAGTTCAATACTGAGTTACAGTTAGCGGCGCTATATAAAGTGTGGCTCAATTTTCAAACAAACAAAAGAACACAAAAATCACAGTCTTAGACCCTGTTCTCCCTGCTGTCAATCATCTCCTGGAGGCGGGATTCTGACGTCACGGATTGGTGCCACGTCACGATTTGAAATTTGTTGTTTAGCTTCCTCTGGAGAATGAAAGAGAAAGATCACCCTCTAGCTAAAGCTTGAGGGGATTACAACTATTCTGGGCATGTGTATGAATGAAAAACAGCACTGTCAAAAAGCATACTATGGGACCTTTAACTCAGGCAAACCAAGGCCCACGAGCCAAATGCGGCCCTCTGTGGCATTCTGTGTGGCCCCGTGTCTTGCTAACACAAAAGAAACCGTCAAAATCAAAAACATAAGCGGTACAGACACATCCATCCAGCCATTTTCATTATTCATTCATGTACTGTGCATTCTTTAACTGTCTCTCGGTCTAACTTTGTGCTTGTCATGTTTTTGATTCTTCTCTAAGTAACAAAAACTGCTGCGAATTAGCTTTAGCTACAAACCCCATGATGCATCAGGCTAATGTGCGAGACTTTTCTGTATCTGTATTTACTCACATAAACCAAATACAATACAATATCATTTATTAATTACCGTTTATTTAACCAGGAGAGTCCCACTGATATTGCCAAGTCACTTTTTCATAGGAATCCCGGCCCCAGAGAGAGAGAGAGAGAGTGAGAGGGGGGGGGGGGGGGGGGGGTGTTACGCAGAACTATTGCACATGTTTTTAGTGCAATATCAAACATGTATATTGCACACGTGTCACAGGCAGGCAATAAAGTCTTTACCATACCACTAATCGTCACACACTCTCTCTCTTTACCTCCTGGCTCTAAAAACCCATTTGTCTCTGAATGCGTCTTTTCTTTGATGAAATACTAAAGTGTTTTTCTGTGCCAGTGGTCTGACCCAGGGCTGTTTGCGATTAAACAAGTCGGTTTAACAGTTCACACACACCCACAGCCAAAATGCAAATATGAAGGCACTCACACACAGGCCCTGGGGTTAACTGCTCAGGGTGGTTATTAGACAAAAGCACGAGGAATCCCAGATTACAGACTGAAACCAGACCTGGGTCCACATTCTTCCGTGCCAGGGCTGTCACTCTGATGTTCATAATGATGCTTTATTATACCTGTCATAGAGACCAAACTAAACCTGCCGTACGGGTCACTCCAAAAGAGATAAAACTGGTGCAACGTGTGTGAAAATGAAGTTGCCCAAAGTTAGAGAAGGTTTCAGGGCTGTGTTTTTTTAATCATGTGGATAAAACTAGCATTACAGCACACGCCTTAAAGGAATAGTTCACCGTTTTTACATACTGACATATGTTCTTACCTTACCTTAGACTAGTTAATACGTACCTGTCTGGTCTTAGTCCGTGCGCTCTGTCATGCAAACGGAGCAAAAACAGGAGCACAAATGCAGCCTCCTCTGTATATTTTGTAGCACCAAAAGGTAGCTCCCGCTAGAAGCTACCAAACTCTTCCAAGTGTTCCCTATTAAATGTATATAGTTACGTGACGTGTTACACTGCAAAGTATAGTAACACAGAAATGTAACAGTCGATTTTCTCAGCGGATAAAACGGGTACTATATTGTGAGGCGTAGTAATCTGAGGTGCGCTACGTCCGCGCACTAACTTCTCTCCGTACTACAAGTCACGCTGCTTCTATTGACGGAAGTGAGCGAGAGAGAAGTCTCCGGAGAGAAGTTAGTGCGCGGACGTAGCGCACCTCAGATTACTACGCCTCACAATATAGTACCCGTTTTATCCGCTGAGAAAATCGACTGTTACATTTCTGTGTTACTATACTTTGCAGTGTAACACGTCACGTAACTATATACATTTAATAGGGAACACTTGGAAGAGTTTGGTAGCTTCTAGCGGGAGCTACCTTTTGGTGCTACAAAATATACAGAGGAGGCTGCATTTGTGCTCCTGTTTTTGCTCCGTTTGCATGACAGAGCGCACGGACTAAGACCAGACAGGTACGTATTAACTAGTCTAAGGTAAGGTAAGAACATATGTCAGTATGTAAAAACGGTGAACTATTCCTTTAACACTGGGAAACTCTAAAACCTATACAGCCTTTACTGTGCAGTGGAAAAAGTATATATAAAATATGAGGTGATAAGTGCTTAAATCAGCGCAGTAGAGTGTTTTAAGTCTCGTCTTAAGACCCACTTTTACTCTTTGGCTTTTAACACTGCGTGAGTTGTGTGGTCCTCTGTGTTTTTATTTTATTTTATTTCTATTTATGGTTTTAATCTGTCTTATATATTTTTATTCTTTTATACTTGGTGAAGCTAAGGATAAGTTGTTATTAATTTTATACTTTTTTGTGCAGCACTTTGGAAACGTAACTGTTGTTTAAATGTGCTATATAAATAAAGTGGATTGGATTGGATTAAATTAAGGGTTTTTAATCTAATTTGGGCTCATTCTGACTGTGTTAAAACAAGATTTTCCATTGGACATGCCATTTAGTTTTATTTCAAGGACTGTTGCTTTATTTTCTCATTCTAAGGGAGACACTTCTTGTATCTTTTTTAAACAAGATCATTTTGCTTTGTCCCGTTGGAAAATCTTGTTTTAAGGCTCAGTCAGAATGCGCTCAATTAAGATACATTTTGCCAAATTTGAGCAATTTTGTACTTATTTTTCATCACTTTTTGCAGTGTATACGTAGTCAACATGAGCAAAACCCTACATAATGTGTCACTGCGTCAAAACCAGGTCTAAAAACTAAAGTTGGGCTGAAATCAAAGGGATTTAAAATCATTGGCGATAACAAAGCAACATCACAAATATATATTTTTCTATAAAAACAGTCGTACGTGGCGCCACCTACAGGTGAAAGCCAGATCCTGTCAGACCTCTGAAGGTAAGCAGGACAAGGTTTGGTTAGTACTGTGATGGGAGACCTCTGGGAACACCAACACAAGCGACACTGTCTTTGTGTCCTTAGGCAAGACACTTCACCCACATTAGAATGAGTCTGGTGTGTGAATGGTGGGTGGTGGTCGTGAAGGCTGATGGTACAGACTGGTTGCCTCGCTTCTGTCAGTGTGCCCCAGGGCAGCTGTGGCTACAGTGTATGAAGAGAAAGAATAATGGCATATGAAGGGTCTGTGAGTGTCCATAAAACCCTCTGTGTTAAACTAATGCATTGTTGCTATTATTATTATTACTCATGTTTCAAGGAACAGGCAGAAAGGGTGGAGGTTTATTTATATAGCACATTTCATACATAGCTGCAGCTCCAGTGCGTCTCATTGATTGGTCAGAACACGGTGAGAGCCAGTAAAAGGAAATGGACACCTGCAAACCGCTGAAGTAGGTCAGAACGATGCCATTACAGCTGTTTTCTCTTTCACAACCATTTTTCCAAACCTCACTCTGAGTTAAACAGTGGTTTCACATTCCAGCCTCACTCTCACTCCGGGCCCAGAGCATCTCACACTTTCACACACCGATAGGAAGGTGAGGCCGTTTACTTTCACAGAGGAATGTATACTTTACCGAAAGGACGTTGTGTGATTGTTATGACTCTCTCTTGTCAATCTCTCATACACTGCAAAATATGATACAATACTAGGTCATAATTGCTGGAATCAAGGAATCAAAGAATTAACACTTTAATGTCCCCTCCTTGAAAAAAGCAATGTGAATTTTGATTGTCGAAGATGTAATAACACATATATTTTTTTTAATGTATGATTTTAACCCATACTTTTTTAATTGGACGCTTTTGGTTGAGAAATGGTTGAGATGTAGTTTGACGGTAAAAGTACCCAAAACCAAGAGTGATGCCCCAAACAGGTAGATTTCAGTTCCAAGCTTCAAGTAGATATAATCCCTGTTATAGTGGTCCACCAAAAGGTTGAGGAAACTAAGATTCTCCAATGGGACAAAACCATTTAGACTTCTTTAAAGAACTGTTGCTTTATTTTCTCATTCCAAGGGAGACATTTCTTGTATCTTTCTAAAACAAGATCTTTTTGCTTTGTCCCGTTGACAAATGTTGTATTAAAGATGCAGTCAGTGATTTTTCCAGATCATTTTTTTAGATATTGTGGGGAAACGTCCCTAAACCCTAAAAGTAGTCAAGTTATCATGTGTTTTCAAATAGTAATGGAATTAACCAGATGCCTAGAGATTCGTTCATCCCCAACGAACCAATGGGATGAGTTTACCCCCTTCACCCTCTTCCTGTTTCTCGCGAGTGCACAGGAGTTCTCGGATTTTCTAAAACCTAAACTGACTGAACAGAAAATGCCAATTTCACGTTTCCCGCCCACTCTCCCTGTTGTGACAAAGAAAAGAAAATGCTGGATGTTTGGTTTGGTGAAGAGGGAGGGGAGGGGGGAGGGGTTTGGAGCTGGTGCTACGGCTAAGCTAACAACATCACTTACTGCACCTTTAAGGCAGTCAGAAAGTGCTCAAAGTAAGACACATTTTGCTGTGTATATGTTAAAAGTAGTCCATTATCTTTTCATACAATTCCCTCTGGTCCTGTAGACGAAGTGTTAACCCGCCTAGGTCTAAAAATAAAAACTTGCATTCACAAACTGTTGCAGTGAGAAAGTTTTTCTTTAACTTTATTTGTGTGACTTTTTACAAAAATGTCAAGTTTGCATTAAATCAAAACCAAAATCATGATCTGGCTCCAGGCAAAACTTGCGACTTCATTGTTTTTTCTCATCTCGCCCACGCCATACAGTCATTAATGAGAAGTTAGATTTGATGGAGAGATGCAGAAGGTAAGGGGGGAGAGAGGGAAGGGGGTGGGAGGGGAGGGAGGGTGAGGCTGGCTGCTCCCTGACCCCTCTCATGTAAACACGGACACACTCGGGCGAGGTGGCGAACGGCGGCGATTATGAGAGACCGCACACTCACACACACACACACACACACATACACACACACACACAGACACACACACACACACACACATACACACACACACACAGACACACACACACTCACACACACACACACACACACACACATACACACACACACACAGACACACACACACACACACACACACACACACACAGACACACACACACACACACACACACACACACACTCTGGGAAGGCTGCCAAGAAGGGAAGACCTCCGCAGCTTTCTCCTGGACCACTGCCAAAGCCCCATTAACTGAACTGAGGAGACGGAGGAGGGAGGAGGGAGGAATGCAGGGAAGAGCCGGACCCGGAGAGAAACAAAATCCAATCAACCTCAAGAAATTAGACTTTATAATCTGAGAATTAACACTCGCCTGATTGGTTTAAGTGTCTCATAAAGAACCGACAATAACAAGATTACAGATGACAGCGATTTCAACAAGTGCTGGTGTTTTAGCGCGATACTAAATACTCATTATTTTAGTGGTTGTCAGTGGTGTATGTTTACAAAGCACTAGGGAAAATCGCCTATTGTCAAATTTACTACTGTGTATCTGCAGAGACCCGGGAGGGGGTTGAGGGGAGCTCGAACAGCCATTGCAGACCCAAAAGACTATAGTTTATGTATAAATGGTTCTTTAGTTTGACCAATACATGTTTAAATGAAAACCATATTGAATTCCTGGGCTGTACCCCCCTCCCTGCTTGGGTTAGCCTCCACAGTCCTGGGTCTACAGCCTCAGTCCTGGGTCTACAGCCTCAGTCCTGGGTCTACAGCCTCAGTCCTGGGTCTACAGCCTCAGTCCTGGGTCTACAGCCTCAGTCCTGGGTCTACAGCCTCAGTCCTGGGTCTACAGCCTCAGTCCTGGGTCTGCAGCCTCAGTCCTGGGTCTACAGCCTCAGTCCTGGGTCTATAGCCTCAGTCCTGGGTCTACAGCCTCAGTCCTGGGTCTGCAGCCTCAGTCCTGGATCTACAGCCTCAGTCCTGGATCTACAGCCTCAGTCCTGGATCTACAACCTCAGTCCTGGATCTACAGCCTCAGTCCTGGATCTACAACCTCAGTCCTGGATCTACAGCCTCAGTCCTGGATCTACAGCCTCAGTCCTGGATCTACAGCCTCAGTCCTGGATCTAGAGTCCATGGGAGAAGATCCCAAGATTATAATTATTTTTATTTTTTAGATCCTTGCCCGATGCAGGGGGGTCTAAAGATAGTGATGATCGCGGACCAGCCTAGTTTAGCTGTTGTGGACTTTAGAATGCACTCATTAAACGCATGCACATGATACAACCTAATGCCGTGGCCATTTTGAAAGAGTCGGCAGGAAGAAAAAGTGATAACATATAATAAGTTTCAACGGCGGTGAAAGACGTCGCTGCTATGGACAAATGGATGGTTATAATTACATTTTCTGTTTTCAAACATTGGGATTTGATTATTCTAAATACTTCATACATTTTACTTCTTCGTGTTTAAGGTTAAAAAAAAATTAGTTCAAAAATTGATTAGTTGAGATTATTCTTTTAACTTCTTACATCTGTTTTTGACTCCTGGTCGTTTCTGTTTGAGGCAGCGACAAAGAAACACGGTAAAAAGATCAAAAAGTGAGCCTTGTTGGAGCTGACTGCAGACTTCTGGTGAGACAGAGGCAGAGATCCTAGTCGGGTCACGCGTTGTTGGTCCGGTCACGCTCCCGCTGTCCTTTGCCCGTCTGTCCTGTTATCACCGCAGAGGCTGTCAGCTGACCACAGATACCCCGCGTCGACCTCCGCAACCGCCGCAGTAATCACAAGACAATTATCCAAAGGCCGTCGCTCTCTCTTTCGCCAAATATCTACTCCTTCTTACAGGCCAGAAGAGGATGGACGTTCAGATTGACGTTAAAGGAGACATAAGGCGGTTCTGTGAGGCTTTTAAAACTTCAAAATTGAGCTAGAATTACGTTGGAAAATAGATTGCGTTTTCAGTTCAGAAATGCACACGCTGTATATTAGCCTTAATGTGAAAGAGGACGATTTGAATGTAAGCTAGCTGAGGCTAATTTCCTTATATGGGCATTGTTTTTTACGAAGGGGTTAGCTTTGGGCCATAACAGGGGTAGACGTGTTGCTAACATGGTTGCTAAGGTAAGCTGTAGTTTCCCCCGCGAATGAAGGCATCTGATTGGTTAATTATCACACATTATATTGGGATTTACAAAGACAATATCGAAAAACATAAACACCAAGATCATAGAGAGCGTTAAACTATGGATTTTTTAAGCCAAAAATGGCGACTGAGACACCAACGGTTACTTAGGTAGAGGAATTTACTATTCAATGAAAGTCAACAGGAGCCAGAGCCAGAGAGATGGAGCACAACTTTGTCCATGAGCACTTCCTTATTGGGCTTCATAGAGCTAGCAGGTTAGCATTGTTCAGCTATATGCACTCTATGGGTAAAGGCTTAGTGTGTGAAGAAGAAGCGATCCTGGGATTTTGGGTGAAAATTGTTTTTGTTTTTGCTCAGTGTGAATGAGGCTTCTGCATAATCTTCTGTTGTCACTGGGATGAGTTCTTATCAGGTGTCAGCAGATATCGAAAACAAAGTCAAAGTAAACCTTGTAGACTTATGCAACTTGACAATTCACCTTCGTCCTGAAATGATTTCGTGCATGAGGTATGAACTTAGAGATAAGATTTGATTTTTTTGACCCGAATCCTCCTTTTTGGTTGATTGTCGTGCCTTTGTCTTTCCATCTCCAATTTCTGTATATAAACAGTGTATTTGATCATATTTGCAATATTGTAAAGATCATTTGACACCAAAATGTCACACTATTTTCAATACTTTTGTTCAGATTCAATAATGACTTCAATTGCTTTATTTGAATTTGAAAACAATATTTATATCTGACCAGAGGACATTGTACTACCATGAACAGTGAGTACTTTGCAACAACAATATTTTTTTTTAAATCTTCCTTCCCCTTGATTTTAACCACGAACAGTAACATTTTCTGGAGGAGAATAGTTAAACCCCTGACGAGAGACCTCAAGGATTTGAATTCATTTGGACCAATCAGGAAGCTGCAGGAGTGAGTGTGGGCGGGGCTACATACACACATACATTTACTTTAATATTTTATGAGTCAGCTGCTGTGGATTAAGTCATTTTTTCTTGTGGATCAATACGTCTTAAGTCTCGAAGCATTTTACCGTCATTATGTGAACTTTAAAGCTGGGGTACTTAACTTTCAAACCACAAAACTACACAATCCCATTAACTAGGTTCCGTGAAGAGAACCACACTCTCTCAGCCAATCAGCTCCCATCTGTATTTGCACAGCACATTTACCACAACACCAAATAAACAATAAATCTATCCTAAAATAAGTTAAAAAAGAAAACAAAAAAAATCTTTCGCTTTAGCATAATAATTAGCTTTAGGTTAAGCATAAAGAATTAACTGCAAAATCTCTGACTTTAGCATCATTAGAAGTAAAGTCTCTATCTTTAGCATTAGCGTCATTAGAAGTAAAGTCTCTATCTTTAGCATTAGCGTCATTAGAAGTAAAGTCTCTATCTTTAGCATTAGCATCATTAGAAGTAAAGTCTCTATCTTTAGCATTAGCATCATTAGAAGTAAAGTCTCTATCTTTAGCATTAGCATCATTAGAAGTAAAGTCTCTATCTTTAGCATTAGCATCATTAGAAGTAAAGTCTCTATCTTTAGCATTAGCATCATTAGAAGTAAAGTCTCTATCTTTAGCATTAGCATCATTAGAAGTAAAGTCTCTATCTTTAGCATTAGCATCATTAGAAGTAAAGTCTCTATCTTTAGCATTAGCTCATTAGAAGTAAAGTCTCTATCTTTAGCATTAGCATCATTAGAAGTAAAGTCTCTATCTTTAGCATTAGCATCAATAGAAGTAAAGTCTCTATCTTTAGCATTAGCATCAATAGAAGTAAAGTCTCTATCTTTAGCATTAGCGTCATTAGAAGTAAAGTCTCTATCTTTAGCATTAGCGTCATTAGAAGTAAAGTCTCTATCTTTAGCATTAGCGTCAATAGAAGTAAAGTCTCTATCTTTAGCATTAGCATCATTAGAAGTAAAGTCTCTATCTTTAGCATTAGCATCATTAGAAGTAAAGTCTCTATCTTTAGCATTAGCATCAATAGAAGTAAAGTCTCTATCTTTAGCATTAGCATCATTAGAAGTAAAGTCTCTATCTTTAGCATTAGCATCATTAGAAGTAAAGTCTCTATCTTTAGCATTAGCATCATTAGAAGTAAAGTCTCTATCTTTAGCATTAGCATCATTAGAAGTAAAGTCTCTATCTTTAGCATTAGCATCATTAGAAGTAAAGTCTCTATCTTTAGCATTAGCATCATTAGAAGTAAAGTCTCTATCTTTAGCATTAGCATCATTAGAAGTAAAGTCTCTATCTTTAGCATTAGCATCAATAGAAGTAAAGTCTCTATCTTTAGCATTAGCATCAATAGAAGTAAAGTCTCTATCTTTAGCATTAGCATCATTAGAAGTAAAGTCTCTATCTTTAGCATTAGCATCAATAGAAGTAAAGTCTCTATCTTTAGCATTAGCATCATTAGAAGTAAAGTCTCTATCTTTAGCATTAGCATCATTGGAAGTAAAGTCTCTATCTTTAGCATTAGCATCATTAGAAGTAAAGTCTCTATCTTTAGCATTAGCATCAATAGAAGTAAAGTCTCTATCTTTAGCATTAGCATCAATAGAAGTAAAGTCTCTATCTTTAGCATTAGCATCAATAGAAGTAAAGTCTCTATCTTTAGCATTAGCATCAATAGAAGTAAAGTCTCTATCTTTAGCATTAGCATCATTAGAAGTAAAGTCTCTATCTTTAGCATTAGCATCAATAGAAGTAAAGTCTCTATCTTTAGCATTAGCATCATTAGAAGTAAAGTCTCTATCTTTAGCATTAGCATCTTCAGAAGTAGGTATAAAGTCTCTATCTTTAGCATAAGAATAAGGACAATAAGGATAATTTTCTAAAACACAGACAAACGCGTTCATTGAGAAGTGAAAACAATCATAACACGGTTAAAGTTCTCCACAGAAGATCCTGCTTAATGTAAACACTTAAGTAATTGCATTTTCCTTATGACCTGAAAGTGCAGCGGCTGATCTGTGTGTTTTTGAAACTGAGACGTCCCTTTGTTCCACAGACGAGGCCATAGTTTCAGGTTCAGGCTTCTCCCCTCACAGAACCTCGGGCAACAGCTAATTATTGCCTCTCAAACCTGTCAGATTGAAAATGACTTCCAGAAATGTCATTTGTTGCACTTCCTGGCTGTGAAATGACGACAGCTCACTTGGTTTTCTGTGTGGAATACTCGACTTGATCTGCGGTCTGAGCGGAGCCTGCAGGGCCAGCACGGACTATATCCTTATGAGCTGCTGGTGTCATGGATGCTCACTTTGTAGCCGACAGCAGCATGCTAACCCGTCTATAATTATCTCATTCATTCTATTCTTGGGTTTCATATGACGTCAGGGCAGTGGCGCGTATAACAAGCGTGGGACAGGACGTGGCGTATCCTGGAGGTGCAGTCTGCCGGGTTTATACACAGAGGTATAGTAGAAGAAGAAGTGGTTTGTACACAGAGATATAGTAGAAGAAGAAGTGCTGTCAAAATGCCGCACAAATAGAGAGAAAGACAAGAGTTTGTTCATGTTCCAACTGTGGTCTCATATAAAGGAGGACACTTTGGAAAATCACTGGAGTGAGGCGGGCGAGGTGGATCAAGGCTTTCCCAGATAAGCGCCCCCTGCAGGCCACCCCAATGAAACGCAGAAATTTCTTCTGGTTTTTTTCCCCAAAAATGCCCGAAATGAAGACTCTTTTGAGAAATATTTGTTAGTACTCCCTTAGAATTGAGTGTCCCTGATTAAGACTGTTCCAACAACCGTACACCGCACAGGAGGAGAGCCTTTGACTCCAAAACAAACTTTACATGGTTTTCAATGGGAGCAAAACTGAGTTGTCCCACCTCTGCTCATTCGCCCCCTACAGGTCAGGTTAATGAAACCCAAGAATTTTGTACGTTAGGATGAGAGGATCCTTTATACGTCCCACAGGGGGTAAATTTCAGTGTTGCATCACCAGTTACACAATGGTACAATGAGGAGCACACAGCACAAGATAAGTGAATATTAAGTATGGCACAATTCTATACTTATATAAATATGCATAGAATTGTGTAGTAATATTGAGGCAGTAAGTCTATAAGCCACACCTGCCCTGGGGCACACTGACAGAGGTGAGACAACCAGTATGTGCCATCGGCCCCTCCGACCACCACCAGCCATTCACACATATTTTATTTATTTATTTGGATCCCCATTAGCTTCCACAAGTGGTTACTAGTCTTCCTGGCACACATACAAACACACACCAGACTCATTCTAGACATTGTGGGTGAAGTGTCTTGCCTACGGACACAACAACAGTTTGGCATTTTACAGCCGCAGCCGCCCCACTGTGGTTCCTGGTGTTCCCAGAGGTCTCCCATCACAGCACTAACCAGGCCCTGCCCTTGACCAGTGCATTTTTTTTTTACACCGTATTTTGTTGCGGTCTTCCCACCTCCATCTTCCATCTGCAGGTGTGTGAGAGTGTGACAGCCCCCTTGACCCGGTTTATAGTCCTGGCAGCACATTTCCATTTCCACCCTGAGGAAGACTATGCTCCAGCAGCAAAAACTGTCAGACACGAAAAAGACCCACTCCGGCTTTTAAAAAAAAACAAAAAAAAAACAGAATTAACTTGTAGAACATTGATCAGACTTTTCCTGTCTCGGTTCATCCCACACAGCTTTTTCCTCACACGGCGCCAAGCTGCACTGAACGTGAAATGAAATGTCTCTTTAAGGTTAATTAACATTGATAGACTGTCTGTTTGAGCCTGTGCCAATCCTGCTCCTGCGTACGTACACACAGCAAATACATTCATACGCTAAAATCCTACAGTCGAATAACTCAAATCTCCCGTCTCCAGCCTGACCTTCATGTGAGAACTTTAAAAACCTCTGGATGGTTCAATTAATTTACAGTAACCACTTTGCTTCTTTTGCCCTCCTTTCTCCACCCTCCCCTGCTGAGGAAAAAATGTGTCTCATTCCAATTTAATGCATGGTCAATTCCCAGCTCCCCAGAACAGTAATTAAAATCCACACGCAAAGGCCCATTCATCAGGTGAGATGACAGCGGAGAGGAGAGGTGGGGGACACATGCCGCTGTACCCTTGGATTTCGGGAGCTAACTTTGCACACAATGGACGGCTGGGAAGAAAGAAAGAAAGAAAGAGAGCAAGCGACATGTGGAGAAGTGACGTTTTTTTTTCGAGGGGAAACTTACTCAAAAGTGCCTCCAGAGGGACCAGAATGCAGAAGGCCGCCTCCCGACATGGACAGACAGAGCTGGGTTTGCTTTTCTGGGTTTTGGAGACATTTAGGACACAATTTAAAGTTTGATTTATGTTTTAAAAGTCTACATGTGGATGCAGGAGGGTCTAAGGACAGCGGTGATGATCCAGGACATTTAATGATATTTATAGACATTGGTCATTTACCCCGTATGGACCAATAGATCTATGTTTAGTAAGAGGGCCACTTTAGGGCTGTTCTGAGATTCATGATGATCTATAACCGCGCTGAAGTTGGCTGAATGACACATGTCTACCATCTCACTACATTAGTATCATTACTACCAACAACTTTGGGTTAGCAAGGCAGAGGGCCACAGAAAATGACACTGAGGGCCGCAATTGTTCCCCAGGCCTGAGTTTGGACATGCCTGCTCTATGTGTTTTTATATCATTGAATATCCTGTGTTGGAAATGTTTGATTCTCTGATCTGTGCTGGCAAATCGACAGCTTTTTAAAGTCCTCCGAGATACCTACTGTTGTGATTTAGGGCTATACACAAATACATTGAATTGAATTGAATGGTCTATTGGTTTTAGTTTTTTCTAAATTGTTCTTCTAATAATTCTTATTGTTTAGCTGTGCGCACAACTGAAGGACTGTACTGTGATTATATATGATTTTAATTTCTTGCGGGATGGATTCTATTGTTTTATAAAGCACCTTGTACATGAACTGTGCTTTACAAATAAACTTGCCTTGCCATCATAAACATTACATGCGTAAAAACAAGTTACGCGATGTAACTATAGTTCTGTGAGTCTGCGCTATTGGCCAATACTCGGGCATCTCCTCAAGTTTTTGTCAATAGTACAGGTCAGTTCTTTGGGAAGAAAACTTGGATGTACGAATAAAAAAAAAAATTCTAATAATCTGGTGCACCTTATACAGTATATGTCATTAAAGACATAATTTGACTTATAGTATTGCATAGTTGTCTAAAGTAAAAATATTTCTGACGCTGCATATGTTACATTTCAAAGACAGTGGCACCAGTTGAAGGCATTCCCTCGTCATGCTCCTGCTGCTGCTGACACACACACGCGCACACACACATACACGTTTTTGTTACCTGGTGGGTCCCTTTGACAGGGCCGTTCAGAATGGGACCCATAGACATAATCTTTTTTTACTGGGACTACTTTAAGTAATACAAAACAGTCAATAGAAACCAAACAACTATTTTAAAGGAATTTTATTTTAGATTTTTTTTTCGAATTGCAGTGATTCTATTTTTGACATAGAATTTAATGCCACTCCATGTCCGATGTCTAAGGTCATCTGGTGAGGCATTAATGCAGGCCAGGCAGTGAGACTTCCCAGGGACCTTTCCAGTCTGTATGAAAGGTGTCATGGTCTTCTCCACAGCCTTCACCTCAGATGCAGACCATGGCTTTCTTACACGTTCTAGGGAGAGAAATAAAAATATATTAGCAATATACACTCCCAGGGTTAGGACCAAGCAGCCTGGCTGTAATCCCCCACCTGGTACACTTACCAGAAGGGGCACTGCCACTACCATGGGGTGCATCTGGATGAATGGTTGAAGGTTCTCCGCTTGAAGTTTCTTTTAGCCCGTCCGTTTGTGAGAGGATCTCTACTGCTCTCCCTGTCGCACAGAAAATAAAAATACAAGTGGCCTTTAGGGGAAAAAAATCATACATATTTTAATAATATCAAGAATTACCTTCAGGCTCAATTTGTATCTGGTCGAGGCTCTTTCCTTCGAATTCCGTCACTCTTCCCTGCTCCATGGCCATCAACACTTTGCTGATTTTGGCCAGCTCCAGTGTCCCCTCTGGTAGTCTGTAATATTGCCTGTGGATGCGAATGTCATGGCCGAGGAAGTTGGCAAGTATGTCCATCTCATTCTCTTTCATATTGAGAACTGTAGACATAGTAGCTATGTGCTTTCTAAGTTTGGTTGAGGATAGCATCTCTGGATGCACCGCACCACATTCTTTGGCTACCTGGCGTAGGGAGTCTGATCCCCTGATGTGGGTGTCTGCGCCCGGGCGGGAAAAGAAGTATGGGTTATGGTCAGAGATGGAAGGCCCTTCTGTTCTCCACCAGCACCTCCATCGAAGCAATCATTTCAGGAGTCAAAAGAACCGGCACTTTCCGACTTCTTTTCCCTTTAATTTCAATGCGTTGAAAATGCTGACACAGCTTTTTCTCAAGTTGGGACAGTCCCAGACAGGGACGTGCAGTCAGGGGAGGCAGGGGAGGCAGAGCCTCACCTGCCATTATTGGAAACTAATAATTATTTTAGTTTAAATATATAATTTATATCCACTGTCCTATGCTTTTAATGTATATTCGGCACGGTTCCCATCAGTTTTGATCATTTCTGAAGTCAAAATCGCCGAAATCCCGTTATTCCTATTCAAAGAGACGAGGTGAGGCAGCGCTCCTGCGTGCCTCACCCCAGACCGCTCCCTCACAGTGTGTGTGTGTGTGTCTGAGTGCACTCAGCTCGTGCAGTTGATATATCACCGTTTGTTTCAAATATCCTGCTTTAAAAACATATTTTAAACTCCTCTTAGTGTTTAGTAGTGTATTGCACGTATGTGTGTACAATTTATATTTAGTTTAAGTCTTTTGATCGTAGATGAACACACAAGGAAAAAGCTTGGCGTGAGGCAGGCGGTATCTGTGCCTCACCGCTAGGGGTGATAGTGAGCATAAAGTTCATACCAGAGTTGCTAACAAACAATCAGCCCAAAATGCTATTTCTTTTGCTGGAAAATGGATGATTTGAATGAAGATTTTTTTTCTCAATTGGACTTTCAAACAAAGAAAGAATTAATATAGACTGGGAGACCACCCAGTCCACGAGGTTAGTCCGGCTGCGGGGGAGGAGTTTGTTAATCTGTGTTTTATGTTGAACATTGACAGATACCGGCAAAGTAGTGCTTTTCCGAAAAACACTGATTCAAACACTGCTCAAGAGTTCTGCAACTTGTTTAAATTATTGTTTATGTTCCTCGCGTCTCTCTCTCCTCGCGTCTCTCTCTCCTCGCGTCTCCGTCTCTCTCTGCTCCTCGCGTCTCCGTCTCTCTGCTCCTCTCTGTCTCTCTCTGCTCCTCTCTCCTCGCATCTCTCTCTCCTCGCGTCTCTCGCACCTGCGCTTCTTAAAGATGTTGTTTGATGCGGAGCAGAGTCAGCAGCTAGATTTGTTGTGAGATTATTAAAAGAAGCTGGTTCTCTTATCTTTACAGTATATAAAGTTTGTGGATGTCATTGCATTGGTGATTAAATGCTATTTTATTTGAATAATGATTGTAAATCTGACTTTTAAAGTCAGTGCCTCCCCAATCACAAACCTCACCGCACGTCCCTGGTCCCAGAGCAATGTCAGAATGGATCCCAGTCTTACTTCTTAAGGTAAAGGCTGTCAGTGGCATCTTTGAAACCTCACCTTCCCTTCTTCGATTGAAAATGATGACCTCACAAAGAGTCAAAACTGCCAGTTTAGACCAATGCTTAGACGTTGGCTCACTTATTAGGGTTTGCACATATTCAGGTCGACATACCTCAATATGTGCATGCATGGCTCTAACGTCCTCAGTCAGAGTGAGCAGGTCCGGAGTGTTCCACTTGGCTTGCCGGAGGGTCTGTAGGGCAGCAGAAGAAACACAGACGTCCCACCTCTTCTCAAAAAGCAGCCGGCTTCGTTGGAGGTTTTTAATAAATAGTTCATCAACACAATGCTCCATTTTTGAGTCACATTCAAGAATATCTGCTAGCTTTCTGAGGCTATGGCCGAGTTTGAGGGCCAAGGATGGAGTCTATTGATTTGTTTCCTCATCATATCCAGCCACAGACCTGACTGCATCAATCACATGGTTAAAGTTGGAAGGAATAAAGAAATCCTTAATTGTTTTCAGTTTCCCTGCGGTTTTTGCTTCGTTAATTAACCTACCGACTTCTCTCATTTTCTGCCTAATGTAATCATGCTTAGTCTTATCATGCCCGTGTTTTAAGTACAGGTGCTCTCCGAGTCTCAGAATCCCCTTTTCTGCTTTGACAACACCCGTGACCTCATCCTGATGCATTGCCGAAATTAAAGACCACAGCTTTTTGCTGATGCCCTCCGGTACAGGCTGGGCTATGGAGCAGAGGGACTGGACCCTACTTCTACCTGGTTTAGCCTGGGCATCTTTCTGTGAAAGCCGGCACCTGGCCACATGCCTCCACAGCGACTTTCGCTTAAGCAATGCCCCACAGTCTATACAGTGCAAAAACTCACTGGATTTAACTGGGGAATTTGGCTGTTTAGCTGGGACTAAAGTTCCAATGCCGGCCTTTAAAACCTCAAAATTGTGCTCACGGTTTCCACTATTCCTGATCAAATCAAACTGAAGTTTACGTGCTTTAGATTTCACAGGTAGAGCCAATGCTCTGGCTACGTCACTTTCATTTCCATGTTTTCTAGTCAAATGACGGGACATTTTGTGGCAGGACATTGAACAGTAGAGGCAGAAGTGTCTCTTGCTGTAAACTCGCCCCCCATTTTTCTTCTTTTGCAGCTGCATGATAACAATCTTATTTGCCTTTGGTTCGTCACTTTCCGAGTCTTGAAGAAAAGTGTTTTTGATTTTTCTTTTTCCATACTTTTTTACAGGTTTCTTCTTGACAGTTAAATCGTCAGAATCTGAGTCGACTTCATCAATTAGGGACTCTTGACTAAGCTGCACAAACAACAAATAATTTGTAATCATTCTATATAACAATTTGAAGTCATGACTTGTAGTCAGCACTTACCAGTGGTTTGTAAGCGTGCGCTTCAGTGTGCTCCTCCATGATTTCTTGCAGCCTAATGAACCACACACTTGCACCTTTTTCTAGCCTGACACCTGATTTCCTCTGTTGTGCTGCTCCATGATTGGCTCCAGCCTGCTGGACTGAAATTGCCCCAGTGTGCCCCTCCCTGATATCCCGCAACCCACCACCAGGGTTCCGACACATAACACACTTTTTTTAGGAAAGTAAACCTCCAGGGGTCCTTTCCATATTTTTACAGAGACTGCATAAGGACCGTTAGAAAAGCATTACCCATTGATTATTAAGCTTGGACCAGTGGGGTCCGGTGTTCGGGCCCCACCACGTAAAACCAGTCCCCATGACGTGAGTGGAATCTCAGGTTATGGAACCCACTAGGAGTTGAAAACAAGTGCACACACACACACACACACACACACACACACACACGCACACACACACACACACACAGGGGCATCAGGCCTGTGTGGCTGAGGAGGTGCAGCGTGTGTCTTTGTGATCACATGTGTGTATCCAGCAGCTGTTTGCATGTTTTAAGCTGGTGCCTGCTTCACAGACACAGACCTGGCGCGTACGTCACAGACACAGAGGTCACACTTCTGACCCCACTCTGCAATTCACCAAACCACAACTATACACAAGACACAACAAAAACAAAACATACAAAGTTAGCTTTTGTACAAATCTATACTATACTATACTCTATACAAAGCAATTTGATTCTATTTTGAATGTTCTTTTTCCCACCTCCAGAAGCACCAAATTATACGTTTTTTTCTTTCTTTATAAATGTACTCATTCAAAAATTATGCCAAAACCAGATCTGGACAATTCAATTTGAATTATTTTTGTATGGCTCTATCTCACAACAACAGTTGTCTCGGATAACTTTACAAAGTTATCAAATCATCAACAACAGACTGCCTCTCTCTCTCTCTGTCTCTCTCTTTGCCTCTCTCTGTCTCTCCCTGTCTCTCTCTGTCTCTCTCTGCGTCTGCACTTGAGCTTGAATGGCGCTTGGACACTTGCAGCTGCCCCTGTCCTCCTGCCCCTCACACACACACACACACACACACACACACACACACACTGGGTCGCCCCGGTGGAGGTGGAGGTGGTGGTGGGGGTGGGGGTCGGGGTGGTCTGCATCGCGGTCCCTTCGTATAATGAGATGCGCAGTGTCAATGGCCACTCTCTCTGAAGAGGGCAGAAGAATAGCCCCCTCTGCCTATCTGCTGCCCTCCCTCCCAGCTGGCGAGGCTCTTTGTTAGGCGCCAGATGATACCCCAGATGCCCCAGCCTCACCCCCCCTCGGGTCAAAGGCCAGCACTGGGCATCTGAATGGGTCTCTGTGGTCTCTGTGGTAACTGGGGAGAGAATGGGTGGCAGAGGTCTTTTGTTGGCGGACGTGGAACGATCTAACGAGACAAAAAGAGGGTCGTGTGTTTACAGTGGAGACTTCAGAGCGCCATATCTGAGGACAAGACGGTGTACGACAAATGGTACATACTGTGAGTAAACCGTCAAATTGACTGCTCTGGGAGTTCTGGTGTTTGTCTATGTCCTGCCTTTTGTGCAATAACTTGAAATAATAACGACATATGTCCAGCGTCACTTCACTGAGTCACTTTGTCCCATACTCTCTGATGCTAGCATGTGCAGAGGTAAACATACAACTGTGTACTTCTTGCACTTGAATATACAGAATCTGTATACTCTGTCTCTGTGTCTCTCTTTCTCTTTCTGTGCGTCTCTCTCTCTCTCTGTATCTCTCTTTTTGTTTCTCTCTCTCTCTTTCTGTCTCTGTGTGTGTCTCTCTCTCTCTGTATCTTTGTCTCTCTCCGTCTCTCTTACTCTCTCTGTGTGTCTCTCTCTCTTTCTGTATCGCTCTTTTTGTCTGTGTGTGTGTCTCTCTCTCTCTCTCTGTCACTCTGTGTCTCTCTTTCTCTGTCTTTCTCTCTCTCTCTGTGTGTCTCTGTCTCTCTCTATGTCTCTCTCTCTCTCACTCCGTTTCTCTCTGTCTCTTTCTCTCAGTCTCTCTCTATGTCTCTCTCTCTATGTCTCTCTCTCTGTGTGTCTCTCTCCCTGTGTCTCACTCTATGTCTCTCTCTCTGTGTCTCTCTCTGTCTCTCTTACTCTCTCTGTGTCTCTCTCTCTCTTTCTGTATCTCTCTTTTTGTCTGTGTGTGTGTGTCTCTCTCTCTTTCTCTCTGTCACTCTGTGTCTCTCTGTGTCTTTGTCTCTCTCTCTCTCTGTCTCACTCTCTCTGGCTCTCTTTCTCTGTGTCTCTCTCTCTCTGTGTGTGTCTCTGTCTCTCTCTATGTCTCTCTCTCTCACTCCGTTTCTCTCTATGTCTCTTTCTCTCAGTCTCTCTCTATGTCTTTCTCTCTATGTCTTTCTCTCTATGTGTCTCTCTCTCTGTCTCTCCCTCTGTGTGTGTGTCTCTCTCTGCGTCTCTCTCTCTGTGTCTTTCATGCATGTGTGCGATCTTTAAATATAAAAACCCCACATGTCCAGAGTGACTAACACCCTGCGCTGCTGACATTACAGATGTAAACAAACAACTGTATATTTCTTGCACTAGAAAACACAGAATCTGGACTTTCTTCTTTATTATGCCAAAGTTAGAGATGTTATTTAATCGTTCATTTATCTTATGCTGTGTGCTCCACATTCCTACTGTTCTGTATCTGGTGATGCAACACTGGAATGTCCCCACAGTTGGACTAATGTCGGACCTCTTCATCTTAAACTTGTCTATTGTATTAAGTGAGGTCTGGGACTATCAGAACAAGGCAAGGCATGTTTTTTTGTATAGCACGGCTTATACACAAGGCCTTGAATAAAATCACACGCAATATAATCATAGAAAATCACTGTATATTCAAAAAGAGAGGGAGTTTTTATCCTGGATTTGAACATTGTCAAAGAAGAAGTCTGTCTCACATTTTCAGGAAGATTGTTCCAGGTTTTAGCTGCATAAATCTGAAATATTACCTCCCACTTTGCTTCAATCAGTCCTGAAAGGTTTGGAAATTAAATGTATTGTTTTTAACTGAAATGTGATTGTTGTCATTGATTTCAGCCCAGGATTGAAAAAGAGATTTACATTTTCTGGTTGATTAAAGAAGAAATAAAAATAGGCTTGAATGGATTTGTATCTGTATTATATTATATTATACTAAACCCATGGTAAAAACTTATATCATATTTACTGACATAGGACTCTTAATCTTATGTTGTATTCTGCAAAGGACTTTACCACTAACCCAACATTTGAATATGAGAAAGTACAGATCACTGCGTTTAAAACAAAATAAAAAAATTAAAGTGGATAGAAAATATTATAGAAACAGATACAAAAACCACTCTTCAAAAACTGCAGTGGTAACTAGCAAGAACCTGCCTCCTCTGCTGTTGGGACCAACTCTCCAACGCTGCTGACTCACCCCCTGGTGGACAGCAATGGTATTACAGAGAGAGGGAAGTCTCCGGCCCAGATCAGATTCAGATTCATTTATTGGCCATGTGCAGTATAAAAACTACATTGGAATACATTTGCAAAAAAGGTACTCTGTGTGCACCGACAGAATAAAAACCACGATACAATGTAATATAAAATACACATACACTGAATATAAAATAATTTAAAAAAAAAAAAAAAATAAATAAATAAATAAAAAACAGCTGACACTGTGGCACCGATCAACAAAACGATACAAGGGGTAAAAGCAGGAATTAAAGTGCTCTGTTTAGGCACCTAACAGCCTGTGGAAAGAAGCTGTTTGCATAGCGAGATGTCTTGCATCTCAGCGACTGATATCTTCTGCCAGAGGGAAGAAGCTGGAACATGGCTTTCCCAGGGTGGCCAGAAGAGTCATTGATGATTTTAAGAGCTTTGTTTAAAAGTCTGGATTTGTAAAGATCCTCCAGAACAGGAAGCTCACAGCCCACGGTCCTCTTTGCAGAGCGGAGCACCTTGTTTAAAGCTCTCTTTTCTTTATCTGTGATGTTTCCAAACCACACAGACACAGAACCAACAAGTAAACTCTCAATGGTGCAGCGATAAAAATTAAGCAGAATCTTAGAGTTAGTGGTAAATTCTCTAAGTTTCCGCAAAAAGAAGAGCCGCTGACGTGCTTTCTTAACAACCCAGTTAGTATTTTTAACCCATTTCAGGTCGTTAGACAGAGTTAAACCCAGAAACTTGCACTCCTCTACGATCTGCACCTGGGAGTTGTCAATAACAACAGGAGAGTGAGAACTGCTACGACTGAAGTCAAAGACAAGTTCACATGTTTTTGCAGTGTTCAGCTGGAGATTGTTTACTTTACTCCACTGAAAAACATGTTCGATCTCTGCTCTATAAGAGGAATCATCATTGTCACTGATGAGACCGATGATGGTGGTGTCATCAGCATATTTGATGATCAAATTTGAGTCAGAGGAGGACACACAATCGTGAGTGTACAGAGTAAAAAGCAAAGGACTTAAAATACATCCCTGAGGAGAACCAGTGCTCACAGAAACAACATCAGAAAAACAGTCATTGATTTTTACTCTCTGAGATCTGTCAGTTAAAAAGCTAAAAATCCATTTACACATGGCAACATTCAGACCAAGGGACATTAGTTTTTCAACCAATATGCTTGGGACAAGACAATTAAAAGCAGAGCTATAATCAATGAACAGCATTCTCGCGACAGATTTACTAGTGTCCAAATGAGTGTAGACAGAGTTCAGAGCAAAGGAGATGGCATCCTCCACACTCCTGTTCTGTCTGTAAGCAAACTGGAGCCACTCACAGGGATCTGGCTCTTAATGAAGTCCAGCACGAGCCGCTCAAAAGTCTTCATAAGAACAGACGTGAGAGCCACAGGGCGGTAGTCATTGAGACATGTCACTGGAGACTTCTTAGGAACTGGAATAATGGTGGACCTTTTAAAGCTCACCGGCACCGTACAGCTCCTGAGTGACAAGTTAAAGATGTCCGTTAAAACAGGGGCAAGTTGCTCGGAGCACAGTTTCAGGACGCGGGGAGGAATGCAGTCCGGGCCTGCGGCTTTCCGAGCTGTGGTCCTGGACAAGACCCGCCGTACTTCCTCCTGAGTCACTGTGAAGGCACCCTGACATTCGGGGAAGACAAAAGGCAGGGGATCAGCAGATTCAAAGCGGCAGTAAAAGTCGTTGAGCTCGTTTGGCAGAGTTTGGTCAGCAGCAATTTTCCCTGCACTTGGTTTCCAGGACGTGATAAGACTGATCCCCTTCCACATGCGTCGGGGGTCCTCTTCCCCAAAGAAGCCCTCTAACCTGTCCCCATGGGAACGCTTAGCAGCTTTTATAGAGCGTTCCACAGTGTAGCAGGACAGCTTGTAAGCAACCTCATCACCGGATTGAAACGCCAGTGTCCGCTCATTCATTCTCACTTTGACGTCAGTGTTCATCCAAGGTTTTTGGCCGGAGTGTTCTTTGATTACTTTATAGGGGACACAACAGTCAATGCTAAATTGTATGTATCCTGTCACAGCCTCACAGAATTCATCAACATTCTCAGAGTTTAAAACAGACCAGTCTGTGGCATCAAAGCAGCCCTGCAGCTTCATGTTAGCCTCCACAGACCAGCACTGCACAGTGCGGGAAGTAGGTTTGTGCTGTTTGCTCCTTTGTGTATAAGAAGGAAGAAGGAGAACAGAGGAGTGGTCAGACTTCCCAAAAGCAGGTCTGAGACTGGACCTGTAAGCTGCCTTCACGTTACTATAGCAGTGATCCAGGATGTGAGCTCCCCTGGTAGGCTGACTCACATGCTGATAAAAGTTCGGTAATACAGACTTTAAGTTACATTTATCAAAATCACCACCAACTATAATCACAGCATTGGGGTGAGCAGCTTCATGTTTATGCAAAATGTCACTTAAGTCATTCAGTGCAGCTGTACAGTCAGCCCGAGGATGAATATATATAGCACATAAGAAAATCACTGAGAAAGTGTCCTGTCTGGTCCTGTCAGGAAAGTGTCCTGTCTGTACGAGTATGGTTTAATCAGCTTTTGTATATTTATGGAAATATTCTAATACGTAAATGTGTGTGTAATGTTTCACTCTACATGTCATTATTTGTTCACTTCATACATGGTGGTGATAAACTACTACTGTAGCCACATCTGCCCTGGGGCACACTGACAGAAGCGAGGCAACCAGTATGCGCCATCGGCCCCTCCGACCACCACCAACCATTCACACACACACCAGACTCATTCTAGGCAATGGGGGTGAAGTGTCTTGCCTAAGGACACAGCCACAGTTTGGCACTTTACAGCCGCAGCCGCCCCACTGTGGCACCTGCTGCTCCCCAGAGGTCTCCCATCCCAGGACTAACCAGGCCCTGCTCTGCACAGCTTCAGAGGTCATGCAGGTGGTGTCGCTTACAATAAATGAATGGCAAGTATTTTTGATATTATTACAGTTTTTTCCTGTTGCTTGAACACTATAGACACACGCATAGACCAAAGTTACAGAACCTGAAACTTTTGTTCTAAACCTAAAACACAGACTGACCATTCCTTAAACAAAAGTACTGCTTTGCACTTTCCTTTAATTTCTACAACACACTTTCTTCTTTTGCAACACACTTTCTCTTTCTGCAACACACTTTCTCTTGCTCACTACACACTGTGTCATACATAAGACACTTTGTTCATAAATGCAGTCCTGTGTTTTCATTGGGAAAACACATCTATTCAAAATACTAAACACACTGTGTGACAGAAAACACTGAGACACACACTTGAAAACACTGATATACAAAACGCGACACACATCAGCCAGACACAAACAGGCCTCAGTTTAGCCATTTTCAGAACTTTTAAAGTTTGAAGGCAGGAAGAGCAAGAGAGAGGAAGAGGAAGACAAGGAGAAAGTTGTGGTTGAAGATATTTCTGACATTAGAGCAACTTTTGTGATCAATCCTGGCCTCACACTGAGAGAAGCATGAGTCAGACACAGCTGCAGCATCAGGACCTTCAGATGGAAACATGTCTCCAACATGTACTGTAACTCTGTACTGCAGACGGTATCTACAGTATTTACAGTACTGTACTGTATCACATGTACTGTATTGCAATTTGGCTATTGCTCCTTTTGAGAAATGGTAGTGTTGTGAAACATACAATACAGTAAAGTACATAGTACTGTACTATTGAGATGTCACAGTACTGTGTACAGTATACAGTACTGTAAAAAAAAAAAAGAACTAAACCTATACTAACAATTTGTAGTTGCATATTTCTACAGAATGACTAGAACCTTCTCAAGGAGCTCCACAGCTGTTCACCAACAGCAGGAACATCGTGGAAACAGTCCGAGCAGGAACATGATCCATAATCCCACTCACGTACAACTGCCTTTTACATTAGAGTTTTTGTATTTATGTAAAGTATACTGTAGTACTGTGATGTACAGTATACTGTAGTACTGTGATGTACAGTATACTGTAGTACTGTGATGTACAGTATACTGTAGTACTGTGATGTACAGTATACTGTAGTACTGTGATGTACAGTATACTGTAGTACTGTGATGTACAGTATACTGTAGTACTGTGATGTAAAGTATTGAGTTGATATTATTTGTAATTGTGTTAGTTCTACTGAGAACCAAAACAGTTCCATTGAGCTTCACTGAAAACTAACTGATAAACAGAATAAAAACAGTGAAAATTATCAATCAATCAATCAAAGTTTATTTGTAGAGCGCCTTTCATACACAGGGCAACACAAAGCGCTTCACAGTCCACATCACAAATCATCACATAAAACAAACACCAGAATCACAATTAAAACATTAAAATCACACAAAAGATTAAAACACAATTAAAACATTAAAATCACACAAAAGAATAAAACCATTAAAACTTTCAAAATTACACAAGAAATTTAAAAAAATAAATAAATGACAGCAGTGCATTAAAAATGGAGATAAAATCCTTCAGTTATATGCACAGGCAAACAGAACAGTCTTTAACCTGGATTTGAACATTGACAGAGTAGACGCCTCCCTCACATTTTCAGGGAGATTGTTCCAGATCTTAGCTGCATGGATCTGAAACGCAGCTTCCCCATGTTTGGTTCTCACTCTGGGCACCAGCAGGAGGCCAGTCCCTGTGCTCCTCAGAGTCCGGGCCGGTTCATATGACACCAACATGTCACTAATGTATTCTGGTGCAAGGCCATGGAGAGACTTGTACACAAGCAGAGCCGTTTTAAAATCTATTCTTTGAGCCACAGGAAGCCAGTGCAGAGACCTGAGGACCGGACTAATATGGTCATACTTCCTGGTTCCTGTCAGGACTCTAGCTGCTGCATTTTGGATGTACTGCAGCTGCTTACAGGTCTGTTTGGACAGACCTGTAAGCAGGCCATTGCAGTAGTCTAGCCTGCTGGAGACAAATGCATGGACAAGAATCTCCAAGTCTGCCCTGGACACTATATTTCTAACTTTGGCAATGTTCTTCAGATGGTAAAAAGCTGTTGATGTTATTGATTTTATGTGGCTATTGAAATTTAGGTCTGAGTCCAGTATTACCCCCAAATTTCTGACCTTGTCTGAAGGAAGTAGGGAGAGAGACTGAAGTTGACAAATGACGCCCTCTCTTTGTTTCTGGGGACCAAAGACAATGATTTCGGTTTTGTCTGCATTTAGCTGGAGGAAATTATTTTGCATCCAGTCACTGATCTGTTGGATACAGTGAAGGAGCAAATCCAGTGGTCCATGTTCTCCTGCAGTCAGTGAGACATAGATCTGAGTGTCGTCAGCGTAATTGTGGTAGGACACTTTGTTTCTTTGTATTAACTGACCTAACGGCAGCATGTAGAGATTAAATAGGAGAGGTCCCAGGATCGACCCCTGTGGTACACCACAGGTCAGGGCCACATCATCTGAGACGCAGTCTCCAATCTCCACAGAGTACTTCCTATCCTCCAGGTAAGACCTAAACCAGTCTAGGGCTGTGCCAGTGACACCAACCCAGTCCTCCAGTCTCTGCATGAGGATCTCATGGTCGACAGTGTCGAACGCGGCACTAAGATCTAACATGACCAAAACTGTGACTTTACCTGCATCAGTGTGAAGTCGAATGTCGTTTGTTACCTTCACTAGAGCGGTCTCAGTGCTGTGGTGGGGTCTAAACCCAGACTGGAACATATCAAAAGAATTATTCATTGTTAAAAATTCAGTAAGTTGTTGGGAGGCCACTTTTTCAAGAATTTTTCCAATAAATGGCAGATTCGATATGGGGCGATAATTTTGAAGTCCCGCAGGATCCAGACTGCTCTTTTTTAGGAGAGGTCTTATGACTGCTGTTTTTAGGGCCATAGGAAATGTTCCTGACGACAGAGACATGTTTACTATTTGTGTCAGTGAAGGTAACAAACTGCTCAGGACGGACTTCAGAAATTTAGAGGGCAATATATCCAGGCTACATGTGGAGGAGCTCAGACTCATGATTATCTTTTTGACAGTTTCAGTATCCACAGGTGCAAAGTGAGTTAGCTCAAAAAGCTTCTCTGGCTGTTGCATTGTTATACGTGCTGTGGAGGTGATAGTGTTTTTGATTCCTTGTACTTTGTCATCGAAAAACTGTGCGAACTCATTACACCTAGATTTAGAGGAAAATTCTAGGGGCAACTTTACAGGGGGGTTCGTTAATCTACCAACTGTTGAAAACATAACACGAAAATTGTTACTGCAACCTCCAATAATGTCAGAAAAATACATTTCTCTTGTTCTACGTAGAACCCGGTTAAATTCACCCAACTCATCTTTAAAGATTTCATAATCGCCCTGGAAATTGGACTTTCGCCACTTCCGTTCGGCCCTCCGGCACTCTTGCTTCTGTGCCCTGACCGAGTCTGCCTTAGTCCATGGGGCCTTTTTCTTACTGGTAACTATTTTAACCGTCACAGGAGCAATGGCGTCCAGAACAGTCAGAACACTGGTGGTGACAGAGTTATACAATTCATCAACAGTAGAGCATGGAGTTTTCTCAAAATTTAGCATTCCCATGAACAGTTCACTTGTGTTTTCATGTATGTGTCTTCTTCTAACATTTGTAAATTCAGCTGGTGGTTTGCTAGCAAAACACATGTCAAAAAATACACAGAAATGATCTGACAAAGCAACATCAACTACATTAACATTTGATACATTAACCCCCTTTGTAATTAGCAGGTCAAGAGTGTGCCCCCTGCTGTGGGTGGGGCCACTCACGTGCTGAATGAAACCAAAGGTCTCAAATACAGAAGCCAGCTCCTTTGCATTTCTGTCATCAACATTATCAACATGTACATTAAAATCACCTGTAATAACTAAACTATCAAAATCTGTGCACACGAATGAAAGTAGTTCAGTAAAATGGTCAATAAAATCGCAACATGACTGTGGTGGCCTGTACAGGACAATGAAAAGAGTAGAAGATTGCTTTTGTTCCATTTTAAAAGAAATATACTCAAACGATGAAAAATTTCCAAGGGGCATTCTATGGGAGACAAAGTGCTCTCTAAAAACTGCAGCTATGCCTCCCCCCCTTTTGTTTTCTCGTATTTCGGATTCGAATTTAAAATTGGGGTGGTGTTGCTTCTATTAGAACTGCATTTCCTGTATTTTGGTCGAGCCATGTTTCAGCCATAAGCATAAAATCAAGATCATAAGAAGTGATAAAATTATTAATTAAAAATGATTTGTTACATAGAGATCTGACATTAAGCATAGCAAGTTTAAAAATAACGTCAGAGTCGATTAATGTGGTTGATTGATTTCTACAGGGAACAGAAATTAGATTTGCAGAGTTGGACCGTCTAACTGCTGTCCTGTTTTGATTTCGTTTTTTAGAATTTAAAAACATTTTTGAGCTGGTGCGAGGAACACACACAGTCTCAATTGGCCTAAAATGTGAAAACCCTTGTTGTTCTTTAGCTCCCAGAGTCAGAAGGGAGTCAGCACAGTTCAGTGTTTGGACTGGTAATGCACTGCCAGACGGACAGGGAGCAGTGTTTGCACCGTTGTACTCACCCGGTGCTGGTGAGCAGGAGGCGGGGGAGTGCGGTGGGGTCCGAGGGGGCTCAGATGTAAACAGTCACGCCCCCCTCGGGGAGCACTGAACAACATAACGTATGTAGTCCATCCAACAGGCTGCTACCGTATCTGTTTGGGTGTAATCCGTCTGGACGATAGGCTTCGTAACGTTTCCAGAAAAGGGCAAAGTTATTCACAAAGACAAAGTTAAAAGAGCTGCATGTAGCCTGAAGCCACATATGCAGCGCCACAACACGACTGTAGAGGCAGTCACCTCTGTTTACAGTCTGGATTGGACCAGAAATAAAAACAGATAGTCCGGAGGATTGAAGGAGGTGGAACAGATCCATAAAATGTTTCTTTGTGACTTCTGACTGCTGAAGTTTCATGTCGTTAATTCCCACATGCACGACTACCTTGGAAACGGTATCAGGCAGGGACTGAAGCAGAGGAGGGAGACGGATGAGCAGGTCTGGTACAGTAGCTCCGGGAATACAGCGAGTGACCGCGTTGAAGAAGCGGACGTGTCTCACGATGGAATCTCCAATAATCAGAGTGGTCGGGGCGAAGAGTGGCCTCGGAGAAGGAGCTCGGTGGACAGCGGGTTCACCCGAAGCAGGACCGGAGCCTGAGCGCCGCTGAACACATGGAGAGGAGGAGCGGGGGTGCTGACTCTCAGCTACAGGCGACCCACGCTGTGTGCTCGGGGACGCTGGAGCGGTGAGAGGGGCTGGCTCTGGACGCTGCTGCTGACCCGGTGGAGGTGAGCGGTGGTGATGATGGCTCGCTACCCCAGTCTGAGGCTGCTGCACTGGGGTCAAAGAAGGGGAACAGGCCAACATGGCTGGTGGACCGCTCTTTCGCCTGAGGACTGCTTCCTTTAGGAGCGTTTTCCTCGCAGTGGACTTGGATCCTCGAGCAGTAGAGTACGCTGCAGTGTCCAGAGGTTCTGCTGAGGGGGCCGGGATGTCGGTGGAGAGGGCTGCATAGCGGTTTGCCAGACTCAGGACATGGGCCACGGTGCAGGATGGCTCTTCGGAATCCGCGGGCTCGTTATTCGGAACCGGGCGCTTAGGTGTAGAACAGGAGGGTCCGGAGCTGACGGATCTCTCCCACACGACAGTGTCACAATATGCAGCGCTCAGTGACATCAGCCGTGAATGCTGCCCACCAGCGACTTCAAAAAGTTTGGACACTAGAGATTGTTTCTCATTCAACTCTGCGGTGAGACGAAGGACTTCTTTTCGTAGATCTGCAATGGTGGCACGGTCGCTCTCACGGAGCTCCAAGGTGAGGCGACTAATATTGTGCATGTTTGAGCCAATTTCATTGTCACTTTCCATGTCCTCGTTAGCTTGTGTTAGCCTCTGTGCTACTAGTGGGTTTCAGTCGGGACTAAGTGCTATTTGCTGAAACCACTGAATTAAAAAGATAAAACACTCAGATATATTAAAAAACTGAACAATAAAAACGCGCTAAAAAGTTGTTAAAAGTTTACTAAAAAGGTGCACAGAGCAGCCCTGCAGTACTACTTACTGCTGTGTTTTCTGTAAAGTACTGCAGTGTTTTATATTAAGTATTGTAGTGTGTTGCTTCCAATCTGAAAGTGTGTTCACATGATGCAAGTGTGTGTAATTTTGTCCTCAGAGTTTCATTTTGACAAAAGAGTTTTGATAGTAGAGTTTGAGTTTTGATAATGGAGTTTCATTTTGACAAAGATGTGAATGGTTTATGTCCCAGTGTTGTGTCAGGTTATTTTGTGTGTAGAGTTTTGAGACTATGAGCGAAATTTTGAAAAATGTGTTTAAGCAACAGGAAAAAACTGTAACAGTTACCTGGACCAAAAAGAGCCTAAAACACATTTAAAAACTCAATGTACCAAAGACAGCAGCGTTAAAACACACAATGTCAAAACACAATTTAATATTTCTAGTTTTTTAACAAATAAAACACTTTATTTGGCCATTTTCTCAATTCAACCCTTTTTTTCTTTTTCTTCAACCTTTAATTGATGCTAAAATGGAAGAAAAAATAACCATTTGTGACCGCCGCGGTTATGGCACACTTTTGACCTTGCCCAGAAATACAATAGTGTGTGTGTGTTTGTGTGTGTGTGTGCATGTGCGTGTGTGTGTGCATGTGTGTGTGCCCTTTTTCATGTTTAATTTGGTGTTTTTTATGTGATAGTGGACCTGTGTGTGTGTGTGTGTGTGTGTGTGTGTGTATGTGTGTGTGTGTGTGTACTGTATGTGTGTGTGTATGTATGTGTGTGTATGTGTGTGTGTGTGTGTGTGTCTTCTCCTGACATGCCTGTGCTGTTTTTTGCAGCAAAGAAAGATCATAAATACCATAAAACAAGTTTCTCTCTGTCTCTCGCACACACAACTTTACAACAGAAGAACCACAAACAGGTGCCGTCTTAAGAAAACGTTTTTTTTTCGTCCCATTTTTAGCTAATTCCAAAAATAAATGTATTTATAGACGTCAGAATGATGTTTAAAGCAGCGAGAGCAGCCGGTCACGCTGTCCAAACAGATCAAAGGCCACACGATAAGGACTGAACACAGGACGCCATTCTGCTGCAGAGAGAGAGAGAGAGAGAGACCAGAGAGAGAGAGAGATAGAGAGACCAGAGAGAGAGAGAGATAGAGAGACCAGAGATAGAGAGACCAGGGAGAGAGAGAGATAGAGAGACCAGAGAGAGAGAGAGATAGAGAGACCAGAGAGAGAGAGAGATAGAGAGACCAGAGATAGAGAGACCAGGGAGAGAGAGAGATAGAGAGACCAGGGAGAGAGAGAGAGAGATAGAGAGACCAGAGAGAGAGAGACCAGGGAGAGAGAGAGAGATAGAGAGACCAGAGGTAGAGAGAGATAGAGAGACCAGAGAGAGAGAGAGATAGAGAGACCAGAGATAGAGAGACCAGGGAGAGAGAGAGATAGAGAGACCAGGGAGAGAGAGAGAGATAGAGAGACCAGAGATAGAGAGACCAGGGAGAGAGAGAGATAGAGAGACCAGGGAGAGAGAGAGAGATAGAGAGACCAGAGAGAGAGAGAGATAGAGAGACCAGAGAGAGAGAGACTCAGTACTCAGTCTGACTCAGTAGCTCAGTTGGTAGAGCATTGGCCTCTAGGCCTGAAGGTCGTGGGTTCGACCCCACATCGACACCTTCTCCACCAACTCCCACTGCTGTTGTTGTGCCCTCGGGCAAGACACTTAACCCCAGTTTGCCCGAAGCCCCCACTGAAAGATCTCACACTGACAGAGCAGCCGTCCCCCTGTGGACTCACCACCTGCAGGAGGATCAGTGAGGGGCTGGTGCTCTGTGACTTGGGTGACATCTGCCACCCCCCCGACCCAGAAATGGATTAAGGGGAAGAAAATGGATGGATACAGTTACAGTATATGTGACTATTGAGACTGTTACTGTGTGGTTATGATTTTCACATGTCTCGCTGCCTTTAATATCACATGATCAGAAAAGGAGTTGGACGATGTCGTGGTGCAGTGTGGAGCTGTGTTTGTCGTTGCACGTTCTCCCTGTGGCTTAAACAAAGGAGTAAACAGTGATGTTGACTGAGCCTGCAGCTCCTGCCGCTCCCCAAGACACAACACCTAAGATCAACATGACAGCAGGAGGCAGCAGGAGGCAGCAGGAGGCAGCAGGAGGCAGCGGCCGGACGCTGGGGACAGTGTTACAGGCACTGATACTACTACTACTACTACCATTATTACTACTGCTGCTACTACTGCTGCTTCTACTACTAAAGTAGAAGAAGCAGCAGCAGCAGCAGCAGCAGCAGCAGCAGCAGCAGTGTCCTGATTAACCCATGTCTCATCAATAGGCCTGAGTGTGTCTTTGCATGTGGACAAACAGCTCTTTCTCTTTCACTCCCAGTGCTAATGACTCCAGACCAGTACGAGACTTAATCCTTCCACACACACACACACACACACACACGCACACACACACACACACACTTGCACACGCACACACACACAAGACATCACAAGACGGACCTCAGCCTCCTCAGTGTCATGAGTTCAACATCAAAATACACACAGATGTGACCACAACATGTGCAGAAAGAGGGACTCTGAGGAGCACAGGGACTGGCCTCCTGCTGGTGACTCTGAGGAGCACAGGGACTGGCCTCCTGCTGGTGACTCTGAGGAGCACAGGGACTGGCCTCCTGCTGGTGACTCTGAGGAGCACAGGGACTGGCCTCCTGCTGGCGACTCTGAGGAGCACAGGGACTGGATATATCTGGATCAGTCGTCCTGAAAATGTGAGACAGGCTTCTTCTCTGACAATCTTCAGATCCGGGTTAAAGACAATAAAGACCATAAAGTCCATCTGTGCTTAAGACCCACCCCTTGTTCTGCCGCAACATAAAACTCGTAGAACTTTTTACCTTTGCACGTTAGAACCGCACTTTAAATCCCTGCTTAGGACGCACCTTTTCTCTTTGGCTTTTAATACCAGGTAGAAAGAGACAAGTTTTTATTTGTATATATTTCTGTATTTTGGTAAGCCTAGGCTGTTTAAATGTACTCTACAAATAAAAATGTGACTGATTGATTGATATACTATTAAATGTATTTCTATATATGTGCAAAACTTTAATCCTGAGAAAAACATTGGATAAAATGAGGTCCGACATGAAGCTGAAATTCCGATGTGGCTTCAGGAGGAATACTTTCCCCATGCATTACCTGCTCAAACATCTATACACACAAAATACTCATGGCCTGTTCTACGAATGCAGAGATGTGTGCAGAGTGTGTGTGTTGTGTTGCTTTCTGACACGCAGCAGAACTTACATGTGTTGAATGAGATCAGGGTGCTGCTGGAGCTGGGACCACAGGGAGCGGCCATGACACTTCTGACCTCATCAAAAATACATCAAGGCCCCTGTGGACATTTGTATGCAATAAAATATTAACCAAAAGTACTGCTGCACCGGGCATAAACAGCCATCAGCACCGGCTCCTGTTAAATATGTAGCGTGGGGTAATGGGCTCCTCGCGGTCCTTGAGCTCAACTCCAACCAGTGCCTTTAAAGGCGCGTTCAGACCAAAAGCTTCAAAAAGCTTTTGACGCGCGTCAAGTGACGCCGGGGCTCTCGGCTTCACCTGACGCGCTTCACCATTCACTTTCAATGGAAACCTGACGCTTTTGACGCCGAAGTTAAGTCCGGTGTGAACGCCCCATAACAATAATAATAATAATACATTTTATTTATATTTGCTTTATTTCCGCTAAACCTCAAAGTGCTACAGATTAAAATTCAATTATAAAAAAATACAAATGAATAATAACACTTTAAAATACATTTTTGAGGATTTCACTGATTTTCAAGACCCACAGAATATTGTGTGCAATGACTATGTAAAATATGAAACCAGATTCTGAAAGACTGGACTGGCTACTTAAAAATAAGTTATTTTTGTTCTTCTGTAATCCCCAGTTGAATAGAGGGAAGTTTGACAAATATCACCAGTCTCAGACAAATACGTCAATGGCAGTCAATGATTGTAACTTTAAAATGGAGGGTTAAAAGCTCATGAAAGTCCGAATACATTTTAGAGGTTTAGAAGTTACTTTAAAGCTGGGGTACCTACCTTTTTTTCATAAATAATACATGTTGTTTGCCCCAACAGGAATAGTCTTGTGAAAGCAAAATGCTGAAACAAAGCAGACCACAGCAGACCAAATGTAAAGAGCCCTGTCCGGTACTTTTTCACTACCTGCATGGTCCTGGTTCTATCCAGGCTGAGCTGCAATTAAACTGACAGTAACACTGAGTAGAGTAGAGTAAAGTAGAGTAGGGCCAAATAAGGCAAAGTTCTGTAGTTTTGTGTGTGTTTTGTGTCATATACGTTGTACCGCAGCCACATTAATACTTTTCTTGTTTGGAAAGAAAAGTAAGTCAAGTCAAGACTAAACATTATCTGTGCTACAAGGATTCAACACTATATGAACTATGTACTGGGATTTTATTTTTTCTATTTTGTTTTGTTAAGCGCTTTTTGCATGTATGTAAAATGTACGTGTATAAACTGTGCTATTTAAATAAACTTGCCGTGCCTTTCCTATTTTTACAAAGCTTTTTGTCCAGTGTTTACTTTGGTTGCTGTGGTTGCTATGGTAACAACCACTCACATCCGCAGCGCGCGTGGAACCAGGAAGTAACATTGACGACTTTACAGAAATGTAGAAATTTGGGATAATGATGCAATATTTTCAGTCAAATCTTTCATATATACGTGTTAACTATGTTTTTGTGGAATAAGTAGTTGAGCCTGGGATTTCAAATACCCATAAGTGCCAGTTTTAATGTGTCGGTGTTATGTTATTCCTGGTTTGCCTCGTGCGAATAACTCCCTGCTGCCCCCTTGTGGTTGGTTCTGCAAAGCGGTTTGTAGAGATCTGTGATGAGGTGAAACTACAACATAAATTAATAAATGAAGTCAAATAGAAGAATTAACATTAATATTAGAATAGTTGGAAAAAAATAAGTTATATATTTGAATTGCATTGGCCTATCATCAAAGCATTTTGATCTGGTTATAATGACTGTACTCTATTTTTCTTCAGTTAATTTGTCCAACACATCGTTAACATGTCGTACTAAAATAATAATTCCTCTGTTTTATACATTGTTTTTTGGACACTCAAAGAAGCTACGACTGCCCTGGGGCACACTGACTGAGCTGAGGCAACTAGTATGTGCCATCAGCCCCTCCGGCCACCACCAACCATTCACACACACACATTAGACTCATTCTGGACAATGTGGGTAAAATGTTTTGTTTATGGACACAGCAACAGTTTGGCACTTTACAGCTGCCCCAGTGTGGCACCTGGTGTTTCCCAGAGGTCTCCCATCACAGTACTAACCAGCCCCTGCCCTGCTTAAGCTCAGAGGTCTCAATTTTCTTGTTGATTCAACTTACTTCATTTTCGTATAGCCCTAAATCACAACAGTGGTTATCTCAGAGGAATGTACAATATTGTCGATTAGCCAAAAACTGATCAGTCAACAGTTCAAACTCAAAAAAATAAAAAATAAGCATATTTTTTTTTCCACTGTATTCGTTCTTAATCACAGAAGACTGTTCCGAAGTGGCATTCTACAACTCCATTCATCCATTACTTATGAACCAACATGTTTTTTATTTTAATTTAAAAATCACAATCATCATAACCGCGTCCATCTCCACGGTAACGTACCTGAGGGCTGTTGGAGCATGTGCATTTATAGACCCAGAATTACAAAAACAAGAATCAATCCACACTTTTAGTCCGTTTATATTTATTCCATAAGATTTAGAGCATTCAAGATACAAAACACGGGCTTGTAAAGAGGGAACAATCAGTAACATTACATTTCATGAAGGCAAAACATTGAGGTTCAACCAGAAGCCACGATGCAAACAGGCCACATGGTACAACAGCGTCACCTCATTCACAAATGGTAAACGACAACATGCCAGGCTTTTCCTTTGGCGATGCAAAAATAAGCTTAAAGAAGACGTAACATGTTTCTATCCGTGAGAATCCATAACAGCTGAGGGCCATCCTTTTACCGCATTTTCCAGACGATAAGCCGCTACTTTTTTCTAGTTATTTGAGCCCCGAGGCTTATATAGCGATGCGGCTAATACATGTATTTTTATTGTGATAGAGTTTTAGTTTTAGTAGCACGAGGACACTTGTTTATTGTCAAACCAGATGAAGGTGAATGAGTCATGGAAGCTAACGGTTAAGCTAACATCGTCATTAACTCTTGCTGTGTCCAGTTTAAACAGTCGTCTCTCTGCTACATTACAACATGAAAAGCTGCGGCTTATATTCAAGTGCGGCCTATATGTGGACAAATCTGATTTTCTTTTAAAGCGTAGTGCATTGTAGTCTAGAAAGCACAGTATATATTTAATGCAATATTTGAGCTATAGTTCAGTATTTAGTCCTGCCGAGCTGCTCTGAACTCTGCCAGTTTATGCTACGCCAGCAGAAACCCTGTCCAATGACAGGCTGTAGATCAAGTCAGCAATCAGCAGTTTTTCTCACTAAAGAAAAAGCAAGAGATGTGATAGAGACCAAAAAATACATGTATGTGAAACTAACCCATTTTTTGTGGTTTGAAAGTCAGGTACCTCAGCTTTAAGGTAAATAACTAGGTACAAAGTGGATGTCACATGTTACGTCGTCTTTCCAAACCGCCGCAGACCCATGCGTTTACGTCTGTGTGAACGTTAGTGCAAATGTAGAGTCATAAAAATAGAGGTTCCTCAGAGGCTGCTTCAGGCACACACCACAGGCAGAACCACGTCACGGTCGCTTCATTGAGACATTCAAAATAAAGTTCTATTAACAAAGATTTATGAGCTACTTAACGCTGCAACTCCCAGAGCAGTCAATTTGACAGTTGTAGTTTTGGAAGTGTAATTACTCAGCTCGTGAACCTTTAAACTTTTTCTGTTTCTATATGTCGTTTTTTTGTGTGTCATTATTTTCATGAAATTATTTATATTATATATTTATTATTGAAATGTGAGGAGTTCTATATCTAACTCTTAGAGCAGTTATTTTGACTCAATGTTAAATTCAAATGTGGCAATTTTTGGTCATTTGGCAACAAACATTCTTTGGCAGGTAAAGCCCCTGGTGCTGGTCCTGGACTGGGTCTGGTTCTGAGCAGAGTCTGCTCGAGAGAGAGAGTGCGAGTTACTATAGCAACACACCGTTTACTTGACAACAAACTATTTACTGTAGTTATTTCAGATTCAGTTTTAGCACTTATCAAAGGTAAACCCCTTACACCTTCATTTGAATAAAACTAGAGAGAAACTAAAACTTTTTGTTGTGAATTTCTCAGTATTCCATTGGTTTGGATGGAAGCAGTTAAAATGACTGCTCTGGGAGTCCTAGTGTTGTACATGTCATAGATTAAACAAATACATTTTAAACAGGCAATTTTGGCTTCATGTCTGAGCATAAATATAGTCACAGTGCAACACATGAAGACCACAGTCTGCGTCAGGACCACGTCCACAACACCTCAGAAATATATTAGTTTCTCATAAATATATTATTTTTTCATAAATATCACAATTTCCAAAAATATTATTTGGATGAAAAAAAAAAGCAAACAATGTTGAACAATATCACTTTTCCACATTTGAAGTAGAGTACAGCAAACACCCAGGGTAGAAGCACCCAGGGTAGAAGCACCCAGGGTAGAAGCACCCAGGGTAGAAGCACCCAGGGTAGAAGCACCCAGGGTAGAAGCACCCAGGGTAGAAGCACCCAGGGTAGAAGCACCCAGGGTAGAAGCACCCAGGGCAGGAGCACCCAGGGTAGAAACACCCAGGGTAGAAACACCCAGGGTAGAAGCACCCAGGGTAGGGGCACCCAGGGCAGGAGCACCCAGGGCAGGAGCACCCAGGGTAGGGGCCCCCAGGGCAGGAGCACCCAGGGTAGGGGCACCCAGGGCAGGAGCACCCAGGGCAGGAGCACCCAGGGTAGGGGCCCCCAGGGCAGGAGCACCCAGGGTAGAATCACCCAGGGCAGGAGCACCTAGGGCAGGAGCACCCTGGGTAGAATCACCCAGGGCAGGAGCACCCAGGGCAGAGGCACCTCGGCTCAGTATGGGATCTGGTTGTGGTAGTACTGCAGCATGTCGTAAGTTTTACTCCTAAAAACACAGGAGAACAACATTAGAGCTGTGTGCGACCGTAACAAAAACAGACATTAAGGTGTTTTCAGAAGTTCCCAAAGTCACCTGCTGCTGAGGAAACAGTTTTGTATGACTTTGATCATGTAGGACGCCGCCTCTTTCTCACTCAAACCCGGGTTGAACCTCTGCCTGAGAACAGAATAAAAAAATCTCTTAGTCTAAGTCTCTTAGTTAGGAATGATCTTGTTTGTTTTTACGTTGCAGTTATTTCAATGAGCAAACCAAGACAACTAGATTTTGAGAATGTTTTTTTTAGAATTGCAACAAGGAAAGGAATGACAAGGAACTGGCTCAAAACTTACCCTCCGGTCGTGGATGTGAAGACAAAATAGGATAAAATGTCTCGTGTGTAAATCTCACAAAATATATAAAGTGTAAATCAACATACATGCATAAACCTATAATGTAATTTATCAAAATATGGGAAACATAGTACAGTAAATGACATAAGTTATTCCACTAAAAAAAAATTATTTACAGCTATATTTTTCACATAAAACTGGACTTTTAAAAATCTTTTCAAGTGTTTTTTTTGACAGTGCCCCTTTGTATGTGTTTGTCGTCCTATAAGAAAACAGGAAGTGCCATACTTTCTGGACTATAAGGCGCACCTGTGTATAAGCCGCACCACCTACATTTTAAAAGAAACACAATTTTGTCCACATATAGGCCGCACTTGAATATAAGCCGTAGGTTTTCATGTTGTAATGTAGTAGAGAGACGACATTATCTAAAAACGAGGTGTTAGCTTAACCGTTAGCTTCCATCACTCATTCACCTTCATATATTTTGACAATAAACAAGTGTCCTAAAGCTGCTAAAACTATACAATACAAATACACATATTAGCCGCGTCGGTATATAAGCTGCAAGGTTGAAAACACATATAGTCCGGAAATGACGGTAGATAAAAAGTCTATAAAAAGATTAAGAAAGAGAATGGGGTTTCTCACTTGAGTAGTTTGATTGTCTGTCCTCTGAAACATGGAAGACCCGTGTCCAGCATCAGCGTTACCAAGGACACCACTCCGTCCATGTACGGCCTAAAAGCACAACACAAGTAGAGTATAAAAAAAGAGCAGTTTTGACACTCGGTTGGTGATGCTGCGTCAAACGGACCGGACGGCCAGGTAGCCCCTCACACACATCTCCATGAACCACTTGAAGGGCGTGGCCTCCATCTTCCCTCCCATGATCATCACCATCTCGTCGGTCAGTTTGATGTCCGGCTCCCAGCCCAGGTTTCCACCCGGAGAACTCTCAAACATGAAGCCGAAGTCTAGGCACAAAAGCAAAAAGAAGAGTTATGACGATGTCGAGGTCAAACATGGAAAGTTTGAAATGTTTTTCTCCAATTTGGTGGTGGGACATTTGTTTGGACGGCCTGCACTGCAAGAAGTGATGATAAATATGTCAAAAATTCCTCAAATTTGGCAAAATTTATCGTAATATGAGCACCTTCTAACTGCCTTTAAACAAGATTTGCCAATGGGACGAAGCAAAATGATCTTGTTTTAAAAATATACAATAAATGTCTCCCTTGGAATGAGAAAATAAAGCAAATTAAGAAAAAAACATTGAAGAAATTATTACCTCATAATTTATAATTTTTTGTAGTGTGTCTATCAGTATTGATATTGGCCAATGTTTGCGGTAATGTAACAGATTGGTACCAGTCAGATATATATGAAAAAAGGCTGTTATTCAGAATCTTCAAAGACAAAAAGGTCCTAATGTGTTTTTCCATCCCTTGAGAATTTAAAATAATAAACTTCTAAGGAAAGTAAGAAACCGTTTTATTTACCGCGAAAATTCTTAACATTGGAGTGCTCTTATTTAAAAATGTATAACAGTTGTTGGATCATGTGACCTAAGATCTAATGGTTAAAATGGCCGACAATAAATAAGCTACTACTACAACTACAATTAAGTTACAACCATTGTATGAAACATGGGAACTGTGCACTATAACCAGTATATTCAGCCCTGTGAGTCACTATTTGTCTCCTCGGGCTGATCTAAAACGTGACAAAGAGGCCATAAATCCAGGCAGGTATTTGTGATCTGAAAGTGAAGTACCCCAGCTTTAGTTTATGAATGAACAAATGCATATGAACCGACCGATGTGGATGATGTGGCCCTGACTGTCCAGCATTATGTTCCCATTGTGCCGGTCTTTTATCTGCAGCAGGAAGAGCAGCAAGCTGTAGGCCGCCATGCTGCGAATGAAGTTGTACCGCGCCTGAAAAAACAAAAAGAGGATTTACTAACGTCATAAATAATCACTGGGTTTTATCTTCACTACATGTTTAAATCGTCGGGTTGTTTGCCTTCTGAAATGCAAGCGTCGATTCGTCTCCGTATTGGTTCCTGAAATAGTCGTACATCCCGCAGTCCGTCTGTCGGCCCAGTTGGTCACGTGACTTACAGTCGGGAATGCACTCGATCACTCCGCACTGTGCGCAAACACACAATTATTATTATTCAAACCAGGATCCAGTGGTTTTGTGTTGTGTTGAATGGGGACGGGAATTGGTTTTACAATATTGTTTTTCTTATTTTCAGGTTGTTACTGATGTTATTTACATTGTTATTTTTTGGGGAATACTTTGCAAGCTACTGTGACAACACTATTTCCCTTGTGGATCAATAAAGTCTGTCTAAGTCTAAGTATTTGGGCCACAATTCAATATTATTGCGATTCTTAACGTATTGTGACACAGCAAGTATTGAAATTTGATTCTGCGATATATTGTGATTCATGTCCCTCATATTGTTCAAAGGCATTACAAACATTGGAGGAGAATAAGACTGCTTTGATAAAATGTATTATAGTCTGCACCGGTTGTGATGAAGCCATTTGAACTTGCTGTTGGATGAATGTACGAAAACGGGTGTTGTAGTTAGTTGTGGGTGACGTCAACAGTTTGCACAGAACGGGCAGGTTGTAGTTTGGTAATGGCGAAGAATGCGATAGTAAAGTATTAAGGTCTGGTTTGATCAAGAAATTGAAGCCGTAGCAAGAGGAATGTTTAGCAAAAGTCATTGCTGGCAAAAATTGAGGCACTACTCCCCGACGGCTCCGTTAGCGGCAAAGGCTAAATGCTAACTCACTCGAGCACATTACATACGTCACGGTAAACTCAGATCCAATCGTTTCAATCTGCAAAAGGAGTTAACCCCTCCCACCTGTAAACGGAGCTCAACGGAGCACCTCCAGACCTTAGTACGAAATGTAATTTGTACTGTGGTGTGGTACGACCAGGCTACAACAGCGCCACTTTGAGTATATTACCCAAGTAAACACCCGAGACAAAGATGATTATTAAATTAAAGCACTTCCGTATCAATTTATGTATTTTTATTTATTTATTTGTTTATTTGAGCAGACAAGTACTGCTCAAAAGGAGTGGGCCGAAGCAAAAGCTTATCGGTGCCCACCCCCAAAACACTACATGAAAATATACACACTTTACATAGAACAGCAACTATGCAAATGTAAAAAAATAAACAAGAAAGAACAGACGATAACAGCAATATTAACGACAAATAATGGCAACTGTTTAAAGCAACATCACTCTTCAAGGTCAATAAAGATCATAATGACTATAATAAGCAACTAAACGAAGTTGATAAAATAGAAATAAAAAAACAAAACAAAACAAAACAAAACCAAACACCAATTTATTTTAGCCCAATTGCGCCCCCTAGTGACCCTCTTTATATTTATCGAAAGTCTTTTGTTTGTATTTAATGTGTGTGCTCAATATAGCAATACTGAAGTGAATACATTTCCCCCCCACCGCTCGTATTGAAAACATACTGCGATAAAAAGGTGAAAGTATGTTCCTTACTCCTGGAGCAGTGGCCACGACTCTGTACGGAAACACATAGAGGTCGAGTCCCACGAGCTCAAATATGTTCTTGAACAGACTGATGATCTGCAGAGCCAGCATGTCCTGCACACACGGGTTATTCTCTTCACAACAAAGTCTATCAGGAAATGACGTGAACGCAGTGACTCGCAAAAGTACGAACACGACTTTAACTCGTGCACAGTTTGTCATGTTTACGACCACAAACATGAACATTGTTGGTGTTTTGGTAGGTTTGAAGTGGTGCCACTACTACAACTACTACTAATAATAATAATAATAATAATTCCATGGCGCCTTTCAAGACACCCAAGGACGCCGTACACTAGAGTAAAAACATCCCACACAATATTAAAAACACAGAATAGAATACATTTTAAATTCAATTACAAAGGCTAAAATTCCGTTACTTGTTTCGAGTTCTTTAACCATGCGGCTTATATAGCAATGCGGCTAATATGTGTATTTTTATTGTGTATAGTTGAGCTGTTGTCAGAGCAGACTTATAATTTTGACTCAAATTTGTGAATGAGTCAGAAAACCTGCGGCTTATATTCCAGCGTGGCCTATAGGTGGGCACAATGTACATTCTTTTAAAATATTGCAGGTGCGGCTTATACACAAGTGCGCCTAATAGTCCAGAAAGTATAGTTCTTTTTTGCGAGCCGTTGTATATCAAAGATTTAGGACCTGTCTGCAGTCGTCTCCCACTTTAAAGATGGCCGCCTGCCAACAGGTTTGTTTGGCGTCGTCACTTTTACTCTCGTCCATGGAGTCGGATCGGCACGACAAGCCTGAGGAGAGGTCACACATCATCGGCTCAATCTCACTGAAGGACCAGCACTTTCATAGTTATCCATGCTCAGCTCACCTCCTTTCTCCAGCTCGCTCACGCCGCATCTCCTGACTTTGAATTTGGCCAAATACGGAGCTTTGGCAGCACTGAAAACACAACAGTTTTTTTTTTAGTGCGGCAAAGATCTTTCCAGATTCTGCTTCTGCCATAGACCGTATAAAGCAGTGGACATAGAAAGCTATTAACTATCGGATGATTATTTGACTATGTTTCATTTTTCATTTCATTTTCAACCCCTTTATTAGTCCACTTCTGGGTCGGGGGGGTGGCAATGAGAGCTGCCACCCAATGCTCATAGCACCAGTCCCTCACTGATCTTCTGCAGGGGGTGAGTCCACAGGAAGATGGCTGCTCCATCAGTTGAGAAACCGCCTTGATCTTTCAGCGGGGGGCTTCAGGCAACGTGGGGTTAAGTGTCTTGCCCAAGGACACAACGACAGCAGTCATCAGTGGAAGCAGTTGGAGTAAGTCCCATGGTGGGAATCGAACTCACGACCTCCAGGCCCAAAGGCCAATGCTCTACCAACTGAGCTACTGTCGCCCCTATTTGACTATGTGACAAACAATATCGATTATAATAACTGGATAGGGTTTTGCTAGCTTAAGCCGCTCTCCGGTACATACTTAAAGGGCACCCTCTGTACTGCAGCCTAAATTCTCATGGGCTACACTAGACATTTTCCCATAGACCTCAAAGTCAATATAATCCTTGGTATAGTAATTTAGTGGAGAGTCTTGTCCCCTGTGGGATCATAAACCTGATTCTCTTTTTGATTTTTTTTTTTTCTATGAATCCACACTTTTGAGCAACAAACTGGTCGCTCTATTTCTGCTGCTCTACTGCGCCTACAGTATATAGGGAGAGGACAGGAGCTAGCCAAAAATGCTAGTTTTGGGCATGTCTGTGGGTGGCCAAACTTCAAGACTGTGCCAATTGTTGTTGTTGTAGCTTGTACGCTTGAAATAAGCTCATAAATGACCCATGAATCAATGAATGAGCACAGGGACATCGACTTGGTCTGGTTGCAACATTAGATTAAGAGGAAAAGATTACAGAACAGTAGGAGTGAGGAGCACATGGAGCACATAGAATTAGCATGGCGCCGTGGCAAGTGCTCTGGTGTGTGCTGTTGATGCACACCGGCATAGTCTTGCACAGTTTTTCCAATGTGGTTTTACTGCAAATGGCAAATTAAATCTTGAATCTTGAATATTAGCAGAGTAGCCCCCCTAGCTAACCCAGGCTTCATCTGAGGGCCAACAAACTCAACGGCTGACGACACACACACACCACACCTTATGTCCACTCCTTCTACAGTACACACACACACACACACACACACTATGTCCACTCCTTCTACAACACACACACACACACACACACACACACACACTATGTCCACTCCTTTCTACAGTCTCTTGCAGTTGCACAGAGAAATGATGGGCCAACCTTTGCATTGGTGTCCCCGACTTGTAGTCTATGTCCAGAACAATGGCCTCGGGGTTACTGGGCAGATAACACCCAGGCTGCACTTTGATCTGCGACATGGCCTCCAAGCAGGCGCGCTTCCTCTCCTCCCCTTTCGGAAAAGGCCTGACAAACATGCGAGTAATGATAATACGTACTAATTTAGCATCACTGTAATGGTTTCACAATGGGACTGACACACACACGGGACGCCGCAGAGGCCTGGAGAGCTAATGAAGAAGCCGAGGGGACGGAGGTTTGTTGTTGGACTGGTGTAATTAGGGGCTAATGAAGGCAGGGGGAATAGTCCTGTAAATCTCTGGTGAGTAGACAAACAGATAAGTGAGGAAGAATAACTGTGATGAGCTAGCATGGGGCTGTTGTTAGCTGGTTAATGTCTAATCGTTCAGACGGGTTGACGGAGGCAGAAAGCAAACACGTGTTCTCTTCCAGCCCGATAGCTAATCATCAAGACATTACACTACGCGAATAGATGAACAACACGAGGAGCTTTGGGGATCAGACCATGGCAATGTAAATACAACAGTCTACTTAAAAAAATAAACACCGAATGAACAAGTTAATGGAAAACTTCTGAGTGCTCTCTCCAGGCCTTTGTAAGTTTAGCAAGCACTGCAAAAAAACAATAGAAAATAAGGTCATAAATGTGTGAATCGAGCGTTCGTAATCTTGATTTGAGTTTATTCTGACTATTTTAAACAAGATTCTCCAACGGGACAAAGCCATTTAGTGTTATTTCAAGAACTGTTACTATATTGAGATACATTCTAGCCAAATTTGAGCAATTTTTGACTTATTTTTGATCACTTTTTGCAGTGTGGTGCGTTTGACTTTGGGCGTACTGTTGTAATCACTACAATACAAAGGTAAACATGTGGTACTTTACTTGATAATGGCAGAGACATTGATGATTTTGTTGAAAAAGTCAAATTCTCGTTGGTAGAAGTCTTTGGCAGGGCCCGACAGAGAGCCGATGATCTCCTCCACCATCTGCTCCAACAGCTCACCGATGTCCGCTGGGAAACACAAACAATACGAGACCGTCACACTGCAAAAAATGATGGAATTAAAGACAAAAAATACTCAAATTTTGCTGAATGTTTCTAAATTTGAGCACATTTTGACTGCCTTAAAACAAGATTTGCCAGTGGAACAAGAAAAATATATTGTTGTTGTATAGTTCTTGAGTCAAGTCAAAATTGCTTGTCCCATTGGCAAATCTCGTTTTAAGACAGTAAGAAAGAACTTAAATTAAGATAAAAACAACTCAATTCAAGCAATTATTATCTCATATTTGATCATTTTTTTGCAGTGCATGGTTTAGATTCGGATTCAGGTTCAGTATTTTTGCCATTTGCAGTAAAACCACATTGGAATACACACATTGAAGTCCCCAGTGTGCCCCAGACAAGCACATGAATAAAACAAGCTAAAAACGTCCTGGATCTCAGTGAAATGGAATACAGGAAGTGATTGACTATCTTACGGTCTTTCTGATTTCCCTCCTCGTCCAGGAAAATGTTGGTCTTCATGTTCCATATGAACTGGTGAGCGAGGAGCTGGGACTTCTGAGCGGCCCACAGGATGTATTCTCTCACATACCCCATCTGCAAACAGAGTCAGGTCTGTGCGCTGCATTGGAGCTGCTTCCACTGCCAACATTTTCAATCCGTGCACTTGTGTATCTGTCTGTTATGATGATTTTTGCGATGATGATGATGATGATTGTGCAGGTTTGCAGATTTGAATTAAAACATTATCAAACTTGTATGGATAATTTTCTATATATATTTTACAACACTTCCTGGTTTTGGATGAGGCGGAGTTTGGGGTAATTCTGTGACTGTCACCGTGAAGGCCAAGTTATGAATGAATGAATGAAGTTTATTTCGGTCACTATGTAATTTTGGTGATTTGGTAAAAAGTTATGTAATTGTGAGGATGGAATCTGGTTAATGCGTCCATTTTCTTCCGCTTTATCCGTTGCCAGGTTGTGGGGGCAGCAGTTTAAGCAAATACGCCCAGACTTCCCTCTCCACACACACTTCCTCCAGCTCATCCAGGTCAATCCTGAGGCGTGCATTTTGGTGCATACACAACTATGTCATCCATCCAACTTCAGCTCAGCCAATATAGACCTTGTTCTAAAGCCAAGTACGTTGTTGAGTTTATTTGCACATACTGTACTAATGATAATGCTTATGTAGCTGGTGAGATGGTAAACATGTGTCATTCAGCCAACTTCAGCTCTGCTATAGATCACTTTAAATCTCCGAACAGCCCGATGCCAGTCGAGACAGTTTTTCAGTCCGTGACATTGGCACCTGGACTAGTCTGGGGAACTAAAGTGGCCCTCTCACTAAAAAGACATCCCTGACTTCAAGCTAGCAGGTTCCAAAATGTTCTATTTTTCCGTGGTATATCTGTAGGTATTTGTGTAGGTATATCTTGTCATGTTTAGTCATCATATAATGTTTAAATGAATAAACAAACAGATTTTAAAAAATTAATGCAAGTACAGCGCAATCGTCATAGGCCTTTTAAGATAAGAAAAGAATTCCTTTATTTGTCCCACAGTGGGGAAATTTCGAATTTTCGATTTTTACGGAACTTTCAGAAAAGTGAATGTAAAAAAACAGAGTTACCTTGTCATATCGAAGTGCTTGGACGATTTGAGGAATATAAAACAATATGGCGTCCTGAAAGAATGGAAACAAAGTCAACCAGGAAGTAAAACCATAAACATATTTAGAGTTTGAAAGACTGGTGTAGTTTACCGGAGGAAAAGATCGCAGAACTTTGACGCCGTACTGAGCGGTGAGAGGGTGAGGGGGGTACTGCGAGGAGAAGTAGGACAGTCCTGTGGGAGGATCAGCAGGAGCCCAGCACAGGATGTGGCTCAGCTCTGGAGAGTCTGCATCGATCGTGTGCCATGTCACCAGAAACTGCAACGAAAAAACACATCAAAAGTGAAAATGGACAGAGAGAAACGACCAACAATTCTCTCCTTTTTTCTGTTTCTGTTTCTATCCTTTCTATGTTGTAAAGTTTTATGAAATTGTTATTTTTGAAAAGCGAGTAGTTCTACCTCTATTTTCCCATGACAGTAATTTGGACTGCTCCATTCATTTGAATATATGAATCAAGCCATTTCTAGTCTATGGCGTTCAAAGCCCCCTGTCTGCAAGATGGTGGCTCTGTCTGGTGCTAGTTACCATAGCAACACACTGTTTACTTACCAGCAGTGAAGTAAGTAGGTAATCTTTATTTATATACTTCCTTTCACAGACCAGAGTCACAAAGCGGTTTACAATTGTGGGCATTTGTCTCTCACGCCAGAACAGAAGGCGCTTGCCAGACCTATATAATAAACATGTTTATAGTGGTAGGGGAAAACGGAGCACCTGGAGGAAACCTAACGCGAAGGAGACCTAACCTATCCCCGAGCAAACACGGGGAGAACAGGCAAACTCCACTCAGAAAGGCCCTGTTCCGATTGGGATTGGAACCCAGGATCTTCTTGCTCAGAAGCGAGAGTGCTAACTACTCAGCCACCGTGCCACAATTAGCATTCAGCAGCCTTTCACCAAATTGATTTTTCTGTATTTCAATCTTATATTCATCAGTTTTAGCACTAAAATTCAAAGTAATTTTATTAAAACCGGTGTAAAACAATTGAACCTTTTTTGAGATACGTATATTCAGAATTCCATTGGTGTGAATGGGAGCCGTCACTGCTTTGATTGCGACTTGCCTTAACTGCTTCAGGAACATCACACACAGCAGCTGGATCCATCCGCACCAGACGCGTCACTTCTGGAACGATGGCCTCAGTGTTTTTAAACCTGGGAAACCGGAAAGTACATTTTAAAACGTTAAAATCAACACTTGGCATGTCGATATTCAGGGTTGTGATAGGAGAAAGTGTGAAGCAATTTAGATAAATATTGTCTAATGTTGTCTGTAATTAAGGCAGATTTTTTGTTCAGCGTCTAGTGCAGTGATTGTTTTGCATTGAGTCAAACACAATTGATTCTAATAATTTTGACATATTTTAGTTTAGTTTCCAATATTGATCAATTCTGTTTGGTCTGTGATAATCCAGGCAACTCGAGTCATTTCTGTCCATTCTCTAGGATTACCTCCATATCTGTGTTTGTTTCAGATGACCGTGAGTGACTTTGGCCTCTCTACCTGACGGGTAACTGCAGTGCGAGGTACGGCGAGATGCTCCAGGCCAGGTTGACCGTGTCCTTCCACTGTTTCTCCGTCAGACTGATGTACTTGGTCCTCCAGTTGGCGATGCTGGTCTCCACAGACTGTTCTGTGGTGATGGCCAGCTCCTGCGTGGACAGCGGGTTGTACCATGTGGTCAGCCGCTCGATCTCACTGGCCTGAAAACAACCACAAGAGTCCGATGTGGAGGAAACCAGGATAATCCCAGGTAGTTTCTCAGCGCAAACAGGTCAAGGGCCAGATCAAGTGTAGTCCAAACACTCCCATTTGCTCCTTGCATGATTCCGAAATGTATTGTAAGATGGAGGGGGTCATATTTTGAATGTGCTGGAAAACGACAGCAAGTCCTAACTAGCTCTGAAACAGTTGTTGTTTTGTGCTTCACAATTTTGATTTTTCTTGCTTTTTTCTGCCTGAGTACCGTGTTGAGGGAAGCAGAGAGGATTCATGGTCCGAACCAAGTGGATCGGGGGAAAATACACTGGAGGAATGCTAACTTTTTGAAAAAATCCAATTGAGCATTTAGCATACTTTGGACTAGAGCAGAGAAAATGCTCCACCCAGAGGCTACTCCACCTCTGCTGCTGTGACCTGTCCTGCTCCACCCAGAGGCTACTCCACCTCTGCTGCTGTGACCTGTCCTGCTCCACCCAGAGGCTACTCCACCTCTGCTGCTGTGACCTGTCCTGCTCCACCCAGAGGCTACTCCACCTCTGCTGCTGTGACCCGTCCTGCTCCACGTGTTGTTGCTCCGGGCTGTTGCTGATTATTACTATTGTTAGCTTTTTAGAATGAAAATATTTTTCATTTTTGCTGCTACTGAACACCTGAACTTCTCCTACGGGGATCAATAAAGTATCTATCTATCTAAATGCCATCAATCTAATCCACACGATCTAATAATGCCATACAAGATCCTAATATTAGCTTCAGGATTTGTTGATTTTGATAAGTCGATCGGGGAAAAAGCTCTCAAGCTGCTCATGTCACGATTAAATGGTGCAATTCAACAAACGTCCAGTAGATGGAGTACTATTCTATTGTTTACCTGCATCAAAAACAAGCTGTGGTTTAAACTGTTGCCCTGATCCTTGAGGTTTCAAACTCGCCATTGCTTTCCTTCTTTGACTTTTCATCAGGACTCACACACTTCTCCCACTGCAGGTTCGACACATCTTTTAAACATTACAATTACAGCTTCTATGGGAGCGACCAAGCGATAGAGCATTATGCGATTTGCGCAAGTAGCGACTGGATACTGAAAAGTCAAAAACCCTGGATGACTTGAGATCTGTCGTGTCTTTTAAAAAACATTTCAAAGAGTACATCTATCCAAACAATCTAATACTATAATACAACTTGTCCTTACCAGCAGCGCCAGGAGCAAAGTTCTCCGCTTCATGTAATACTTGTGCAGCTGGGAGCCCCTGTTACTTTTCTTGGATAAACCTACAAACAAACACATACATAACATTTTAAAGCAGCAATATGTAAGATTTTCATGTCAAGTCCTCATTAAATGGCCCTAATCTGTCAAAACCTGCCCTTTTTGAATACTTCTTTAACTGATAACAGGAGTTCAGAGATATTTGAATTTCAGAGTTTTCCAGCCCCTAAATCTTGTCATTGTTTTTATTTCGATGTCCCGCCCCCCACCCTTTGACAAATCCGAAAGCTAATCTCACAGGTAAAGTACCATGTGGCGCAGAACTAAAAAAGGTCTCATTATGATTCTCAAGTCATTAAAGACAAACAAGGAACAAAACCAGGATTTCTCTCTTTGTGGAAAAGGTTATATATTGGTTGTTGACAAAACTCTCGTCTGTTCAGATATAATGCTCCCAGCTGGATTCGTCTGCATATCTGGCAACCACTTTTGGGCAGATTTCTACATACCGCTCCTTCAAGTCCATTTTGAAGCTGCGTTTATTCCCACACCTGATTTTTTGGAGATGGTGGACATCCCGGACGACAGGGGGTAGGTGTTGATCCAGCCTTGAGCCGCCTGCTGCCTCTGCCCCACGTCCAGACTGTTGCGGCTGTCGGCTACTGCCATCACCGACAAGCTAACGGCCATGTCCTGAGGGTCTGCGAACACATACCACAACGTCACACACAATCACACACATCAATGCTCTGGTTTGTGCTGCGGTGAATACCAGGAGGGACCAGCAGATGAGCCGCCAGATACTTTTTGTCCGATTGGAGACTGGCGTAGAACTTTATCAATATGCTGATGTCTTCTCTCAGGCTTTTGTCAGTCTGAGTGGGGAACTTGGGGTCCACACTAGAAAAACATCAAAGAATTTCAGTGTTTTTTGTTCATTTCATTGCATTTTCAGATGTATTTAAAACACGCAACTGTGAGATCTTTCTACGAGCAACACAAAACATGACAATAGAACTTGAAAAGACAGATAATACATATTCACTAGGACAGAAATACAAGTTTATGTGTTTGAAAAGAAGCGGAAAGACGTTTTTTTTGACACAAGAAGTAACAAAAGTATCAAATCTCACTAGTTTTCCAAGCAGGATCCTTATACATAATCATATAATATACAATAATATAATACAAATATTATAATAATTATATATAATTGATAATATAATAATAATACACAATACATTAATTTGATTTATTGTTTACTCTGTAGCAAGATTAATCAATAACAAACAGAACAAATTAGCTTTTAAACTCATTTCCATGTTTTCATAATTCATCAAAATCCATTCTTTATATTTTCCTCTAAAACATAAATATTCCACAATTATTCCATAGTTGACAGCAGAAATTTTGTCCCACCTTTACAATTTATTATGAATTAATTGTTATTATTATGAATCAATCTTCTTTAAGTATGTATATATATATTTTTATGGTTATTTATATAGTTGATATTGTTTTTAATGTAATGCTTTTCTTTGCATTATAATTGTTGCCTTGTTTTTTAAATTACAATATTTAGACCAATCAAATCTTAAAGGCAAAAACTCAAAAATAAAGTATAAGAAATTGAGTGACTGTGTTTTTCTTTTTTCTGCTGAACTCGAACATTATTTGCTCTTTTTGCCATTTTATCAGGTTTAGTAATATTAATTTCAAAACCAACATGTGTGTATGGTCAAGCTCTCCTGATTCATGAAATATCTTATGACTAGTTTTAGAGTCGTTTCCTCATATCTCGACACAGTAGTTTTGGAAATGAACCCGACCTTGATATAATACATATGATTTTAAATAACTACAGTGTCAAAGAATTCAGAAACCAAGAAATCGAGAAAAACCTGAAGTAGTCATAAGCCGTGGAATAGATTTTCTCTCGAAGGACGTTTCTGATGGTGGCGTTGGTCACGACATCAGCATGCAGCAGCGTCAGACCCAGAGTGAGCAGTCTGCGGGAGAGAGGTTCAAAAGTCAATGTTTATGCCCAAATATAGTGTGTATTTAGTAGTACACTGCAAAAAGTGACGAGGAATAGGTTAAAATCACTCAAATTTGGCAAAATGTATCTTCATTAGAGCACATTCTGACTGAGCCTTAAAACAAGATTTACTAATTAGACAACGCAAAATGATCTTGTTTAAAAATATATAGAAGTGTCTCCCTTGGAATGAGAAAATAAAGCAGCAGTTCTGGAAAAAGGACTAAATGGCTTTGTCTCATTGGAGAATCTTGTTTAACACAGTCACACTGAACTCAGATTAAGATAAAAACACCTGATTTAAGAATTTATGACCTCGTACTTTATCATTTGTTGCAGTTATTTACCTGAATCTGGGGCCTATAGCGGCCACATGTCGGTTCAGGCTGCTCTTGGCTCCCCCGACGCTCACAGACAGAGATCTTTGTAGAATTGAAATGAAAATCTCCACTTGGTCCGAGCTGCAGTACTTTGCGATTTCAAATCTCTGCACTAAAAACTGTGAAAGTAAGACGTAATTTTAACGTTGGGTTGTTCAGATTTTAGATTCAGACAAAAAACATTTGTCATTTGTGGGGGAAAAAGGCCACCCCAGCTTTACAGCCTGAATCACGTGTGCTAGGTCTACAGCCTCAGTCCTGGGTCTAAGCCTCAGTCCTGGGTCTACAGCCTCAGTACTGGGTCTACAGCCTCAGTCCTGGGTCTACAGATTCAGTCCTGGATCTACAGCCTCAGTCCTGGGTCTACAGCCTCAGTCCTGGATCTACAGATTCAGTCCTGGATCTACAGCCTCAGTCCTGGATCTACAGCCTCAGTCCTGGATCCACAGACTCAGTCCTGGATCTACAGCCTCAGTCCTGGATCTACAGACTGAGTCCTGAATCTACAGCCTCAGTCCTGGATCTACAGACTCAGTCCTGGATCTACAGCCTCAGTCCTGGATCCACAGTCTCAGTCCTGGATCCACAGTCTCAGTCCTGGATCTACAGCCTCAGTCCTGGACCTACAGACTCAGTCCTGGATCTACAGCCTCAGTCCTGGATCTACAGCCTCAGTCCTGGATCCACAGCCTCAGTTCTGGATCCACAGCCTCAGTCCTGGATCTACAGCCTCAGTCCTGGGTCTACAGCCTCAGTCCTGGTTCCACAGCCTGTCTGTCCGTGGGAGTGGATCCCTCCCGTCAATATGGGCCTCTCAGAAGATTTTGTTTCCATTCTTTCCATACACGGGAGCGAGTCGCCGAACACACTGGTCCATCAAAGCCTCCGACCAAACACCATCCATTCACTCACTCATTACATTCATACCCATTGGTCATGTTTTAGTGGTGCGGCACCTGGAGGAAACCTACGCAGACAAGGGGAGAACATGCAAACTCCACTCAGAAAGTCCTCCGAGATAACTACTGTTGTGATTTAGGGCTAAAAATACATTGAATTGAATAGTATTGGGTGACTATAGTATGTGGTTAAAACAAAAAGTCAGCTTCACAAAGTCAATGCTAACTTTGTATGTACATTATAAACAAAAACATGGTGCCGTCTGTGGGGGAGAGTGACCCACCTCAATCCAGAGGAAGTGAGGGACGACATCAGGAGCACAGGGAGCTGGTCGACTCTCCTCGGACACCGCCAGAGGACCTGCTTCAGCCTTGGCCTCAGAAAACAAACCCATTTTCTTTTCCACGCTCATCTGCCAAGCTCCCGCCATCTCCCGCATGAACTGAACAGGAGGCAAACAGCTTCAATGATTCAAAACCAACTATTGTCACGGCATCAGATCATTATCGAAGGCTGTGGTTATACACTGTAAACCCTAACTTCAATCGTACTTTAGATATCAAAGTTATTTTAAATAGATTTTTTCCAGTAAGTAGATATTACTCATTTATTGTTAGTTTATTTAAAGCTTGCCTATGTCACTCAGGGTTTTCTTTGAATTGAACTGTTTCTGTTCAAGTAAGCCTCACTTTTGACATTTTGACGTGTAGAGTCTTTAATGAGGCAGGTGTGTCAATGGCAGGGTGGCCTGGTGGCTGAGTGGGTAGCCTCTCAACTACAGGGTTCTGAGTACGATTCCCGGTCGGATCATAAGTAGAAATTTAATCTTTATTGCAATCACTTGAGTTACTTGGTAATATCAAGTAAAGGATGTACTCGAGGAATTCAAGTGAAGTTAATAGGCAATTTATTTCCATGGTTTTTTCAAGTAAACTTTACTTGTCAGGGTTTACAGTGTAGAGAGTATGCAAGGAATGGACAGAGCTAACCTGCTAGCTAACCTGCTAGCTAACTGAAGGCTAAAGGGAAGTGACCATGGATGAAATGTGCTTTGCATCTGTACTTTCCATTCACTCTCATTTTAAAAGGAAACACAGATGACTCTTACAACAGTGGGACCAAAGAAAGAAGAGCTCTAAACAAGTGGGAGTCAACAGCCTTTCTTCTGATTGGCTAGAACCAGGAAGTACCATCACAATAGTCCGACTCTGAGGAGCACAGGGACTGGCCTCTTGCTGGTGACTCTGAGGAGCACAGGGACTGGCCTCCTGCTGGTGACTCTGAGGAGCACAGGGACTGGCCACCTGCTGGTGACTCTGAGGAGCACAGGGACTGGCCTCCTGCTGGTGACTCTGAGGAGCACAGGGACTGGCCTCCTGCTGGTGACTCTGAGGAGCACAGGGACTGGCCTCCTGCTGGTGACTCTGAGGAGCACAGGGACTGGCCTCCTGCTGGTGACTCTAAGGAGCACAGGGACTGGCCTCCTGCTGGGACTCTAAGGAGCACAGGGACTGGCCTCCTGCTGGGACTCTGAGGAGCACAGGGACTGGCCTCCTGCTGGTGACTCTGAGGAGCACAGGGACTGAGGCGGCACGGTGGCTGAGTGGATAGCACTCTCGCCTCTCAGCAAGAAGGTCCTGGGTTCGAATCCCGGCCGGACCAGGGCCTTTCTGAGTGGAGTTTGCATGTTCTCCCCGTGTCTGCGTAGGTTTCCTCCGGGTACTCCGGTTTCCCCTACCACTAAAAATATGTCCAATAGTTCTGGCATGTGCCTCCTGTACTGGCCCCGCTCCCATCTCTGTGTGGAGTGAGAGACAAATGCCCAAAATTAACAATTGTAAACCGCTTTGAGACTCAGATCTGCAGTGAAAAGGCGGTATATAAATAATAACTTACTTACTTACTTACTTACTGGCCTCCTGCTGGTGACTCTAAGGAGCACAGGGACTGGCCTCCTGCTGGGACTCTAAGGAGCACAGGGACTGGCCTCCTGCTGGTCCCAGAGTCAGGACTAAACATGGGAAAGCAGCGTTTCCGCTTCATGCATCTAGAATCTAGAATCTGTTGAATTTCTTGTATGAAAAGTGCCTTATGAATAAAATGTTATTGATTGATTGAACAATCTTCCTGAAAACGTGAGACAGGCTTCTTCACAGGACAATGTTTAAATCCAGGTTAAAAACAGTTCGGTTTAGCTGTGCATACAACTGAAGGATTGTATCTTCATTATTTTTAACTTTTTTTTTTATTCATGATTTTAATGCCTCCATGTTATTGTCTCCATCTTGTTTTTTTTCAGCCCTTTGAGTTGCCTTATGTATGAATTGTGCTATACATATAAACTTCCCTTGCCTTGGTTTTTTCGGTTTCTAAGATGGCGGTACAGTTAGCTCAAAACACTTCTTTCGGGAAAAGGCCAGACACTATCGCTGACCTGTCTCTAGTTGAATTTAAAAAACAACATATTTAAAACATACTGGGACTTCGGTTCCATTGTGAGCCGCGATGAGCCACTCCCAGCATGCAATAGCGGTCTCCATCCCGTGCTCCGTGAACATTCTCAAAGGAGACCAGCAGAGATGGTGCAGCAGCAGCGGGTCACACTCTACGATCCAGAACAAAGAAGAAGTAAGAGAAACAAACACACAAAAAATATCCGAATCAGAATCTTTTTTGTTGCTGTTGTGAGAAACAGAAAGCCACGAACTTGGAGATGGCTTTGGCTCTCGACGCAAAGTCAAAATAGAATAAGGCATGTATAAAAAGTCTAGACAAATCTACATAACATTTCTTAAGATTAATACTATATAGACTGTAAAAAAATCCCCTGAAAAAAGTGAGAAAAAAATATATAAAACTAAAAAACTGCTTATAATTATAAAAAATATCCGTCAATAGAACAAGAAAATATGACTTGACAAGATTTCTGAAAATAAGAAAATCATACTAGACTTGATTCTAGTTTAAAAACATACATTTAAAGTATAATTTACTTTTTTCTTAAACATTTTTGAGACATGCTTCCTTAAAATAGAGCATAACCAGAAGAATTGTCTGGAAATAGAAAAAAAATGCTTAAAAACTCTGCTTAAAAACTCACTGCTCAGACTTTTATCTTTAATGAGATCATGAAATATTTTCTAAAAACTAGTAAAACAATCTTATATGACAAACTAAATTCGAGCCAAAAAAATCAATTAAAAAAACAAGCATGATTTACGTTTTTTTAGTAAATATATAAAACCAAGATTTTACTTTTTTCAGTGTAGTATTCACTGCAAAAATTGATGAAATAAAAGTGAGAAATGGCTTAATTGTGTATCTTAATTAGAGCACATTCTTACTGTGCCGTAAAACAAGATATAACTACGGGACAATGCAATTTTATTTTAAAAGATACAAGAAATGTCTCGCTGGGAATGAGAAAAAAAAGCAACAGATCTTGAAAAAAAACAAATAGTTTTGTCCCGTTGGAGAATCTGGTTTTAACACAGTCAGAATGAAGTCAAATCACAATTTAAAAAACGCATTTATCACCTCATATTTGATCATTTCCCGGTGTGTGGCGTTGCCTGGACTCACTTTTAGACGTTATGAGGAGGGCGGCCATTTTGAACATGGCCTGTGTGAACGTCTCGGGGTCGTTGGCGTCCAGAGCCGAGGTCATCTGGTGGACCATGAGTTTGTTTAGATCTGAGTGACTGCACATGGCCTCGGCAAACTGCATCATCCCGGCCACCTGCGGAACCCGAGAGAGACGCCGTTTTACCAACACAGAACCAGCACGTTCCGGCTCTGTTCTCGGAGACTGCATACCTCTCCCGTGTAGCGGTTGCGGAGGTTGAGAGAGGCCATGAAGTTGGAGTAGTCCTTCTTCACACAGGCCGGTCTCTCTGTGAGCTGTGTGCTCTGCAGGTGAAAGATACAGGACCGGTTTAGACACATTCAGACACACACACACACATTCAGACACACACTCAGACACACACCCATTCAGAGACACACTCAGACACACACACACACACACATTCAGACACACACACACACACATTCAGACACACACACACACACATTCAGAGACACACACACATTCAGAGACACACTCAGACACACACACACACATATTCAGAGACATACACACACACACACACATTCAGAGACACACTCAGAGACACACACACATTCAGAGACACATTCAGACACACACACACACACACACACACATTCAGAGACACACACACATTCTGAGACACACTCAGACACACACACACACACATATTCAGAGACATACACACACACACACACACATATTCAGAGACACACACTCACAAACATTCAGACACACACACAGACATTCAGACACACACACACACACATTCAGAGAGACACACACACACACGCACACACATTCAGACACACACACATTCAGAGACACACACACACATTCAGAGAGACACACACACACACACACACACATTTAGAGACACACACACACATCCAGACATATTCAGACACACACACACATTCAGAGACACACACACACGCACACACATACACGTTTTTGTTACCTGGTGGGTCCCTTTGACAGGGCCGTTCAGAATGGGACCCATAGACATAATCTTTTTTTACTGGGACTACTTTAAGTAATACAAAACAGTCAATAGAAACCAAACAACTATTTTAAAGGAATTTTATTTTAGATTTTTTTTTCGAATTGCAGTGATTCTATTTTTGACATAGAATTTAATGCCACTCCATGTCCGATGTCTAAGGTCATCTGGTGAGGCATTAATGCAGGCCAGGCAGTGAGACTTCCCAGGGACTTTTCCAGTCTGTATGAAAGGTGTCATGGTCTTCTCCACAGCCTTCACCTCAGATGCAGACCATGGCTTTCTTACACGTTCTAGGGAGAGAAATAAAAATATATTAGCAATATACACTCCCAGGGTTAGGACCAAGCAGCCTGGCTGTAATCCCCCACCTGGTACACTTACCAGAAGGGGCACTGCCACTACCATGGGGTGCATCTGGATGAATGGTTGAAGGTTCTCCGCTTGAAGTTTCTTTTAGCCCGTCCGTTTGTGAGAGGATCTCTACTGCTCTCCCTGTCGCACAGAAAATAAAAATACAAGTGGCCTTTAGGGGAAAAAAATCATACATATTTTAATAATATCAAGAATTACCTTCAGGCTCAATTTGTATCTGGTCGAGGCTCTTTCCTTTGAATTCCGTCACTCTTCCCTGCTCCATGGCCATCAACACTTTGCTGATTTTGGCCAGCTCCAGTGTCCCCTCTGGTAGTCTGTAATATTGCCTGTGGATGCGAATGTCATGGCCGAGGAAGTTGGCTAGTATGTCCATCTCATTCTCTTTCATATTGAGAACTGTAGACATAGTAGCTATGTGCTTTCTAAGTTTGGTTGAGGATAGCATCTCTGGATGCACCGCACGACATTCTTTGGCTACCTGGCGTAGGGAGTCTGATCCCCTGATGTGGGCGTCTGCGCCCGGGCGGGAGAAGAAGTATGGGTTATGGTCAGAGATGGAACAGGCCCTTCTGTTCTCCACCAGCACCTCCATCGAAGCAATCATTTCAGGAGTCAAAAGAACCGGCACTTTCCGACTTCTTTTCCCTTTAATTTCAATGCGTTGAAAATGCTGACACAGCTTTTTCTCAAGTTGGGACAGTCCCAGAGCAATGTCAGAATGGATCCCAGTCTTACTTCTTAAGGTAAAGGCTGTCAGTGGCATCTTTGAAACCTCACCTTCCCTTCTTCGATTGAAAATGATGACCTCACAAAGAGTCAAAACTGCCAGTTTAGACCAATGCTTAGACGTTGGCTCACTTATTAGGGCAGGGGTGGCCAACCCGCGGCTCGTGAGCCGCATGCGGCTCTTTGGCTGGTTCCGTGCGGCTCTCGGGCTTTCACTCGACAAGCGTCAAAAACGCCTCGGTGGTGGCGCTGCCTTTCATTCCATATGTAGTTCTGACCAATAGTAAAGGCCGACTTCACTCCACTAGACGGGCCGCCAAAACAATCTGACGTCGGCGAACGTCAATTCTGGTTGGTCAGATGCATTGTCAATCACTCTGCAGCTGCTACCTCAGCTGTAGCAAATATCATAACAAACAACACGTTGCCTCGAACCATGACGTCCGTACGGAAAAGAATTCCTTGGTCGCTGGATGAGGGCAACACCTTCCTCAGTTTGAGGAGAGGACACCAGCCTGATCTCGCTGGTTCCACCAGAAACCAGAAGGTGTTTGTGGAGCTAGCACTAAGGACGGAGCAGAATGATTCCCACAAACATGACAATGCAGAGAAAAGTTAAAAAGCTTAAAAGTGACAACCGTGAAATGAAAGATCGCAGCAGCAGAAGTAGAGGCAGACCCGAAAAGTCTGGAGGTGGTTTGACCAAATGGATTACATTTACGGACATCGCTAACACCGGCTAACACCGGCTAACATGCTAAAACCAGCTAACACCAGCTAGCGTTACACCAGGAGATAAGCCAACTCTGCCTGGTGAGTGTCTGTCTTCAATCAAATGCAAAAGTATCTGGTCTTATACTGAGCATGTGTCTGTGGTTCTAAATCAGCTAAAGTGGTGTTGGTGTTATGTGTCAAATCTATATCTTTTACTAAAGACAGTTGTGTTTCTGCTGAACACTGGGTTGAAACTTGATTTTTTTTTCTTGGTTAGAGATTGCAAGCATTCATTTCGGAATCATAATTGATGTTCGCTGACGTGAAATTGTTCTGGTATCGACTCGCCCGGTTAGAACCAGGGCCAAACCATTAATAAAAAGTACCGGGGAGCGTTTGAAGCGAGCGGTGGAAGCGCCCGCAAACCAGGGAGAGTCGAGTCCAGCCCTTTAGTACTGTACGAGTCAATTTCTGTCATTATCATGTTGATGACATTTACAATAAATCTGTCTGAGCAGAGCACACCTCTCTCTGCTCAGACAGATTGCATGTGTGTGCGCGTGTCTGCTCGTGTGCGTGCGTGTGTAAGGGTTGGGGTGATGTTTATGTAGTGCACATTTGTATGATGTGGCTCTTTGCTGTAACACAGTAAAAAAAATTGGCTCTTAGTCTCTGACTGGTTGGCCACCCCTGTATTAGGGTTTGCACATATTCAGGTCGACATACCTCAATATGTGCATGCATGGCTCTAACGTCCTCAGTCAGAGGGAGCAGGTCCGGAGTGTTCCACTTGGCTTGCCGGAGGGTCTGTAGGGCAGCAGAAGAAACACAGACGTCCCACCTCTTCTCAAAAAGCAGCCGGCTTCGTTGGAGGTTTTTAATAAATAGTTCATCAACACAATGCTCCATTTTTGAGTCACATTCAAGAATATCTGCTAGCTTTCTGAGGCTATGGCCGAGTTTGAGGGCCAAGGATGGAGTCTTGTATTGATTTGTTTCCTCATCATATCCAGCCACAGACCTGACTGCATCAATCACATGGTTAAAGTTGGAAGGAATAAAGAAATCCTTAATTGTTTTCAGTTTCCCTGCAGTTTTTGCTTCGTTAACCCTTGTATTATGTTGGAAAAAAATGACATTGATTATGTTGCGGGTCATTTTGACCCGTACTGTGTAAATGCACTCAAAACAGTCAAGAAAACAGGTTAAACCAATAACAACTTTATTTTAGGTTATATAAATATTTAGAAAAGTGACATACAACACATTTTTAATTCCAACACTATATTTAAGAATTATTTAGTCTAATCTTCTTGTCTTCCTCTCGGGTCAAAATGACAATTCTTCCCTCCTTCTTTCCTCCTGCCATGCTTTCTCCTTCCTTTTTCTCATCCTGTTTTCCTTCTCTCTGTTCATCCTTCTATATTCCCTTATTTTCTCTTCCTTCCTTCCTGTCTCCCTTCTTTCCTTCCTACCTTCCTTTCTTCCTCCCTTCCTCTTCTTTGACCAAAGATTCGTCCTCTGAATCCTCCTTATCGTAGGAAAATTGACAATCTGGATCAGCAATAACATTGTCCTCTGTCTCTGAAAAATCCTCTGTTTTTGAAATCTCTTCCTCTACATCATTATCCCAGTTAAAAATCTGTGATAAAGCCTCCTCAGATGTTATCCTTCTGGAGCTCATTTTTGGTGAGTTTGTCTAAAGCCTAGTGCACATCGACAGAATAACTGGAGACAACTAGTTTCAAGGCGGCTTTTGGCGACTGAGAGTAGATGATGGAGATGATCAGTTGCCGAAATCGGTCGATGTGAGCGCTCTTACAACTGGAGATAAACAGTCGATCTCCGGATTCAGTCAGTTGCCCGTGTTCTACTTTTCGGCAACTAGTTTCACTCAGATCCGGAGATATCACCCGATGTGCGCGCTCCAACCACATGTGTGTATTGCGCGGCCTCTACAGTTTATGCCAGAAAACACACTGTAGTTGACGCCAGTTGCTGTCGATGTACACGCTGTTATTCCCGAGACTGGCCTGCTACTAAGAGTTGCCCGTTTTCGCCACATTGTCGATGTGTGCGGGGCAGCAACTCAAAGGCAACGGATATAATCAGTTGCCAGTCCAATGTACGCTAGGCAAAAGAGATGACATGAGAACAGTGACAAGGACAAGTGTGAGAAAGTTCCCTCTCTTCACACACCTGGCTCTGGGTCTCGGAGGCAATCAAAATACAATGTCAAAGAGACATGTTTTTTTGGAACTATTTACCCACATTAAAGCGTCTGGGTCAAAATGACCCGCAACATCATCTTTGTATACAAACTCTGCACAGACATTCCACTACACATCAAAGTGTCCAGATTTTACACACCAGTTCATGACCCTAGATGAGGAAAAGTCACCAAATTTCAGCAAGAAAAATAAAGGATAACCAGTACTTTGATCAACACAAAAACTGAAATGGGTCAAATTGACCCTTAACATAATACAAGGGTTAATTAACCTACCGACTTCTCTCATTTTCTGCCTAATGTAATCATGCTTAGTCTTATCATGCCCGTGTTTTAAGTACAGGTGCTCTCCGAGTCTCAGAATCCCCTTTTCGGCTTTGACAACACCCGTGACCTCATCCTGATGCATTGCCGAAATTAAAGACCACAGCTTTTTGCTGATGCCCTCCGGTACAGGCTGGGCTAGGGAGCAGAGGGACTGGACCCTACTTCTACCTGGTTTAGCCTGGTTTAGCCTGGGCATCTTTCTGTGAAAGCCGGCACCTGGCCACATGCCTCCACAGCGACTTTCGCTTAAGCAATGCCCCACAGTCTATACAGTGCAAAAACTCACTGGATTTAACTGGGCAATTTGGCTGTTTAGCTGGGACTAAAGTTCCAATGCCGGCCTTTAAAACCTCAAAATTGTGCTCACGGTTTCCACTATTCCTGATCAAATCAAACTGAAGTTTACGTGCTTTAGATTTCACAGGTAGAGCCAATGCTCTGGCTACGTCACTTTCATTTCCATGTTTTCTAGTCAAATGACGGGACATTTTGTGGCAGGACATTGAACGGTAGAGGCAGAAGTGTCTCTTGCTGTAAACTCGCCCCCCATTTTTCTTCTTTTGCAGCTGCATGATAACAATCTTATTTGCCTTTGGTTCGTCACTTTCCGAGTCTTGAAGAAAAGTGTTTTTGATTTTTCTTTTTCCATACTTTTTTACAGGTTTCTTCTTGACAGTTAAATCGTCAGAATCTGAGTCGACTTCATCAATTAGGGACTCTTGACTAAGCTGCACAAACAACAAATAATTTGTAATCATTCTATATAACAATTTGAAGTCATGACTTGTAGTCAGCACTTACCAGTGGTTTGTAAGCGTGCGCTTCAGTGTGCTCCTCCATGATTTCTTGCAGCCTAATGAACCACACACTTGCACCTTTTTCTAGCCTGACACCTGTATTCCTCTGTTGTGCTGCTCCATGATTGGCTCCAGCCTGCTGGACTGAAATTGCCCCAGTGTGCCCCTCCTTGATATCCCGCAACCCACCACCAGGGTTCCGACACATAACACACTTTTTTCAGGAAAGTAAACCTCCAGGGGTCCTTTCCATATTTTTACAGAGACTGCATAAGGACCGTTAGAAAAGCATTACCCATTGATTATTAAGCTTGGACCAGTGGGGTCCGGTGTTCGGGCCCCACCACGTAAAACCAGTCCCCATGACGTGAGTGGAATCTCAGGTTATGGAACCCACCAGGAGTTGAAAACAAGTGCACACATACACACATTCAGAGACACACACACACACGCACACACATACACACACACGCACACAGCCTGTAAATCCACACTTAAATTCCTTCATTGACGTCAAAGTTGCCGAAAAGTCTGTCTCTGTAAATACACTCTACACTAAAGGCCTCAGAATTCCACAACAATCAGTGCACTGCAAAAAATGATCAAATATGAATTAATAAATGCTTGAATTGATACGATTTTATCTTAATTTGAGCACATTCAGACTGTGCTAAAACAAGATTTACCAATGGGACAAAGCCATTTATTCTTTTTTTAAGAACTGATGCTTTATTTTCTCATTCCAAGAGAGACATTTCTTGTATATTTTTAAAACAAGATCATTTTGCTTTGTCCCATTGGCAAATTTTGTTTCAACCCTTTTTCCTCCACCATTTGGTAAATCACCTTGAAGCACCTTGAAGCTTGGAAATGAAATCTAACTCTTTGTCTGCCAAAAAAGATTTAGATTTCAGTTCCAGCTCACCTGGTTTTAGGCACTTTTACCATGAAACAGCATCTCAACCATTTGGTAAAGGCCCATAATAACAAAACAAAAATATGGGTTGACTTTTTTTTTAAATTACGTACAAATGTAATCAGTGTCCTACATTTTAGAAAATCAAAAAAAGAAAAAACAATGACATTGCTTTCTTCAAGGAGTGAATGTCGAAGGGTTAAGGCCGTCGGAATCTGCTCAAATCATGACACATTTAGCCAAATGTTAACATTTTTTTTGACTCATTCCCCACGACTTTTTGCAGTGTTGTCGATGCATGAACTGAATATGGACCAACCTGTGGAAAAGCGGCCTATGGACCACGGCGCGAGAGAGGAACCAGCGGCAAGTTCCACGCAGAGCAAGAGAAACACAAATGAAGCCAAACCACAAAAAGACGGCAGAGTGAGGCCCGGAACACAAACAGAAAGAGTTAGAGTTAGAGTTAGAGTTAGAGTTAGAGAGAGAGAGAGAGAGAGAGAGAGAGAGAACCAAAACAGCGGAGGAGAGAGCTCTGGAAAACTACTATGTGTTAGGGATGAGCTGTGTTTTTCATGTATACTTGTACTTCAAGGATTAGATATTTATGAATGTGAATTTGATTTAAAGAAGCCATTTTGATCATATGTTTAATGTATTTAATCATGATCAACTACAAACACCTTCAGAGGTCATATGGGGGTCGTCATCATGTGGAGATTTAGATAATTGGCGCTAAAATGATGTCTACTGCTGTTGTGTCCTTGGGCAAGACACTTAACCCCACTTTGCCTGAAGCCCCCGCTCAAAGATCAAGGCTATGCCATAGAGCTGCTATCACCCTGTGGACTCACCACCTGCAGGAGGATCAGTGAGGGGCTGGTGTGGCATCTCTGGCCATCCCACTATTTTTCTCCTGGTGCTGGTCCTGGTCTGGTTCTGGTTCTGAGCTGGTTCTGAGGTGAGCTTGGTTTCCCATCAGAGCAGAGCAAATGCTAGTTACCATAGCAACACACTGTTACATGCAGCTGTTAGCATTTGGTTGCCTTTCTCCAAATGTTTTTCCTATGTTTTTAAAGTTGTCTTCACCAGTTTTAGCATGTATGAAAAGTGAGTAAAGGTTAAAAAAAAAAACATATTATGTTTAATTTGTCATTGTGAGTAACAGGAAGTCACAAACTAGGAAATTGCTTTGGCTCTCGGTGCAAACAACGTATAAAAGTAAAAATAGAAGAGTCGTAGCAAGCATATATGCCGGCATCTTGTTTAAAACCGCCATCTTGTTTAGAATTTACTTTACTTTACTTTTAATAAAAATCTGGAAAACAATCTCAATTTTCTTTAGATTTTTTTTTTTCAGAATTCCACTGAATTCAACAAAGATCCTATGAAAAAAGAGAAAAACAAATCAGACCGAAAAGCCGTGGCAGCCATACATGGCGCCATCTTGTTTATAATTGACTCATTTTTAATAAAAAAACTGGTGGAAAACTATCTCCATGTTCTTAAGATTGTCTCAGAATTCCATGGATTATAACTGAGCTCCTGTGAGTATGAGTGCTAACCATACTCACACCAAGAGTGGTGCTGCGTCTGTTGTAACCAGCGAAGTGCAGGATGCTCTCGGTGGCCATGGCCAGGCCGGTGTGCTGCGACAGCCCTGACACCCACATCTGGTGCTTGTTCAGGTACTCCTGTGCAAAAGGACCTGTCACTCAAACACCCTCAAGCACATGGTCTGGATCCTGGTTCTAATCATGGTTCTGATCCTGGTTCTGACCTGCAGGTGGGACTTGGTAACGGAAGGGGCCCATTTCATTGCCTCTTTCAGAATCTCACCACAACGAGCAGCGAAATCTTTCACGATGCTCTGGAAGTAAAAAGATATTAAAGATGCATTATTTAACTTTACTTTTCTTTGTGCTTTTTGACAACAACGTGTCAGTTATTTCACAGGGAATGAAGCTGAGGAGCACAGGGACTGGTCTCCTGCTGGGACTCTGAGGAGCACAGGGACTCTGAGGAGCACAGGGACTGGCCTCCTGTTGGGACTCTGAGGAGCACAGGGACTGGCGTCCTGTTGGGACTCTGAGGAGTACAGGGACTGGTCTCCTGCTGGTCGCAGAGTCAAGATTAAAAATGGGGAGGCAGCGTTTCAGATTTATGCAGCTAAAATCTGGAACGGTCTTCCTGAAAATGTGAGACAGGCTTCTTCTCTGACAATATTTAAATCCAGGTTAAAAACAGTTCTTTTTAGCTGTGTATTTTGGATTTTTTTATCCCCCTTTTTAATGTACTGTAATTTTGTTAAACACTTGCCTCGTGTGTGAACTATGCTAGATAAACTTGCCTTGCCTTGTATTAATATATAACATTATACACTTTCCCAACATTTTCTGCCCCGAAGTTAAAATGTCAAATCTTAAATTATTCCTCCTGAACTATGTTTTAGTGAAATGGATCATATGGGCTTTGATATAGTATTGTTTAAGTCAAGACTATTGCAACAAGCTCCTGCTGAACACATGTACAGGATAATGTTATGTTACACTGCTGCCCTCTAGTGGCGAATGGTATTATGGGAATCAAAAAGTTCACCTCTCGCGCTTCATACGTGTCCGGGACAGTGATGCGGTAGGGCGTGTCCGGAATGTCATAGTACGGCTGGTCCTTGTGGATGTCCTGGTCACAGCAACAATGCAACCATTATGAATTATGTCTTCATTTTCTAGACATAAGTGGAAAGCTGTGTGTGTTGTGTTTTCTTACAGCACTAAGAGAAAGTGACAGCGTCTGCAAAATGTCCAACATAGTCTTCAGCACTCGGCCGCTCCAAAGCAGGTGCGGGAATCTGAGAAACAGAGGAGACTCATTCAAAAGGAACAAACAAAGAATAGACTTGATATGAATTAAATATGGAATAATTTACGTTTCGGCCAGACCAGAGAGGTACTTGTCTGCTACTCTTCGAATCCTTTTGTGAGTGTGATTGAAGTTGACGAGCAGGAACTGAGCGTGCCTCTCCAGCTCCTCCTCGTGTTCTTTGGTTTTATCCTTAAAACAAATATCACTGTTTTAACTGTGCTTTGTTCAAAACAGAGTGTTCAAAGAGACAGATACCTTCTCAGACATGATTTGGAGGAACACGTTAAACACTTTATCACCCACACATATGATGCACTGCAGCATGCCTGAAAGGAAAGGACAACATGAGTCAAACAGTAAATCATTAGAATCATTATCAATCCTCTGAGCAGCTCTCACCAGATTTATCTTTCTGAATGGCTTTGTCTTCAAAGTATCGGAACATGACTTGGAATCGGTCCGGTTCATTAGAGCGCAACATCCTGAATGGGAACAAGAGGCCGATGTAAATCTATTCCACTAAACTCCAGGATAAAAGAAGTAGAAGGATAAAGGCTGACCTCATGTACTCCAGTCGGTAAACTGACATCAAGTATGTGGACATCGCAAAGTCAAGTTTATTAATATACGCAGAACCTTCTGGGGATGGATCCAGTAAGTTACTGATAGTCGCTCGCAGCTCGCTGAGCTTGGCCTGAAACAGGGTTTTTCTCTTTAGGTAAAATACAGTAAAACAGTCTCTGGTTCATGTGGATAATGTACCGCTGTCACGGTGTCGTTCTTCAGAGCAGAGTTGTACTGCAGCTCGGAGCGCAGAGGCTCTCCGCTGGGAAACGTCAGAAGAGGAGACTTGGTTGCAATCTCACACACTCCTTCATACCACTCCTCTGGCCACAGGCCTGGGGAGAACCATCAGTTAAACATCTGTGAGTGTATATACTACATAGATTACCCATTACCATAGTCATGTTTACAACCATGCTAGTCCTAGCTTTAGTCACCTGAGCCCTCCTCAGCAAAGCCCATGACCACAGAGTACAACCAAAAGTCCCGAAACAGCTTCTGGAGGCGGGGCTTAGCCTCTTTGATTGGTGGAAGTCTTCGAGTCAACTGTAAAATGTAAACAAAGGAGAGATGTTCCTAAATATCATAACAGTTATCAAGAATCTCACCTACAAACTAAAACTATGTATGAACCAGTGTTTTCAATATCACAACTAACACCAAAAAACATGATATTTCTACAAAATAGTTATAATGTCAATTATTGAAAATATGTTGATTTCTAGAGAGTTTGAGGTGGAAGTTTTTAGTTTGTCAAAGGACTTTTTGCTCTGTTTGATCTATGCTGTTTGCTCAGTCAGGAGCCCACATCAAAGTTCAATTTTCTATTCAATTGGGTGCTTTCTTCACAAACAAGCGACTGCGCACTCACCACCAGCGCAAACAAAGGTAAGAAAAAGCAACCACTTATTTCCCTCACATTTAGGTCATTATCAGATGTTTACAGAGAAGTGTTAAGACTGTGTTGTTCTGATAAAGCTTCGGGATGGTGCTGTTAGTGCTGCTGTGTGCGGCCTGCCTGGTCAGCTCGTCTCTCGCTGGGATCAAAGATCTCACGTCTCACTTTACAAACCAAAACCCCAGAGGCTCAGACGGAGCAGGTCCGCAGAACCTGGGGGACATTCCACTCGAGTTCCACAGAGACAACACCGTCACTAATGACCTGGTTTTGGACGGCTTTGAGGACGAGGACTACATCGATTTTGACAAAATCCTTGCAGCAGGAAGTGATGACTATGTGTAAGTATTTCACCAACCATCAAACATACAACCAGTGTTGGGAAGTGGCTACACAAGATTTCCTAATTTTCAGGCGGAAAACTTGGTGCTGTCAATCACAAATTTGGCTTCAAACAGAATCAGAGAAACATTAAAAAAAAATCTTCTAGTGTATGTTTTCAAATTGAGGTCAGGTGGATTTAAATAGGTTGATACCCGTTTTAATAACATGATATTGTTTTCAATATAGAATACATACTACATACAACTGTTGTCAGTTTCAATAAAGCACTTTCATTTTGCACTTGTTTTTGAAACTGTTTTTGTTGATTTCACATTGACAATTGGTTGACAGGTTGTTTTATTTTATGTACTTGTCTGGTGCACACTAGGTACTTTTGCACATGTATTCCAAGGAGGCAAATAAACTGAATCTGAATAATCATTTTTTTAGGGAAGGAGATGAAATTGACGAGATTGCCACACCAGCCCCCGACATCGACATCTTTGCCGAATCCACTGATCCCAAAATCCGCAGAGCGAGACTGTTGCGGCTCTTCCAAGGCCGCTCTCGCCTTCAGCGCCTGAACATCGTCAACGCCAAATTCGGGTTCAGCCTCTACCGCAGCCTCCGCAACGACCTCAACCAAACCGACAACATTCTGCTGGCCCCCGCAGGCATCTCCATCGCCATGGGGATGATGTCTCTGGGGGCGGGACCCAAAACCCACGCGCAGATCTACAAAGCCGCGGGGTTCGCCGAGTTTGTGAACGCCAGCCATCACTACGACAACACCACGGTACACAAGCTCTTCCGGAAGCTGACGCACAGACTGTTCCGCAGAAACTTCGGCTACACGCTGCGCTCGGTCAACGACGTCTACGTGAAGCAGGAGGTCAAGGTCAACGAGGATTTCCGCGCAGAGACGAAGGCGTACTACTTTGCGGAGCCGCAGTCGGTGAACTTCAGGGATCCGAGTTTTCTGGAGAAGGCAAATCGCAGGATCCAAAAGATGACCAAAGGACTCATCCAGGAACCGCTTAAAAATGTAGATCCAGACATGGTCCTGATGCTGCTCAACTACTTGTACTTTAAAGGTAAAATCATGTGGAATAAGTGCAGTTGTTATTTAGGTTTAACACACAAATGGATACAAGATACATTCTTTACAATCTTGCATCTGGAATGCTTGAATCTGAAAAAAAAAAAAATCATGTTTTGGGGTCTATAGAGATATGCATGAACATTTGACCATGAATATAGTTGACAACTATGCAAAAGAACATGAAATCAAATGAAAAATAATAATCGTCATTGCTCTAATTTAATGCTTTCTACTTTTCAGTTACAAACAAAGTATCAGAAACTACACATACCGAAAGAACCATTAGCAATACATTTTACTTAAGTCCCGTTCTTTAACTTTAGTCCTTTGTTACTTTCCACCAGCAATAGTGAAACTTTCGGTATATCAATGTACCTTTATTCACAGGCACATGGGAGCAGAAATTCCCCAAAGAAACGACTTACTATCGCAACTTCCGCGTGAATGAAAAGACGAACGTCCGTGTGCCGATGATGACGAACAAAGGGAACTACATGGCTGCGACTGACCACGAGCTGGACTGTGACGTTCTACAGGCCAGTTCTTCTCTTTTACAATTTAGACCCCAGTCACTCTAAAAGTGTATGTTTAGCTCCCGTACACAGGAAACATCAGCATGCTAATAGCTCTACCACAAAATCTCACTCAATCAGTCTAAAAGTGTATGTTTTTAATACGGAACTTCTTCATGCACAGATTTTTTACCTTTAACATTGCACACTTCTGTCTTTTGCACAATCTGAGTGACTCCATCTGTGCCAAATGTGACCTGTAAATTTCTCCAGTGTGAGATCAATAAAGTCTATCTTATCTTCTCTCATGTTGTTTAGCTCCCGTACACAGGAAACATCAGCATGCTAATCGCACTACCACGAAAGATCACAGGCATGAGGAGCCTGGAGCAGGAGATTTCCCCAACGGTTGTCTACAAGTGGCTCAAAAACATGACGAACAGGTGAGCAGAAAGAGGCTAATACAAGATGTGACAAGAAGTTACATGAGAAATTCTTAGAGACAAAGCCGTGTAATCCATCATTCATCGAGGAGTGAGTCATCGCAGAACAAGTTCCAAAAGTAGTCACTTAGTTTTCAGATTTGATTGTAAAATGACTTCTGGATGGGAGTTGAAATGTCTACTCAGAAATTAGAATACTGTACTTATTGGGCTATAGGAGGAACCTTTATATAAGATGCACCTCTATATAAGCCTCACCTCCCAAATTTTTAAAATAGGAAATAGAAAACGGTTTTAGCTGGTCACAAAAGGATTTAAGGTCGAGCTGTTTAACAATTTAACTCATTCACCTTCATCTATTTTGAAAATAAACAAGTGTCCTTTAGCTACTAAAACTTTATGGAGTCAAACAATAAATTCATAAACTCCGGTCCCACATTTGTCCCTCTAGAATAATAAAGATACCATGAACCGACAACTCTACCAGAATAAAACTATACACATTTATAAGCTGCATTACTAAATAAGCCGCAGGGTTCAAAGCAGTAGAAAAAAGTTATAGTAGCGGGTTATAGTCCGGAAATTACGATAATTCCAACAGGTCAGCACAAACCTGGCCTTATCCATCCGTACACTCCGCTCAATCATCATTTCACTGCATGTAACGTCTGGGTCTGGTCCCTGTGTTAGCAATTACAATCGGTTGAATTTCGACCGACCTACCAGCGAGCGCGGAAGGCAGGTGTTGTAGTTGGTTGTGGGTGATGTCAAGAGTTTGCGCCGAACGGGAAGGTTGTAGTTTGGCAATGGCGAAAAATGCGATAGTAAAGTAATCCGGTCTGGTTCTATCAAGAAATTGAAGCCGGAGCAAGAGGAAGGTTTAGCAAATGTGATCGCTTGAATAAATTGTCGCGCTACTCCCCACGGGCTCCATTAGCGGCAAAGGAGATGGCTGAAGCTAGGCTAAATGCTAAATACTAACGACAGACTCGGGCGCAATACATACGTCACGGTAAACTCAGATCCAATCGTTTCAATCTGCAAAAGGAGTTAACCCCTCCCACCTGTAAACGGAGCTCAATGGAGCAAATCCAGACCTTAGTACAAAATGTAATTTGTACTATGGTGGGGTACAACCAGGCTAGGTCAGCACATCTACCAAATATATAACCAAGAAAGTAGAACAAGTTTCTCTCTTGGGTTGCCGTATGACACAAAACCAGTACAATTATGTAACAGGCAGCTATTATTGTCTAAGTGGGCAGCATTCGTGCTTCACAGAAACTGGTGCGTTCCATCCTGTGTCGATTCGGTGTCTTTCTGTGTAGAGTTTGCATGTTTCTCCTTGTGTCTTGGTGCTAGACACAACCAAACCATGAGCCATAGGTATAATCCTGTCCGTGCATCAACATCTGGAGATGGGTTCCACTTGAAATATGGGTCAAATGCAGAGGATAACTTTTCATGCAGGAAAAATAAAGTTTCCCTTCCCATACCTATTGAATTGTATTTGTTTTTCCACAGGACACGAGAAATTGTGCTTCCTCGGTTTAAACTGGAGCAGAGCTATGACCTGATCCCAAACCTGAAGGAGCTGGGCCTCACTGAGCTGTTTGAACAAAGTGCAGATTTCAGTGGAATGACGTCCGAAAAGATCTTCATGAACTGGGTGAGGGGAAACAACCATTATGATATAACTCATCTTAGAAGTTCAAAGAGAATATGACAGGTTCACTTCATTTGGTGGGTCTTTATATTTATTATAGCATTTGTACCATAGACTGTATATAGATGGACAATGCTAACCTGCCAGTTCAATGGGGAATTTCTCATAGACAGAGTTTTACCGCAAATTGGTCTGGCTCCTGATTTTCATGTAAAAGTAAAATCTTCTGCTTGTGTCACACTCACCATTTTGGACTTGAAAAAAATCCATTGTTCTCTCTGTGATCCTAGCGTCTTTGTAAATCTAGATATCAGCCATAAGAATTGACCTATCCGATACCTTTGCAGGGGACCTTTGCTCGAGCTCGCCTTAGCAACCATCTTAGCAACACGTCTGCCTCTGTTATGCGCAAAGCTAACGCCGCAGAACAAATCCCTATTTAGTTGGCTCCAGCTAGCTCAAGGGTGAGCGGGTATTTTCTTCGGAGGGATATTGCCCTATTGTGGAGGGGCCGGCCCATTTTTATGTATTTTTTTGTTTTTTAGTAAAAGCTACTTTAAATCTGTTCATTATAACATTTTGGGGCCATAGAATAAATATGTAACAAGCACATGTAGCACATTTTAAGTTACAAGCCTTAATTGCCTATTGACTCCTGGTTCATTTAGACAAAGCAACAGACTGGGAGGGGTCTGGGGCCGCATAGAGATGTTAATCGGGCCGGTTGTAGCTCCCGGGCCACACTTTACCCAGGTCTGAGCCAGCTTTTGTTCAAATCTGCTTCTTCTACATTCGGCTGACACTTACGGTGACGTCAGAACTCGGTCAGTCCACTCCTGATGTACACCCTATGTTTCGTAATGCCGGTGTTGTGTTTTTATTGCTTTGCAGCTGAAGCATCAGGGCACGATCACGGTGAACGAGGAGGGCACGGAGGCGGCGGCTCTGACCCAGGTGGGCTTCATGCCGCTGTCGTCTCAGAGCAGGTTCACGGTGGATCATCCCTTCCTCTTCCTGATCTACGAGCACCGGACGGACTGCCTCGTGTTCATGGGCCGAGTGTCCAACCCCTCGCAGATATAACCACAACTGTCCCGCCTCATCATCACAAGCGACACTACTGATTCATATTACAGAAGCAGTTCAAAAATCTTAAGAATTAAAAGTATTTGGGTTCTTCTATAGCGTTAATGTGCGGCAGTTGGCCCTTTTTTGTTTTGAGCCTGGATTTTTTTCAGTTTTAGAGACAGCGCACCTGTTAATGAGGTTGGACTGATAAAAATACCTGCAGAAAACAGTCACATCTTTGTTTCTTCAAAGAAAACATGTACAATGGGTCTGGCATATAAATAAAGATTACTTACTTACTTACTTAAAATATTCAGCAGTGTTCAATAGAAAATGTTCATAGAAAGTTGTATCATGATCCAAAGCCAATTTCTGCTTAATTTCTTCTGGTTCAATTCTTGTCATTTTCAAACTGGTCTTAAAATTATGATCAGGAGTCTATACATGTTTTAATTGTTTTTCTATGTATTCTAGTTATATTGAAGTGGCACATTGTAGGAGATTTAAAACACGCATGTGAGGTATTGGTCTGAAAGCTTTTAAGTTTCCTAAGATGATCATGTAGTGGTATCATATATAAAAAAGGACATTTGGCCAAAATGTCAACGATGAAGGCATGTATAAATCTTTTAAATCTTTTAAAGTTTAAATGTCTTGTTATGCTTATTTTTGAAGTAATTCCAGTAATTGTTATATTGACACTAAAAAACAGGCTTTAAGATAGTTGCTTCATATTTTTCAACCATTTCTGATTTTGTCACTAATGCATGTGTACATTTTCTCCATCTATAAAGAAGTCATTGAAATTCCTAATTCATCCAGGCTTTCCATCAACATATTTCAAAATGTATTCCTTAAATGTGTTTCAAAATCTAAATAAACTTTAAAAAAAGAACTGTTTGATGAGTCAACTGAGAAAAACTAAACTAAACAGCCCCAAGGGGAAGAGAAGTGGGCCGGCACGAAGGTTGAACCCTGGGGCATCCCAATGTTTGAAGAAGACACCTAAAAGGAATACTGGCGGATCCTTAAGGTTAAGTCAAGATTCAGGTATATTTTATATTTTTTTCTCTGCATTTGACACATCCTTAAATGCCATTAGGGTATGTTGTCAGGAGCAGTGGCGGCTTCAGTGCAGTGTCAGGTCAAAAAACTGTTACAGGATTTTAGCAACAGTTCGTTCACCAGCTCTGCCCTTTATGTACGTCTACAGATGTGATGAAAGTCTATAATCCACGATGACACAAGTTACCAAGAAGTTTAAACATAACATTTACTTGAGTAAGCAGATTAAAAAATATATATATAACCTTTTAAAATCAGTGACAGATTTTGTTCGAATTAAAGTAGGGAAGAACAGTGTGTTCTTGGATCTTATTAGCCAAACAGTCACACAGCAAACATTCAGCTCTTTAACAATATAAGATAAGAAAACCTTTATTATAGGCCCAACAGAATCAAAAACCACATTCACCAAATGGACTAGTCTCCAGACAGGGTTAAAGACTGAGCGGTTTAGAAAATTGTTTTCAAATCACAAAGGGGAACAGGCTCATAACACTCAATAACCCTAACCCTAATCCTAACCCACTACAGATATACAGTAAATATAATATATAAAACATATATAAAATACAAAAACTGCATGTGGTTTTAATTACAGAAATTGGACTGACAAAGTTGCTTGATGTTTAGTGTTTTTTTGCCATTACTCACCACAGCGATGACTGGAATAAGGACTCCGAGGTTTCCAGCGCTACTTGATGCCTGCAACATGGATGACAAAACCACTGGTGAGTCTATTGGTCTGAAGTAAAGCTATTCTTTTGAGTACAGCACTTACTTTCAAAGCCGGTCCCTTATCGGAGGCCCTCTCGCTGGCCCTCTTCCCCTCCAGACCCAACTGGACAAACAGTTCTAAAAGGTTCACCATCAGTTCGTCCACGAGCTGCTCTTCATTGAGGTTGGCGGCAATGTTAGCCAAAGCGTTGATTACTGCCAACGAACAGTGTCTTTAAGAAAATAAAAAAACATGTAACCTCCACTTAGATACCAGAGTGAGTCTACAAAGAACGTTCAAAAAATGGTGGATTTGGTCTTATGGGTTTTGGTCCTGTCTCGGTGCGCCCCAGACCTGAGGCTTTCAATGGCATCTTGTAATTTTCCATGAACACTCAAACACTGTAACTGTAATTGTGAATAAAACTGCTATAATACATATATTGTAAGCACACAGGCGGCAAATGTGACCACACAACATTGATTTTGCTTTGGGCATTTGATTTTTACACAGGCATCATTGCATTTCCGCAGCTGCTCCCAAAAGCACCACGTTTGCAGAGTTCCACTTTGCGTCAACAAAACAAAATAAAACAACAAAACGCATGCAGAGAAGGACTGTGTATCGATCCCAGACAACATGAGTGAGTCGCCTATATACGTCCAAATACATACATTTCTACACGTTTGGCTTTGCTCTGTGCTCTTAAATGCATCACTGCCCGTTGTCTCATGAGGATCTGATTGAGGTGTTTGTATGCAGCTGAACCATAGTACAATCTGCGTTCACCAGCTCCTCCAAACGGACTGCTTTTTCACATCTCGATTGGGCGCCAGAGTTTGTTTACATGTGTCTTTACCAATGGAACTAAGCTGGAGTAGGGAGAGAATGTGTTCTGAGTGTCTGAAAACTGCCAAAATCTTCTGAAAGCAGAGACCCCCGGTGCACTGACCTGTATCCATGATCCTGGTAGTCTTTAGCAGCAGAGTAAACAACTGAACTTGCTTTCACACTGATCTGCTGGAAGAGATTCCACACTTCTTGGTAGATGTACAGCTGTAAGGCAGAGTAAATCCTTGAAGAAAATCTTATTTAGTTAATCATGAAAACAAGATTTAGTGTAGGATCTTTATCTGCAAGATCATTTGAAGCAAGGTTGTTCAAATATATTACAGGTGTAACTCGGATCATCAACATATAAACAAAAAAGGCATACAGTATGTCACTTTGTGTGTATTGAGTCTATATCATAGATTCAATTCAATTAAATTCAATATATTTTTCTATAGTCCTAAATAGTAGCAAGAATTCAAATGTATACCATCCAATCAGGAAGCAGTGGTGGTGAGAGTGGGCGGGTCCATCGAGTGCTTGCTTTGGAGAAAAACTTTTCTCTTCACAATTCATTCAACATTCATTTTAAGCTGAATTACAGAAACAAATCAACTTTTGAAGAATATTCTAATTTTCCGAGTTTCACCTGTTATAATAACCTAATTTTGATCATGTTTTTTTTCTTTTGACAAATGTTTTTGAAATGAGTTTAGACATTATTTCCATGTAGGTTTGGATTCAACCACAACTGGGCCAAACATTAAGAAGGGATTTATTGGAAGAGTGATAGTTAGATAGAAAAATAAAAAGGGTTAGGGTTAGAAAACACTCAATCATATGGTTGTTTACCTCAGATAATGGGGATTAAAATCAAGTATAACATGCCATAGTAGCCCCTTACCATCAATGCTGAAAGTTACCAAAACAAAATGCGGGCAGGATTGGACACGCCTGATCTCATTGAACTCACGTTTCCTGTGATGACCATGCAGCCGAACTGGTCGATGATCAGGACGTCCAGCTGCGACGGCGGCTGACAGAACTTTTGCTGCAGGATTTGAAGAATGTGTTCCATGACTTTAGGCGAGTCTCTCAGAGCGACCGCGATGTGGCCCAAGGCTCTGATAGTGTGGTCCGGTATCAGGTGTGCGTCCCTATGGCAACGGTTTTTATGATTAAATAAGAAAGTACAATATTTTGCTTTGACAAACATTCAGGATCATCTTACTTGTCGTTGTCTTGTGAATTGTAAAGACGGATGGATAAACCGGCCAGAAAAGCTTTGACAATATCATCGTCTTTTGTCAGTCCCGCCTTTAGACCTCTGGATTGGAGACAAGTTTATTTGTATAGAACAGTTCATACATACGGCAACTCAAAGTGCTTATCAAAACAAGACATAAACAATTACTTAATCCTTTAATAGTTTGCTCTAGTCACTATCTCCACTTGCAACTTGGAACTGAAATATACCTCGAACATGTTGTAGATGCCTAGAATAAAAAACTAGGTGTTTCAAAAATAAATAAATAAACAAAATTATATATAATTATTGTTGTAATTATTACTTAGAGAATACAATATAGGAGTGAACATTAAAACTTTTTGAAAAACGCTAACAAAGCATTCAGCATTTCACTTTGCACTAGAGCAGAGAAAATGGTCCGAACCAAGTGGTTACACCACCTCTGCTTCTGTGACCTAAAGTGCTGTTGCATTTGTTAGCTATTTTTAGAATTATATATTTATTTGTTGTGTTTGTATGAATGGATCTGCTTCTGCTGCTACTGGAGACCTGAATTTCTCCTATGGGGATCAATGAAGTATCAATCTATCTAGCTATCTATCTGCTGTATGTATCTATCTATCTACTGTATATATCTATCTATCTACTGTATGTATCTATCTACTGTATTTATCTATCTATCTACTGTATGTATCTATCTATCTACTGTATCTATCTATCTACTGTATATATCTATCTATCTACTGTATATATCTATCTACTGTATCAATCTATCTATCTACTGTATGTATCTATCTACTGTATTTATCTATCTATCTACTGTATGTATCTATCTATCTATCTATCTACTGTATATATCTATCTACTGTATCAATCTATCTATCTACTGTATGTATCTATCTATCTGCTGTATGTATCGATCTAATAACATTTATTATAATAATGTCTGACCTGCAGATATTGTCCAGGGCTATATCTCTGAGCTGCTCGTACATCGATGGTTGGTCCTTTCTGTTTGACAGGAAGTTCAGAGTGGACTGGGAATACTCGTTCGTCACACTGATCCGGATCTCCCCTGTGCCTGTGTGCAAATCATGGACATAAATCACAAAAAGCGAACATTCAAAACTAAAAATCAGTCTATACGACATAAAACTAGATTGAGATGCAGTGAATGGAAACTATTGAGTCAGAGAGAATCAATAATCAGGTCAAAACTCTGCCCGCCTGCTGCTGAACGTTCTTTTATCCGCCCTCGAGGGTCCGGCGACTGATCATTCACAAATATAAAACCCATTTGGAAGTTACCTGTGCTGTACTGACTGTGGTACTTGTGGAGTTTAACCAGAATGGGTGAAGGGACGACCAGGAAATCTCGGAGTGAGGTAGTGAGAGAGTTCGCCACGACGGGAAAGCGCTCGCACAGACGCCCAATGCCCTGCGAGAAAGAGCAAGTTCACAGAGACGAGTGCAAGGTTGGGATTTATGTTGTGGGAAATACAAATTGAATTGAGTTGAGTTGGTTGTACCTGTAGGCAGCAGATGAGCAGGGGCATGTGGGCGATGATGGCTTTGCTGGAGGTTTTGGACTGGAGTTTCTCTGAAAGCTTCGTGCACAAATTCTCTGCCCCTAAAAACATAAATAATCCACATTTAGTAAACATCTAACTGGACAATTCAATCATGCACCACTGGCACATGGTTCCAGTGGGGGTGGGAACTGAAAAATGTGACTTTTTCGTTAGTATTGCGATATTTTCTCAATATTTTTGCGCTATAGTATTGCGATAAAAGGCTCCTATCACTGCGCTGCCGAACGGAACGTTTCAAGAGATGCTTTGTTCCTTTGGCTGTCAGACTGTACAACAAACCTGGATGAGTCTTCTGCTGCTGGACTCCTGAATATCAATAAAGTATCTATCTATACATCTATCTTTCTGTTTGCGCCACAATTCAATACTATTGCGATTCTTAAATTTTTTTCGATTCGATTCTGCGATTTATTGCGATTCATGTCCCTCATATTATTCAAAGGCATTACAAAAAATGAGGAAAATAAGACTCAAATCTCACATTAACTGAGGTGCAAAAACTTAGGAGGGTAGTGCAAAAACATGATATGGTGAATGAATGGATGAAAACAAACCACCGATACAAGCGCCCCCTTGTGGGTGGAATACGCAAGTGTAAATTAGAGAGTAAACGCAGGGAAAACACAAAAGTTAAACAGATAATTCTTGTATTAATTATCACGATACTTTGCTCTAAACCACTGGAACTTGAGAGAAACTTAAATAAACTTCCAGAGTTTGGCGTACCACGATCCGTCTCTGTCTGGTTCATTCCTGGCACTGTATCAAATTTAATTGCCCAAAAAAAACCGCGATACTAAACAGAATCCATGTTTTTCCCTCTAACACCACGTTCCAGTGGCGTCCTCCTCTGGCCCGTCACCTTGTTCGTCTTTAACGGCCCACACCATCAGGTCCACACAGGCCGCGATGGCTTGGCAGCGGAGTTTGAGGGGGCTCTGTTCCACTGGGAGCCCCCCGGTGTCGTGGAGGACCTTCTGCAGCTCCGACTGACTGCTGCTGAACTCCGCCAGGGCAAAGTCGTGCACTTCCCGAACGAAAGCCGCCGGTAAAACTGTCAACGAGTACAGAATATCGGGGTTAATAAACAGAACTATTTGACGCACCGCAATAATAACAATATGGTGTCGTTTTTGTACAGGATCTATATGTTATCTATACAGGAAGAAGTACAGTGGCATTTCATGTTTTAGGGCGCATTCACGCTGGTTCACGTCTGCTTCACTTTGAAACAGTGGTCTCAAACATGTGGTCAGCAAAAAGGTATTTAACTAAATGTCAAAGTTTAAAGTAAGTGTGGCCCCCACAGAGAGACTGGGGCCAATGTAAGTCAGAAACATGTAATATAGTCATATGAACCATATTACGGCCATATTACATGTTATACAACATTAAAGCTAATTTAATTGTTTGTTTTTTTCTGCTATAGTACAATGAATAATCAGGATTTACCTCGAATGTACTTGAGTGTGTCCCGCAGCATTTTGAACACACACACATAGAGAGGGTCACTGAAGGTTTTGTAGAACAGATGGATCCCAGGGTGAGACTGAGGACAGAGACACACCATCATTTAGAGTTTATGAGACTACTTCAAGCACTTAAAAGTTATATATCTGTGTAAAATAGGTATTAATCCAAAAGTAATGGATTGCAAGTAGTCCCTCCTCTTGGCAAAACAATTTTTTGACCCATGACAAGAATTGTTGTTAACTTTGTGATTCTGTGAGGGTGAGAATGGGTGAGTCTAACTGGGACTTGCTTCTCTGTCTCTCATTTTACTGCATACCTGTGTGACCTCAGAGACTGTGGTGTCCAGCGACTGCAAGAACGAATCTGAAACCAACTTTTGAACCTGCAGATTTAAACAAAACAAGTTGCAATTAAAAGTACGAAGAGGACGGGAGCGTGTTGTTTGAAGGTACCAGGTCCAGGAGCTGCCTGAGGACATCCATGGACACCTCCACCTCCTGCTCCTCGGCGCACAGGAACAGAGGAGACATGGAGAAACTGGAGCTGACCGTGGAGAAGTACAGGTTTGGGTCCACTGTGCTGCTTTCTGTGAGGTACAAGCCTGAAACCAGAGAGGAAGTTCCACAGACTGTCTGAAAAATGTTGTGTAAAACTTTTGCATGTTTAAAATGTTAAAAATTCATTGTATGTGGATGTGTGTTAGCTCCTGGCTCTGGATATTTGTATGTGCATGAATGTGTATGTGAAAATGTAAACAATAAAGTCCCCATCCATCCCCATTGTTGTGTTCAGGTTTTGCTTTTCTAATCCGCAAATCACAAAGGTATCAACTAGGGCTGTCCAAAATAGCGCGTTATTAACGCGTTAACGCAAATCAATATTAACGCCGTCATTTTTTTTATCGCGCGATAAAAAAAAATATTTTTTTTTTTTTTACTTTTTATTGCAGACAAACACATATACAGAAAAAAAAATAGAAACAAAGAAAAGGACTAGTTCAGATACATTGTAGACAGAGATTACAAACAATATGTAGTTGGAGATACAGGGGGCCAAAGAAGAAACCTAGAAGGGCACATAGGAGGGGAGGGGGGGGGGGGGGGGGCATGAAGTGGGAGATGGGGGGAGGGGTTAATAAAAAAGGCAATACAAGCAAACAGTATACAGTCATAGATATACCGAAGGTAAACAGAGAAACAGCATAGAGTATTTACATGAACAAATTTACAAAATATTTACAGATTGTTTATCATCATCATAATGACACCATGATGTTTCTATACAGTCTATGGTCTATACCCACACATACACACACACACCCACACACACACATTGAAGGGGCTTTTTGTTACCAATTATTTATTTTGTCATCCATTTATTGATGATTTTGCATCAAATGTTAGTGTGTAATATAACACTACACATTGTTTTCAATAAAAAAAGCAATTGCACACAGCACGCAAATGTGTGACTAATTTGCGATTAATCGCGAGTTAACTATGAAATTCATGCGATTAATCGCGATTAAATATTTTAATCGTTGGACAGCACTAGTATCAACGCTTTTGATCTTGGGTATTGGGTACTTTAAAATGAAATGAGGACTTTAAACGAGTAAACCTCCATGAGTTGACCAAGAAAACAAAATCACGTCAGGGTATGTAAACTTATGAGCACAGCTATTTATCAAACCTTTTCTCAATAAAGATTTCTTGAATGTACCTTCAAAACTGTGAGGAACTGGAGCTGTGGGAGAGCAGGGCGAGTGGCCGGGATCTTGGCAAACCTTGAACATGAAAGTAATTCAGTCAAACAAATATAACAAAATACGTCGGAAACATCCAAGAATAAAGAATATATTTTCTTCCAGGTCTTTTGAATACTTTAAGCCAAGGCCAGTTTATTTGTATAGAACTAAACATTGAGGAGGCAGCATTTCACATTTATGCAGCAAAAATCTGAAACAGTCTTCCTGAAAATGTGAGACAGGCTTCTACTCTGAAGTCCAGGTTAAAATCTGTTTAGCTGCAGACAACTCAGGGGCTTTATCTTCACTATTTTTAATGTGCTTATTTAGGATTGTAAAGACTTGTATTGTTTCTATCTTGTTTTGTAAAGCACCAGTTTATTTGTATAGCCTGTGTATGAACTTTGCTATACAAATAAACTCTCCTTGCCTACAAAGGTAAAGGTGCACTTTATGAATCCCGTAGGGAAATTCATCCTCAGCATTTGACCAATCCTGATGCTAAGGCTTCAGTCAGGAGCAGTGGTCGCCGTGGTAACAGCATCCGGGAACCTGAACCAGATGTCGATGCTCTTGGTCAGGACCGGAGCTGGAGGATTTTACCTATTGTGCTTATTTTCAGTGGTAGGGGAAACCGGAGCACCTGGAGGAAACCTACATAGGCATGGGAAGAACACGCAAACTCCACTCAGAAAGACCCTGTTCTGACCGGGATTCAAACCCAGGACCTTCTTGCTGAGAAGTGAGTGATGAAAAAAACAAGATGGACACAATATATGACAGAGAAGAGTCCTTCAGTTGTACGCACAGCTGTACAGAACTGTTATTAACCTGGATTTGAATATTGTCAGAGTAGAAGAGTGTCTCATATTTTTAGGAAGACTGATCCAGATTTTAGCTGCATAAATCTGAAATGGTGCCTCCCCATTGACTACTTCATAATGAAGGTCAATTCTGAAATCAAAGCATCAACTGTCTCCATGGACACCTGTGTGAAGCTGCCGTGGCTGCTGCCCGCTCGCCGCCGCAGGGTGTCGCTCTGGCAGACTGTCAGGAAGCTGGAGGGCAGGATGGAGCGGAAGTCGTTGAAGGAGCGGCGGCGCACTCCTTCGGGCTCCTCCACCACAGACGCAGCCGGAGGAGAGTCTTTGGGAAACAGTTTGGACAGAAGAGCCTCCTCCGTGACGCTGTAACGCCCAAACGCCCGACTCACGCCCAGCAGGCTCGGCACCACATATCTGCACAGCGACACTAGACAACACATGCATTTTAAGAACCCAACAAATATATAGATAACTTTATTACAGATTCAAGGTCCAACACAGACACAGACAACAACAACAACATTATTTCTGTTTTGTACCTTTGTCGTGGTTATCGGGGGTTTGGCACATCTCTTGTAATTGATTCATGACCTCCATTAAGCTGTTTAAAATCTGAAAATTCCAAAGGACAAAGAGAGTAAGTGAAAAGTCACTTACTACATGGGATGCACCCAAAAAGAGAATTAACTAATACTATATGGTTATTCTATTATTATAGCTATCATGGCACGTTATACCTCATTTAGTCAATTCCCTCAAGTAAGTATTTTTTACCCAAAGTAGCTGTGATTCAAAAGGAAAAAAGAGTGTTTTTGCAGCCCACAAGTTCAGGCCGGGGGGAGACCAACTGGTGCAGCCCAGACTGGTGGACTGCACTCCCCTTCCCGCTTCGGATCCTCTTCAGTTCTGCACCGCACAGCCTCATTGGATCTATACATAGACCCTGTCTGTGGGTGGGAGCAGAAAAAACCTCCTTCCCTATTTTCCCACTGCTGACACAGGAAGGTCTAAGGTCAGTGATGATCCGGGACATTTAAGGACATTTATTAAAAAGTATGGAGAGTGGTCCTCCCTTCACTATGGACCAATGGTTTCTATGTGTTTTTATTATTGATTCTCTGATCTGTTGCTGGTGAATCAAGTCCTCTGAGACGACTGCTGTTGATATTTAGCTCTATACAAAAATAAATTTAATTGAATAGAATTGAGAAAAGCTGCTGAAACACCATGGCTGTGTCACCGATGACGGAGAAGCTATCTTCTTGTGGACTCACCACCTGCCGGGGGATCAGTGAGGGACTGGTGCTATGAGCATTTGGCGGCAGCTGATTGTCCCCCCCGAACCAGAAATGGACTAATAAAGGTTTAGAAAATGACTGAATGAAGAATTGAATAATTTGGACATGAAAAAAGTGTATGGGTGAGTCCCTAAGTTCAACAGTGCCGTGTCAGACTGTGCTACGAACACAGACCTCATTCCTGAAACCAGGATCTTGCTGAGCGACGTCTGCCAAAAGCGTCACCAAACAGAACACAAAGTTTTCAGCAACAGGAAGACCGTCTGCAAAGAAAGGACACCAGTGGTTCTCAAAGTGGGGCATGTGAGATTAATGCAAAACCTTATTCTGAGAGTTTCTCACTGAATTTCACCAACTGTTTGACACAGAACTCAGAGAAATAAGTTCAAATAATATGATAATTGACTGAAATGTAGACTAATACAATGGATTTAGTCATTTCAATCTAACACTAACCCACTGCTTTTCACGTTATATTTACCTGCTGCTTTTCTGTAGAATTTACAGCTAGCTAAGAAGCATTTACAGCTACTTATATCGTATATTTTGTGTGCTCCTTGTGTGCTCTTACTACTTTTCACTACCAAAGTACCGTCAGTAATAAAACATGTGTGTAAGAGGATTCATTTTTACCCTTTCCATGTTTTCTGGAGTTTTCCTCAATCCACTGCACTTGCGGCAGCCCCTTCAACAGGCTCAGTAAATAGGGGACAATTATTTCTTTGTGCTGCCAAGAAGAAGAAGAAAAAAAAGACATAAAGAACTGTGCTTGTGTGCAGGGCCTGGTACAGAGTAGAGTTGTCAAAAATATATTAAACATCCCATTTGCCGCCACAATAACTAGAATTGAACAAGATACTAAAATACGTCAATAAAATTACATAAACAAGACAAAAGCATGCTTGAGCATTTTAACCTATATAAGACAAACCTGTAAACTAAGCATGTGGCCACATAAAAACAGTTATTTAAAAATAAAATGTTTAAACATTATAAATCATCTCTGTGGTATGGAAATGTGTATTAAGTATTTTTCTAGTTATCAAGTAGACTACACTTCTACACTACACGGATGCAGCTAAAGCAAAAATTCCAATTCCTACACTGACTCCTCCTTCTACTAAACCATTATCATCACTTCATTTAAACAGAGCCTCTCAGTCCCTGTTTGTGCAGCAACCCTCCTCCCCCCGTCACCGCATTTTCAGCGATGAACTGTCATGAGAGCGGCTCAGCTTCCATCCCACCAGGGTTGAAGCCCCAAGGTTTCCTAAAAACTCATTATCTATATAAAATTCCCTCCTGTAGACGTCATGCAGTATTTCTGTCGGGGTCTACTCGGCGAAATCTTAATGACCATTTCATGTTCAAATGCAATAAATACATTAGTTCTATTTGTCTAATCATGAAGCTTCATTATATGCATGCAAATGTGTAAATATACATAATTCTAATGCAGTCTTTCTCTTGAGTTTCTCCTGATTGAAAAGTGTTAAACCTGTAATCCAGATTCCACCAGGAAGACTCCGAGGGCGATCACTGCGTCCCTCCTCCTCACATCCAGAGTGAACATGCCACGCACTTCTACTGGACACATGCATTGTAGCTTTCTGACCTGGAATAAAAATATGTGAGTTAGCGTCAAAAACAGTCTCCGATCAAATGGGAGCAGGAACACAATGGAAGAACCTGCAAAGTTAAAGAACAGTATAAATGAAAAGCTCTCAATAGTCATTTGGCTTGTGTTTATAGTATTTCATAGGGTAGGCCAGTATAAGTTTTAACTTAAGATAATTTCTATGTAATTTCTGGGCAAATCCACATTTAATTATTTTCTCATTGTAAGTTACAGGAAGTCACAAAGTAGACAGACTAGCAGGTTAAGTGTACGGCACCTGCTGCATGTGAAAGCCACATCCTGTCTGACCTCTGCAGCTAAGCAGACCTGGGCCTGGTTAATTCTGTGATGGGAGATGGGCTGTAAAGTACTAAACTGTTTCCATGTCTTTAGACAAGACACTTCCCCCCCATTGCCTAGAATGAGTCTGGTGTGTGTGTGTGAATGATTGGTGGTGGTCTGAAAGGCGGATGGCACAGTCTGGTTGCCTCGCTTCTGTCAGTGTGCCCCAGGGCAGCGGTGGCCAAAGTAGTAGTTTATCACCACAGTGTATGGAGTGAATCAAAAATGACAGGTGAAAAGTTCATAAACACTGAAAACAAAATATTGCGTTATCACTGTTATTGTTTTAGCGTTAGTTAAAATATGCACCAAATGATTATTTTTATCGTATTTTGTCCAGAAATGTGAAAATTACGGTAAATAAATAAATAATTCTTACTACTGGTGAATGGTGAAGGACACCATTGTTTATGTCCAGTGCAAAATTGGGGTTTAATAAAATACAAAATATCAATAGATGTAATAAAGGCCAACCAGCACAACTGGTTCCATCAACAGGTGGATCTTGAGCCAGCTTCATTGGCTTCAGTCACATTTCTCATCTGCAGGCACCTGTGCGACCGCAGTCTTGGCTTCGCTGCACCTCTGTCTTTTTATAACAGTGATTGAAACACGGCTAAATGACAGCAGCAAATCCGTAGCAGCTAATACATCCTCGCAGCAATAACGCGGTAATAAGCCAAACCGAGTGGCTGGCGTTTATCTGTCACTTGTCAACACATCAGCACGGTGCGGAAGTGGAGCCGCGCACTCTGCATTAGATATAGACAGTGCAAAATAAGGAATATATTCACCTTTTCGATTGGTGCAGGGCGGTGAGTGGCTAATGAACGAGCTAAAGACAAGACAGTGTTAAAATAAAACCCTCTGCTTCCTCCCTTCTCCATCCCCGACATGTTTACACCACTACACCACATCAATGTGAGCTGGCGATGGGCTGCATCCGACTTCATAAACAGTGCACCCTTTCCGATCATTCCTTGTCCTTCTTTCTCCTTTATAATTGAGATTTTATTAGACAGTTTATCTACTTTAAAAACTTTTTGATAGCACTTGGGTAAAATGCAAAGCAACTACGCACAATTGCAAGGAGAAAGATTAACAAAGAACGAGGAGAAAGGAGGTGTTTTGGAAGATTTTAGATGTAGCCAAACCGCAGTCCGTTGAGCCTTGGAAGGAAAAGATTATGACATTTGTTTTCCAATATAAACAATGTTTATACTTTGTGTCTATATATCAGCCACATGTTGTGTTCATAGTTAAGTTTTAACATAATAATTAAATAATATTTGTAAATATTTCAAACATTACGTCATATTCACCGGAAGTTCGCTGTCAGCTGATTAGCAACAGCAGCGCCCTGTCTTCTCGAACCTTAAACCTGTTCTTCTTTTAAGGTTTGATTTCTGTGTATACACTCTGTAACACATCCAAACGTATGTCGTTTTATATGAAATGTAGTGCAAGTGGCGTGTGTCTGTTAAGGTTTCATTTGTAAATATTAGGAATGCGTCTGTTTGCCATCTCTTATCACAGGCTAACAAACATGCTAACAATGCTAACTATCTGCTGATTCTCTCAAATGCTTGACTAATCTAATATGTGACGGACTTACAATGATTACAATGTCCTCGGAAACAAATGGTTAAACTCGTTGACAAGCTGACAACTGTTTTAAACTCCCAGAGCCTTTTTTACTGTTCTCTTTCAAACCAATGATTTCTGTGAAAGTGTTTTCTTTTTTCCCCAGTTTAATTTTTATTACCTTTTATTGACTTTTATTCACAGGTAGGTATTATGCTGTGTAATTAGTAATTACAGTTGAAAAACAAAAAGCTGTCAAATTGACCGCTCTCTGAGTTCTATTGTTAAGTAAATAAATGCAAAAAAAGTAGAGAGAGTAGTTCCAGGTCTTCATCAGTGCCATTAAGAAGAAGTGAAGCCATTATCAATAATGTCTGATACAGTTTGTACTAGATTATACACTAGAATGTGTTTGTCTATTATTTCAGGGAAGTCTTTTTGAGGAACTGGATAAAAGCGTTTCCGGATCGCTCCCCTTCCACAGACTAGGACTTTCACTCATAATCATCTACAAAAGTATTTTCTTAATTATTTCTCCTAAAGGTCATAATAAATTGGCATGCAGCTATATGCAAGCTATTTTTTTTTACTGTTTTTGCGTGTTTCTTTATCTGGTTTACAGTGCATGACATCAGCACAGTTCAGGCCATGAGCCCTGATAGCACTGATAAACAAACGTATATAACACTAGTAAGAAAACACCAGTGCTCTAAATACTCAACAATTCCCTGATGAACGCCTGCTACAGAGAAAGATACACAGACAAAGAGAATACAGAGACCGAGACATAAACCATCACTGCTGTACTCTGGCCTGCATTCAGGAGGTCAACAGACATAGATAAGAGTGAGCTCTTACACCTGTTAATATATCTTTTCTTATTTCTAGCCGTAGCACTATAGTGGCTGGATGGGAATAGCTCATACTGGGAATAAAGATCATGTGAAGAATCCAAAATAAGTTTGAGAATCATCTGAATTGAGGGGAATGCTTATATAATACATCCATGTTCTGCATAACACTCAAATACAATATTTAACTAAACCGGAAAGGCTGGAGTATAGTATGGGTTGGAGTACATTTGTATTGAATCTCCTTTTAGGCTAGTTGCAAACCTCGTTTACAGCCTGAGTCCTAGATCTACAGCAGATCCCTCTGTCAATATCTGCCTCCTCAAGGTTTCTCGCTTTTTTCCCACACTGGATCATTCATGGGCATTTTTAACATATGGACAGTGGTCATCCCGCTCCCTATGATCCAATGGCTCCTGTCACTCCCGTATTCGTCCCGGAAACCGGATTCGTCCGGAAGTCGGATTCGTCCGGAAGTTCAGTTTGCTCATGTCAAAAAGTTTAATATGTCCTTAAGTGGTGACTGGTTAAGTTTAGGCGTCTGATTAAGATGGTTAAGTTTAGGGTTAAGGCTGGGTTGGGGTTATTTTATGGGAATGGCTGGTTAAGTTTAGGCATGAATAGGTAGTTTTTTATATTTACTTCCGCTTCCGTCCAGATTCCGTGACGTAATCTACTGCTGCCTGTGCTCATTGGATCAAACTGAACTTCCGGACGAATCCGGTTTCCGGGACGAATCCGGGAGTGACAGCTCCTATGTCTTTGTTATTATTGCATTTCCTGTGTTCGAGCTGTAAGAATGGACTGACTTACTCCCATTAGTTTTATAATCTAGGGCGGGTTTTGTTTTCACAGTCAAATTGCTAAGCCACACACACACCCCTCTTATTACACTTTCAATCACAGAATGATACAATGAGGTCATATTTTCCAGTATAAAACGTTTCTTGTGTGGTGATGTATACTCTCTCTTTCTCCCCTGCAGATGGCTTACCCGAAGTCCACCAATCCATTTGCAGATGATGAAGACGATGAAGATTTCCGGCCTAAAAAAGACCGGGGATTTGACGACGATGACTTCGGCGACAGCAGATTGAGTGAAGCAGAGAGACGACAGCAGCGCCTCGAGCAGGAAGTGATGCGCACCGCGAAATCCGCCGTGGACAGCACCTACCGGTCGATCGGCCTCATCTACGAGTCTGAGAAGATGGGCATCGACACCGCAGAGGTACGGACTCATCCAGTTGGTCCAATGATTCAAAGGAAATGGAGGTAAAAAGGAGACTTGCACCAAACAGACAAAGCCCTAGGACTGTTACAAACATCAATAACTCAATACAAAACTCTTATTTTTTTATGGTTTAGTTTAGTTTATTAAGATCCGCCATAGCCACTGAGATGCGGTGGCTATTCTCCTGGGGGCTATATCCAGCAATAACAGTGACCTAAACTTATGCACACAAACTAGCATACACACACATACACTGATTCACTCACTACTCCCCATAATGCAATGAACCAAAACAGGCAAAGCACATTTATTTATAAAAACAGGGAAAAGGCCAACTGAGGTCTCTTTACTCCCAACAAAAAGTCTCAGTTAAATGTTGTTTTACTTTGAAAATCAACATATATGACCTATTAACTCTCCAACACTGTCTGTAGTTACCTTTTTATCGATTTGAATGAGTTTTGTTCCAAATTATGGCTGTATAGCAATCGAAATGTTTTACTTGGAGGGATTCTTTAGTAACCAGGGTTATCCAGGGGCCCACAACACGGATTGTAAAACTGCTGTACCAGGATTCAGGCTGTTCTGAGCTTTATGATTAGCCATCACTGGCCCACCCCCTTTCACGTCCAGCTCAATAATAAACTTGCCTACATGGTTAACTCTAGTTTTACTAAACTATAATAACCACAAACCCTCTATGACTTTCCATTGTGTATAAAGAAGTCTATTGGTTTTTAACTTAATTGTTTCCCCCACTGTGGGAAAGGTACCAGTTTTGATCTGAGACTGTTTTTGATGCTAACTAACTAGCTAACAATGCTATCTGCTAATTCTCTCCAGATTTATGAATGCCAATAATGGAACTTTATGACACAATAAAAAACCGAACAAATAAAGTCCATGCAAGGCTGAATTAAAAAGGTTCTCAGTGTTACAACAAGGTATACCCGGGCTGAGCTGAAGTTGGCTGGATGACGCTGTGAACTTGTGGTTATGATCTTAAAAGACTACTCATTTTGTGTTAGCAGCAGAGGGCCACAAAACACGACACAGAGGCCTGAGTTTGGACATGTCTGCTGTATAGTCAAGAAATATTGTGTGTTTCTGCTTCAGGAGCTTGTGCGTCAGGGGGAAGTGTTGAAGCGCTCGGACAAGATGCTGGACAACATGGACCAGGACTTAAATACCAGTCAGAAGTCCATCAACACCATCAAGAGTGTTTGGGGTGGACTCGTCAACTACTTTAAAAAACCAGAGACCAAACCTCCTCCTGAAGAACCCAAACCCTACCAGGCCAGCGACAGGTACCGGCTCTCTTAACATTTACATACAATTAGTTTAAGTTTATTTTGTCATGCGTCATTTTGTCTGACAATGAACAACAAAAGCTGATGGTTACAGACCAGAAGTTTAGCTGAAACACCATGGTGACGTCAGCTCTGTGTCTGTGCTCTCCGAATATAGCGTCTATGCTATGTACGGACATTCCAAATTAGCTTTAGCTATAAATGCTGCATTGGTTCACCTGTTGATTGTGACCCTATGAAATAAACCTAAAATAATAATTCATAAATAACAGCCTTTGTTCTATTAGAAAGGGATAACAACAATCAACTGTATTCCTAGGAAACAAATGACCCATGTCAGACTGTACAACGAACAATCTCTTCTTAGACTTAATTCTTGCATCTTTATTATGCTAAAGTTAGAGAAGAGATGAGAACTTGTGATGCAACACTGAAATTCCCCCACTGTGGTACAAATAAAGGATCTTCATCTTAACCTTTTTCTTTTGGTGGAGCCATTGACTGAAAAAATATCCTAATCTTCTGTCGTTCTGTGTTCTCTCTCAGATTGCAGACCGCCTTATCCAACAGCAGAGGAAATGAAGAGAAATACCAAGCCAGCCACCCCAACCTGAGGAAGCTGGAGACTGAAGGTGGGTTTGAATGTTTAGAATTATGGAGTATTATCGATGTATGAAGGGTCCATCTTCTTCTGTTTTCTCCTCCACAGGGTTCGGAGCTGCTGCTTCCAATGACGGTTCGTACGGACAAAACGGATATTCTAAAAACAGAGTCCTCCGAGACGCTCACCAAACCCTAGACAACAATCTCGGTATGTTTTTTCTCACGCTGCTTGTTCTCTCTGCTACAATGCTAATCTTAATATGTTTACTATATTGCTAATCTTTTCTGATGACAACCAGAACATGTTAGTCCCGTATGAACCAACTCAGACTTTGAAGAGCACAGGGACTGGAAACTAAACATGGGGAGGCAGTATTTCAGATTTATGCAGCTAAAATCCAGAACAGTCTTCCTGAAAATGTGAGACAGGCTTCTACTTCTCGACATTGTTCAAATCCAGGTTGAAAACTGTTCAGTATAGCTGTGCATACAACTCTTTTTAATGCACTGTGATTACATGCCGTGGCTGAGTGGTTAACACACTCGCGTCTCAAAGGAAGGGCTTTTCTGAGTGGAGTTTGCATGTTCTGCCTGTGTCTGCGTAGGTTGGATGCTCTGGTTTCCCCTACCTTTAAAAACATGTACAATAGCTCCCCTCTCTCTGGAATCTCAGTGGGACTTTCCTGGATTGAAATTCCTTGTGTGATATTTTTGTTAAGCACTTTGAGTTGCCTTGTGTATGAGTTGTGCTATATAAATAAACTTGCCTTGCCTTTCCATAGATGACATGTCGGTCGGTCTCCAAAGGCTCAAAAGTCTGGGTCTGGGTCTGCAGTCTGAAATCGACAACCAAGACGCCTCCATCGATTCTCTGATGAACAAGGTCGACAAGATGGACTCGAGAATCCACAACATGGACCAACAGATGAAAAGACTGAAGTGAAAACGACTCCTGAACTTTTCCAGCTCCAGTCTCTCTCACTTCGAAGCCGTTATGTTACACAAAGAAGACATGTTTTAGTGTAATTCTTATCGTGTGTGTGCTGTTATGGCCGAGGCTGTTGTGCCATTCACATAAACACACATTGCCTTAATACAAACGCGTCTGAATGGCCGTAGTTTGGCGAAAGGTTTTGTCAGAAATCAACCGATCACTAAGAAACGCCTCTCGTGTCCTTTTATCGTGTTTGTCAATTCAATGTTTTGCTATTTTCTTTTGTTTTAATCGGAACGACACCAAACATGCTTTTAATGTGACCGCTTTTGTTCCAGCGCTCTGTAAAAACGATACTATGAAATACAATGTAAGTAAACGAGTACAATAAAACACATTTTGGTTTGTGTATGAATGGGGTTTCTCAGGGAATTACTGAAGCAAGTTATTCAAAACTTTAACACTGGGACATGTCTGGATAGGAGTCGAGTCTGAATCAAACGGTCCAAACACAGGGAATGCAACAATAAAAAACGACAGTCGGTCTGTGAAAGGAGAACAGACGGTCTGTGGTGTTTTCTGTAGGTCTCGCTAATAATCCTTCAAATTGTATTTATTTTCTTATTCCCATTCAAAACATAAAGTGCTTTACAGTTTGGCTGAAAACAGTTTGTCCATGACCCATCCACAGAGCAGACTGTCTTCTTTTCTCTCTTTCTGTCTCTCTTCCTCCCTTTCTGTCTCTCTCTGCCTGTCTTTCTCTCTCCGTCTCTCTCTCCCTCTTTCTCTGTCTCTCCCTCGGTCACTCTCTCCCTGTCTCCTCCCTCCTTCTCTGTCTCTCTCTCCCTCCCTTTCTGTCTTTCTCTCTCTGCCTCTGTCTCTCTTCCTCTGTCTCTCTCTAACTCAGTTTCTGACTCTGTCTCTCTCCCTTTCTCTCCCTCCCTCTCTCCCTCCCTCTATCTGTCTCTCTCTAACTCCCTTTCTGCCTCTGCCTTCTCTCCCTCTCTCTTTCTGACTCTCCTTCTCTTCCTCTCTCTCTCTTCTTCTCTGACTCTCTCGCCCTCCCTCTCTTCCTCTCTATCATATCTTTCTCACATACACACACACACATCAAATGAGTAAATAGGTAAAACCATGATAATCCATAGTGTGCTGTGTCTATATACTTTCCCACCACACGATGTCGCCAAACTCACACGGACCTGTTGAACGCGTGTTGACTGCTCCAAACCGACTTGTTTACCGTGACTGAGGAGAAAGGGAGACTGAGAATGCCCTTCAGGTGAAATGAGGCACATCCCTGCAGACAACCCGGTGACTGTTGCTTTCATTGGACCTGGTCTGTTTTCCTCTCTTGAGCCTCCTCTGGGTCCAGACCGGTCCAGACCAGTCCAGCTGTGTTGACGCTCAGGTGAGGTCTCTGCGGTCCATTCATTATCATTCCTCGGCTCTGCACCAGCTGCTGTCCCGGGCCCCAAAAGCTCTCATTAGGACGCGCTCGGCTAATTCTACACTCGTCTCTGGTGCAATATACAGAGAGGGGTGTGCATAACAGACAGCATTTATTATTTAACAGCAGAACTCTCAGAGCAGTCAATTTGACGGCTTTTTGTTTTGGAAGTGTAATTACTTTTTTGAACAAAACTCTCAGGTCTTATTTGACGAGCATGTATCACCAGAATGTTTTGATGATTCACTCGGAAGTAAAAAATAAATAAATCCTATTAGTAAGTTTTTGGTCTGTACAGCGTTGGGACTTTTTCTGTCTCTATATATTGTTTATGTCAATGTTATTTATTTATTATGTTCATGAAATCATCTCGATACAAGACTGGTCCTAGCCGCTCGTTACCATAGCAACACACTGTTTACTTGTGGCAGTTAGCATTTTATTAAACAGTTTTTCATCTAGCATATACAAGAATTAAAAACTGTAAAAACTAAATCTAAAAAACGATATAAATTTTCACTCATTTAATTAAAAGCAAAAACTTTCTTTTCTTTTCCGAACTCCATTCATTTGGGAACCTTCATATTGACTGCTCTGGGAGTTCTGGTAGCTACAGAATTCTGGGAGTTTTAAGATAAAACAGTTGGAACTCAAGCTGGACTTTACCTATTTTTCTAACCACAAAATATTGAATTGTGTAATAAAACCAAGTGGGTGGCAGTTTTAATGATGTAAAAAGGTCGTATCAAATTATAACAACAAGAATCATAGAAAGCTCTAAACTAGACTTTTTGAGCTCTGACACAAAAGGTTACTGAACTAGAGGAGTTTATATTTCAATGGAAGTCAATGGGAGCCAGAGAGAGTCTGAGCAAAACTTTGTTCATGAGCACTTTCCTATTGGGCTTCATTGAGCTAGCGGAGTTAAGGACACTGTTACAACACACACCATAAAACTAAAGGCGAATAAAAAATAAATAAAACTCAACAAAATAATTAAAAAGAAATAAGAATAACTTTGTAACAGTTTTTTCATTATGCTAATGCTAGTTGTGATGTTAGCATGTGTGGTACCACCGGGAGCTACTATGGTCTGGACTATGGCCTGGACCAGCTGCTAGTCCAAAGTAAACAGTGACCAGTCAATGACAAAGGACCAGGAATGCCCTTTTTCAGCAGCAGTGATCCCAGAACACACCGGACACAGAGGCCGCATCCTCCATCCTGCCTGCTGCTGTCAGACTGTACGACGAACAATGAAGACTGAAGAACTGTTTGATCTGTTGCTGAGGAATTTCACGTTTATTGTGAAGTCCTCCGAGACCGCTGCTGTCAGGATTCTCTCAGATGAGCTGGAAGAAATGTGCGTGGAGAGGGAAATCTGGGCGTCTCATGGTTTGACAGCTGCCCCCGCGACCCGGCAACGGATAAAGCGGAAGAAAATCGATGGATCAATTATTATTATTATTTGATGTAATGATCATATACAGAAAGTAATAACAAATCTGCTCATTTTTGCTTCTGGATGTTATTTTAGCGCAATATAAAAAAAACAATACAAAGTTGGAGCCATCAGAAGCTAAGCTGGCTAGGCCCTGGTTAATACAAGGATGGGAGACCTAAAAAAAAAACACAGCAGGGAGATTGTGGAAAGGGCTGTCCTTGTGCCCCGAGGCAAGACACTTCTCCCACATTTACCATAACAGTCACTTTCTGCCTTGTAATAACACTTGCTTGAGTCAATACATTTCCAAACATTCTTCTGTTTTTTATTGTGAGTTACATGAGAAAACATGTAACTGTCAAATGACACAAATACCGGTTTTTACACACGAGGTAAAGTCTTTAAGCTTGTCCGCACATTCCCCACCGACGCGTGTTACATCATAAAACGTCCCCTAATGGTAGCAAAGTCACGCGAAACACAAGATTACACATATTAGCTGCTTGTCGTCATTCAGTTTACACTCTGGAAAGCATGCGAAGAATGGACGGCTTTGCTAACTGCTAAATGCTAACGCTCATGTGGCTGTTTTTTGCGAGAACTGAAAGATTTTATCATAATGCATCGTGGTTATTTATTGTGTTAATCCTTTGTGTGATTTTAATTTCTATATTTTTAAAGGTGATTTTGGAGTTTATGATTTCTGTGGTGATTTTTGCCTTGTGTGTTGTGTACAAATAAAGATTTATTGATTGAATTATTATGACTTATCTATGCACCTTACCGTCGCTGTGTGAAGGATCAGCTGCTGTCAGACTGTACAATGAGAACTACTGATCACCCTAGACATGTGCTAATCTACTCTGATCATTTCTTTTAGTTTTTTTTTTCTTTGGCCATATGAATATCAAATCTTGAGAAAAAATAACTAAAAATTGTATGTATTAAGATATTTTGTGCTACATAATGCCTCAGTGAAAGACTTATCCTGCTAGCTAACACACTTCTAGCTGTTACCACTTACAATGCTAATATGTAGCACAAAACCAATCAAGTGTTTTACTAGTAACTTTACCTGCGAGTATGTCCTCATGTGGTTATACCTGCAGGAGAAAGCCAGATGCTATGAACCTTCTGAAGCTAAGCAGGACAGGGCCTGGTTAGTACTGTGATGGGAGACCTCCGGGAACACTAAATGCGACAGTGGGGCGGCTGCTGCTGTAAAGTGCCACGCTGTCGTTGTGTCCGTAGGCAAGACACTTCCCCCACTTTGTCTAGAATGAGTCTTGAGGCAGGTGACATGTGAAGCGTCTTTGAGTGTCCTGAAAAGCTCTATATAAAAACAATGCATTATTATTATCTGTTTTTCAGTTCATATTTTCTGCTGCGGAAGTTCAATACCAACCAACTGTAAATGTGAAACCTCGTGACTGCTCCTGACTATAGTGTATATTATTTATTTTATTATCATTATCTTGACTAATAGATTGTGTTTGAAGGTCCAAGGACAATGGTGATGATCCAGGACATTCCACATTCACACAACATTTATGGACCATTGTCTCTATTCGTATAAAACGTGCACAACTCTGACATTGAAATTTAAACAGAAGCTCTGACATAAAACTGCACAAAAACAACACCACGAGGAGGATTCATTATTCCGTTTATTTCTAAATTGCAGTGTACGAAAAAAGGCAACGTCAAGCTACATTTCTGATTATAATAAATAAAACACATGATAAAAAGCTTGTCAAACACACAGTTGGAATGAGGAGGATGCAGAGGGCTTCCCGGGAGCGAGGGGAGACTTTCTTGTTAAGTGATAAAGAGTTTCCTTCCTCTTTCAGACTTACTCAAGCTGTGACACACGGCCGGGCGGGAAATATACAGTAGTCAATATGCAAAGGAAGCTTTCTCACCCATCATCTGTACTTCTGAGCAGCCTTCCTTTGCTTTGACTAATCCCTGTACGACTGAGAGCTTACACAAACTTTTAGTCAATATGGTTGTAATCATATCCTGGGATGATAGTAGTAATCTTTATTTATTTACCGCCTTTTCCCTGCAGAGCTGAGTCTCAAAGCGGTTTACAATTGTTAATTTTGGGCATTAGTCTCTCACTCCACACAGAGATGGGAGCAGGGTCGCCAGTACAGGAGGCGCATGCCAGAACTATTGGACATATTTTTAGTGGTAGGGGAAACCTACGCAGACACGGGGAGAACATGCAAACTCCACTCAGAAAGGCCCTGTTCCGATCGGGATTCAAACCCAGGACCTTCTTGCTGAGAGGTAAGAGTGCTATCCACTCAGCCACCGTGCCGCCATGGACTGTGTAGGAGCGGACTGACAAATGTATGTTAGTTTTAGCCAGCACTGTTAGCTTGAATGAAGAGGCCGATCAGAGCTAGCTTAAATAGTTTTTTGAGATAGAATGTGGAGCCAAATGTATGCATTATTATTGTAGCAATGGGTTTACATAGAACTATTTTATAGCTCTTCCTGCTCCCTTTTGGACATGATTTTTTTTTCATTTATTTCTTGAGGGAACAAATTGTACATACATAGTACACGTGTACGTTTTTATTTTTTATTTTTTATTTTACTTTGTATTGTTCAAATAAAGACTCATTCATTCATTCAACTAATCAGGAGCGACAACAGTCCATCTTAAATCTTTAATTTCAAACTTGTTCAGCAGTGACTAGGACTGGGCTATTATTTTCATTGACACATCGGGATATCACCAGATTGTAGAAGCCCCGACCCAGTTATTTACGTGAATTTGGAAGAAGTAATGTTTTTTGTTTGTTAAAGCTACTTGAGTTAATAAAGTATTTATTTGATGAGCAGAAATATTTATAATAGTTTTTGATATTTTCTTTTTTATTATTTTAAAATCATTACTGGGAAGGGTCCGGGGGCCGCATATAAATGTGAATAGGACTCTATGTGGCCCCATGTTTTGTCGTAGTTATTATATAGACGTTTAATACGACTGTAAAAAGGGGGCTGCTTTCTGCGGATTGAGAAAGGTTAGAGACGCCTGAACTAGAGGAAGCTGATGATCTATATGTAACTTATGCGTCACACACAGTCACTTTTACTCAGGCACAAAACAAGTGTAAAAAAAATCCCAAACTTCTGCACTGGCGCTCGGACAAACACAGCTTTACATTTACAGCACATCAAAATATGAAAAAAATAATAGATCTATTCATTTGTACACTGCATCGCTGGGTTTCCACGTCAGATTAAGAGGTAGATAAGCAAAAGTAATGAGAGAAAGGTTTGGAAACGGCACCGCAAAAGTGACACAAAACATATCTGCTTACAATAGGTCATTTTTATTGGTTTAATGTGAGGCCATTTTGACTTCCTTAAAGCTGCGGTACCCAACTTTGTGTTTTGCTACAACCCTCTCAGGCCGCAATTAAATAATATTCTACCTAAATCTGATATTTAGGTGGAATTATCATATGGGGTAGTAATATACAATCCTGACTTTTTTTTAACCTTCACAGAAACTGCATTCTGGGATGTTGCAGATTTGCAACGTTGATCCGGAGGAGTTATAATCTACATATAAACTAATTTGCCTGTACTGTATCTATATATATTCATCTTATACAGTTTTGGTTTCAAATCATTGGAGGTTGGTAGTGACACTAACTTGAAATTGATTCAGCACTTCTGAGTACAACGGGTCAAGCATATAGATGTGGAGAAGCCTGGAGAGGGTTAATAACACATATCGATTGTCCCAATAGAAGGAGTGAAAGTGAAAGTAAATAAAATAATATTAGGCCACAACATCTGTCTTTATCTTAGAAAACATGTTATATTTTGTGTAGTTGTGATTGGCTGAGGGAGGACCTTTGTGACTTTTCTGTCTGAAAAAGTGACCAAAACATTTATGACGACTAGTCAAAGAAGCAAATGAGCGAGGATCTATGGATGTTACGTTCGAAATTCAAGATTCAGGTTATTTGCCGTTTGCAGTAAAACCACATTGGGATAACTGCACGAGACAACCCCAGTGTGCATAAGCTGAAATGAATATTTTTGATCATTTTTGCAGTGCGTGGCTGTAAAAGGTTATTGCTGTGTGCTTATTCATCGCGGCCTCGGTACAGTACAGTGTGACAGTGGAGGACGCTGGTGTCGTTGCTGGTGTCGTTGCTGGTGTCGTTGCTGGTGTCGTTGCTGGTGTCGTCGCTGGTGTCGTCGCTGGTAAACTCTATAGAAAAGTCTTTTGTTGCTGGTTTTTGTGTGTTTTTCCTCTGGTTTGTTTTTTGTATGAATCAGACTCACACGAAGAGCACGGAGTACGGCGGACAGTGGCAACCCTTGGAGGAAGACGACTCTCGCACCCAGGAGCCATGGCAACCGGAGACCGAAGCCGCCACCCAGAAAGTCCTGCAACCAATCACAGGGGACCAGGATGTAGACGGTTATTTTAGTTTGTGTAAATGTTCTGTCAGAATGATCACCAAAAAACAGAGTATATTTTGTTATTTAAACTGAATGAAGTTGATTTCCTAATTGTGAAAAGAGAGAAGATTGCAAGTCCTTGATTGACAGGTGAGCTCTCTCCCCATTGGTTTAGCCATTCTCCTCCAAATCTTATGCCAGATTTTCTATGTTTGTCTTAACACTTACTGTATATTATAAGTCTACTACAGGAAAAGCTAGTCCAGTCTGATTATATTTTAAACTAAACACATTTGATGTTCACTTTAATGACAATAATCCTGATTCAAGATTGTTCCAGATTTTAGCGATATAAATCTGATGCGCTCCCATGACTCTGGCACCAACAGGAGGCCAGTCCCTGTGCTCCTCAGTTCGTAATATGAAAGAGAATGAAATGGACATACTAGCCAACTTCCTCGGCCATGACATTCGCATCCACAGACAATATTACAGACTACCAGAGGGGACACTGGAGCTGGCCAAAATCAGCAAAGTGTTGATGGCCATGGAGCAGGGAAGAGTGACGGAATTCGAAGGAAAGAGCCTCGACCAGATACAAATTGAGCCTGAAGGTAATTCTTGATATTATTAAAATTGTATTATTTTTATTATCCATTGTGTGTGTGTGTATGTATATATGTGTGTGTGTGTATAATTATGTGTGTGTGTATTACCTGGCCCCCTCCTCCCCGTCCCCTGAGCAGTGGTCAGACTTGGACATGGCGTCGCTCTGACACTCTGAGCACAGGAGCCGCTCTCGCACCAGCTGTGCACTCCACAGCTGCAGCCGACACGCCGCACTGGCCTGCTTCACCCGCAGGTACACACAGTAACTGCACACAGGTACACACAGTCACTGCACACAGGTACACACAGTCACTGCACAGTAGAGCAGGCTTGTATGCAGGACACAGGACAGAAACATAAACTTCAAACCCGTCTGTCTCAAAGCTCCTTTCTTGTGACGCTTTACAACTCAATTTCCCTTGTGGATCAATTAGGTCTGTCTAAGTCTAAGTTCCGACTTCCAACTCGGAAAAATGGGAATGATCTTGGAAAATCGGGCTGAAACTCAGGCTGAGGTCAATGGTCCCTGAGTTCCCGAGTTCACATCAGAGTGAACTGAAAGGGGTTTTATATCACACAGATAGTTTCACATCACAAACTAAACATATTTAATCCAAAGATCAACTGAAAATGACAGAAATATCTAAGATTGTTTATGTATAAGCACTTCATCATGAACGAGCAAAGACAATCCACATCTTTGTATGATTAGTCGCTGCTGCATATGTCACTTTAACTAGATTCACATATTTTTTCCCATAGTAGGTATTATTATCGTACAATACAAAAGTGCGAAATGAGCAAAAATAACTGACTCCAACATTCACTGTGTGTCTGAGGCTAATCTGTCTGTCCCTCGATACGACTTTTAACAATGATTTATTTAGTATTTTTCGAAAAAACTCCTCATGCTTTCCCTGTAGCAGCCAATCAAAACACAGTGACTAACTCAAACCAGGAAGCGTCCAAGTCAAAGTTGTGTCCTTGATGACTCACGGGAGACAAAACAAAAGTCTCTCAGACTCGAGCTGCATCTGAAGGTTAACGTCAACACAGCTGTTTGTCACCGCGGCCCATAATAAAGAATATACACCGGTCCTTTTTGCATTATATCATGTTAGCATTAGCATTAGCATTAGTAGCATTCACACAGCTTTGTTAATATAACATATAAGCAGTAAAGCTGGGGGATGTAACTTTTCATAAATACTATATGTTTGTCGCAACAGAAAGAGTCTGGTAAAAGAATAAAGTTGTAGAATAATCAGACCAGTTTTTAGAAAACTATTTTTTATTGTTTGTTATTTTTTGCAGACACTCTTTGATGCTTTGAGCTCAGAGCTGATTGGCTGAGTGATGGGGGTCCACTCTATTTCACTTTTTAGTCTGAAAAAGCTGATGTACGTGCTCATAAACTCATACATTGAAATATTATTCTTTCACTCCAAACAAGGTGGTGATAAACTACTACTGTCGCCACAGCTGCCCTGGGGCACTCTGACAGAAGCGAGGCACACACACCAGACATACTCTAGGCAATGTGGGTGAAGTGTCTTGCCTAAGGACACAGCGACAGTTTGGCACTTTACAGCCGCAGCCGCCCCAATGTAGCACGAGGGGTTCCCAGAGGTCCCCCATCACTGTACTAACCAGACCCTGCCTTGTTTAGTCTGATGGAATCTGGTTTTCAAATAGGCGGCGATACAAAAATTCCTAAGTATTATAATATACGTAGTATACAGTACTTTTTTTCTTTATTAATACAAAGAGAGATATTTTATTGTTTTTTTCTTTTAGTATATTGTGCTTTATACATCCTACTGCCTGCCCTGCTGTTCTGTACCTTGCGATACAATATTGAAATTTCACCACTTTGTGACAAATAAAGGCTCTCGTCATCTTCATCTTAATCTAATTAGATAAAATACATAAAACGATATAACGTATGTTCTTGGTGGGATTCTTTGGTGTTTTTCTCCACAGTATAATTCGATTATTTAAAAGTCTTAATCTGATTCTCCAGATGAGCTGCAGTAAAACAAGGACCATCTCCCACTAACATCATGAGTCATTCTCCCCTGACTCTCTGTGATCTCACGTCTCATCAGAGCAGACGAACACGACATGATGTTAACTATACACTGCAAAAAGAGATGGAAAATAAGTCAGAAATTGCCAGAATTTGGCAACGGGACAAAGCAAAATGATCTTGTTTTAAAAAAAATACAAGAAAGGTCTCCCTTGGAATGAGAAAATAAAGCAACAGATTTTGAAATAAGACTAAATGGTTTTGTCTCGTTGAAGAATCTGATTTTAACACAGTCAGAATAAACTCAAATTAAGATGAAAAAAACACTTGATTTAAGCATCTATGACCTCATATTTTTGCAGTGTAATAAACACAAATAATCTTGCCCAAGGACACAACGACAGCAGTCATCAGTGGGAGACTGGGAGTCATGAAGTAGGTCTTGTGGTGGGCCCAAACCCACAACCTTTAGGCTCTATGGTCAATGCTCTCCCAACTGAGCCACTGTCGCCACATTTATGACCTCATATTTTATCATTTTTTTGCAGTGTAATAAACACAATCAAACATGAAGAATGTTTGAATAAACTTCTACAAACACAGATTATCAGTGAAGGTTGGAGCGACCTTGGAAATCAAGGCCTTGATCTGAAGCACTATCTTTAGAAAAGCAAAGTTTATATGTATTTTTGACAAGCCCCGGTGATCCAAGATTGCGCCCCAATTCAAATGAATAGCTTGTGCTCAGTAGCGCATGGGACTTCACGGCGCTAACATATCAGACGAGCTCGGCTATATTTGGGCATCGTCTGGTCCTCCCGGTTCTATGTAGTGTAAATGTAAATGTAAATGTGCACTTTATTGTCCCCGTAGGGAAATTCATCCTCTGCATTTGACCCATCCTGATACCACTCAGGCTCACGTCAGGAGCAGTGGTCGCCGTAGTAACAGCGCCCGGGAACCCATCATGGGAGTGGACGAGCTCCCATGATGCGTTGCGCCAAATACAAATATAATCCAGTTATTATGATAGATCCATGATTTATACCTCTTACTGTTGATAAACTATTACTTAAGCCACAGCTGCCCTGGGGCAAACTGACGCGAGGGAAACTGAACCAAAGTGAAGAAATCTTGTAATTGTAGCCAATATACTATGTTTTATAAATAACCTAAACAACATGTTGTTTCAAGTTTTAGAATTAGTTAGATAATATTGTTTTAAGATTCTTTAAAATGAGGTACAACACGCCGTGGTACTAGGGCGATGTTATTTACCGTTTTCTGTATTACCGGTGTCATTTTGAAGGACGGCCTGAAACTTTGGAAATGTCCAGTTAAATGAATGAGGCCTTCATTAGTCCCACAGTGGAGAAATGGAGTCCAAAAGTGTCCAATTTTGAACTGCAATTGTTTAGCTATTTAAATAATGTTACGGTATTTTTGGTTGTGGCAATAAGATCCAGTAATATTAAACCGCTGTCTGTGACTTTCACAGACAGCGCACAGATGAAAACTCATGGTCATATGACTTCAGGGGCCTCTTACCTGGCCTTCTCCTCCTTCATCATCATGTGGGGCCGTCTCCAGGGGTCCTTGAAGTTTCTTTTGTAGGAATCAGGCAGAATCTTGGCCACCTCTGCAAATTCAAAACAAGAAAATAATGGTATTGATTGATTGAAATGTCCATAAATGTCTTGAAATGTCCTTTAAATCCTGGTTTGTCACTGGGAAAAAAAGTGGGAAACTTGAGATGGGCCGATATTTAGAGACAAAGAAAGATCCAGGACCGGCCGATTGAATCTACAGCCTGTGGTTCTGTTTGGATTGAGGCAAAAACAAGCCAAACGAACCATCTCTGTCTTGTATTTTCAGTGTCTTTCGATTGCTAATGTGTGTTCTCTATAAATGAGTCAAACATGTATGAATCACTGTGGAAACAAGTCTGTAACGGGGGACGAGAAGGGAAAAGAACATGACGTTTTTTGCTCAATTTGTTGTTTGCAGCAGATGTGTGCAGAGGTATTGCTCAAAGTTCAGCCCAGATCCCCTGAGGTTCCAAACACGTCTCTGTGAGGAAATGTTTGCGCAACGAACAGCCTGATCGCATCTCGCTTTCACTGAGGAAATAAGTGTGTGTATGTGTATCAATGTGTGTATCTATCGTAGCCTGTATATAGTTGGACAATGCTAACCCGCTAGCTCAATGAAGTGCTGATATATGTACAGTAAACTCCTCTGGCTCAGTAACGGTCACACTCGCCATTTTTGGTTTAAAAATCTGCTATTTGTGATCCCGGCGTTTATTTATTTTGATATTGTCTTTGTAAATCCAGCTTTGAACAAATTAAGAATGCATGCTTGAACGGCAGACACAGAATATTACGGCAGAAAACTATGGGAAAAATGAGTGAATCTGTTAGCATTAAATCTATTAGCATTAGGCTAATATAGAAATAGTGGTTGTCATGAGCTTGTTACCGTAGCAACCCACTGTTTACTAGCAGCCAGTAGCATTCATTAGCTTCTCAACAAACAGTTTTTTCTGTATTTTTCTGGCTCGAAGGAAGTGCAAGAGATTATTTATTTATTTAGTGTGTTTTTAGTATTATAGATATGATTTGAATTTTGGCACTATTTCCAACATATTTTTGAGTGGAAAACAAAAAGAACTGTGTCTCGAATAGGAACCGGCCCACCAGCCCTGCTTGTCTCTACTCTACTCTACTCTACTCTACTCTACTCTACTCTACTCTACTCTACTCCAACTGGTAATGTTTCCACCAGCCCTGTTTGAGCGGTACCAGATACTTTTTAGTAGAAGCTTGGTTCTGGTTCTATCCAGGCCGAGCCGCTACTGAAGTGTTCTAACTGACAGTGATTGGCCAGAATCCAGCTGGAAGCCATGGTTACCAAGGAATTTCCCTGTGGGTAGGTCAGGATGCAGTACCATATACTGATGTGTAATGGAAACGCAACCAGGTAGAGTAGAGTAGAGTAGGATATAGGGTAGAGCAGAGTAGAGGAGAATAGGGTAGAGTAGAGTAGAGTAGAGGAGAGTAGGGTAGAGTAGAGTAGAGTAGAGGAGAGTAGGGTAGGGTAGAGTAGAGTAGGGTAGAGTAGATTAGAGGAGAGTAGAAGAGAGTAGGGTAGAGTAGGATAGCATAGAGGAGGGTAGAGCAGAGTAGAGTATATGGTAGAGTAGATAAGGGTAGAGTAGAGTAGAGCAGAGCAGAGCAGAGCAGAGTAGAGTAGAGTAGGGTAGAGTAGATTAGAGGAGAGTAGAAGAGAGTAGGGTAGAGTAGGATAGCATAGAGGAGGGTAGAGCAGAGTAGAGTATATGGTAGAGTAGATAAGGGTAGAGTAGAGTAGAGCAGAGCAGAGCAGAGCAGAGCAGAGTAGAGTAGAGTAGGGTAGAGTAGAGTAGAGTAGAGCAGAGCAGAGTATACTCTACCCTACTCGGGTAGTGTAGAGTAGAGTAGAGTAGAGCAGAGCAGAGCAGAGTAGAGTAGAGTAGAGTAGAGTAGGGCAGAGTAGAGTAGGGCAGAGTAGAGTACGGTAGAGTAGAGTAGAGTAGAGTAGAGTAGAGTAGGGCAGAGTAGAGTACGGTAGAGTAGAGTAGAGTAGGGCAGAGTAGAGTACGGTAGAGTAGAGTAGAGTAGGGCAGAGTAGAGTACGGTAGAGTAGAGTAGAGCAAACAAAATGGGTAACATTGTCCATCTGTTTTGTGGATTGTGATCTGATGAAGTTTCTGAGACACTATGACAGGGGTGGCCAACCCGCGGCTCGTGAGCCGCATGCGGCTCTTTGGCTGGTTCCGTGCGGCTCTCGGGCTTTCACTCGACAAGCGTCAAAAACGCCTCGTTGGTGGCGCTGCCTTTCATTCCATATGTAGTTCTGACCAATAGTAAAGGCCGACTTCACTCCACTAGCCAGGCCACCAAAACAATCTGACGTCGGCGAACGTCAATTCTGGTTGGTCAGATGCGCTGTCAATCACTCTGCAGCTGCTACCTCAGCTGTAGCAAATATCATAACAAACAACACGTTGCCTCGAACCATGACGTCCGTACGGAAAACAATTCCTTGGTCGCTGGATGAGGGCAACACCTTCCTCAGTTTGAGGAGAGGACACCAGCCTGATCTCGCTGGTTCCACCAGAAACCAGAAGGTGTTTGTGGAGCTAGCACTAAGGACGGAGCAGAATGATTCCCACAAACATGACAATGCAGAGAAAAGTTAAAAAGCTTAAAAGTGACAACCGTGAAATGAAAGATCGCAGCAGCAGAAGTAGAGGCAGACCCGAAAAGTCTGGAGGTGGTTTGACCAAATGGATTACATTTACGGACATCGGCTAACACCGGCTAACATGCTAAAACCAGCTAACAACAACTAGCATTACACCAGGAGATAAGCCAACTCTGCCTGGTGAGTGTCTGTCTTCAATCAAATGCAAAAGTATCTGGTCTTATACTGAGCATGTGTCTGTGGTTCTAAATCAGCTAAAGTGGTGTTGGTGTTATGTGTCAAATCTATATCTTTTACTAAAGACAGTTGTGTTTCTGCTGAACACTGGGTTGAAACTTGATTTTTTTTTCTTGGTTAGAGATTGAAAGCATTCATTTCGGAATCATAATTGATGTTCGCTGACGTGAAATTGTTCTGGTATCGACTCGCCCGGTTAGAACCAGGGCCAAACCATTAATAAAAAGTACCGGGGAGCGGTAGAAGCGCCCGCAAACCGGGGAGAGTCGAGTCCAGCCCTTTAGTGCTGTACGAGTCAATTTCTGTCATTATCATGTTGATGACATTTACAATAAATCTGTCTGAGCAGAGCACACCTCTCTCTGCTCAGACAGATTGCATGTGTGTGCGCGTGTCTGCTCGTGTGCGTGCGTGTGTAAGGGTTGGGGTGATGTTTATGTAGTGCACATTTGTATGATGTGGCTCTTTGCTGTAACACAGTAAAAAAAATTGGCTCTTAGTCTCTGACTGGTTGGCCACCCCTGCACTATGATGTTTTGGAAGTGAGTTTTGTGTATGTGCCTGCTTATCAAAGCCTAAGCAGTGCGGGTCCTGGATAGTTCTGTGATGGGAGCCCTGACCTTTTGCGGAGCTGCAGACGGCGTTGTTCCCGTTGTTCCCGTAGCACCCTCTGCGCTGCTTCAGGTCGGGACACGGCTTTCCTCCGTTTCTGGGAGGAACGGACACTTGGCGACTGCGCTCTGTGCTGCCAACGCCACAGGGGGACGTGCAGGCGGACCACGGCCCCCAGGGGCCCACCTCACAGTCCGAGGCTGTAGCGAGAACCAACATAGACGGATTTACTTATATGGCATAGATGTAAATATTGTTCAAAATGATTCACAAAACAGGAGAGAATGTGTTCAATAATAACAAGTAAAAACACTATTGTACATGTTATTAGGGGTAGGAGAAAACGGAGCACCTGGAGGATACCTACACAGACGTGGGGAGAATATGCAAGGATCAGAAAGCCCAAAACATTGTAAGTGTGAGTTTACTTTTCTATGTAAGTCAATAGAAGCCAGAGCGAGTTGGAGCAAAACTTCCCCATGTGTTTCACTGAGCTAGCGGGTTAGCATCTACAGTCTATTGTTTACAGGTCACAATCAAATATATCCTGTCTAGTCCTTTTTCAGTCATTTTAAGAAAACAGCTAACATGTAGATGGGCTAAAACACAGAAACAGTTACACAAAGGCAAAAGTGACACACATTTTACACTAACAGCAGACAATAACATTCATTGTTCCAGACTTTCTCCTGCAGTGACTCCTTCTCCTAATAGCTCTTAATAAATCTCCATTTGGGGCTTATTCTGCTTCCTGTTTTTTTCATGGTCTTAAACAAACACACATGCACCAGCTCTGGATGCAGCAGCAGAAGCAGCAGCAGCAGTAATCAGGAGAAACTCTGATTAAGGCAATTAGAGGAAGTCCGATGGCCGCGCTGATCAAAGCCCAAAGTCACAAACAATCATTACGCCTGTCGTCCGCCGCAGGCCTGTAATAGCAGTGGACTTTTAACAGGCCACTTTGAGACCGGAACCCGACACTTCATAAACAAAGTGCGAGACTCAAAGGGATTTCCACATGGATGTATAATATTATCTGGATTGGGTGCTGCTGCTTAGACCGGTCTCCACATGGACTGGACGAGGGGCCACCTGAGGCACAGGAGCTAAAACTCACACAGGCTAAAGGAGCTTCACCCATAGACCTCAATGTACGTCTGTGGGAGCGGATCCCCCTCTCATTTTGGTTATTGAGTCGGTCCATGCCGATGCAGGTTCGGTCTAAGGCAGGGATGTCGAGCTCAGGCCCAAACCATGCGTGGAATAAATGAATAATACACAGAATTGTAAAAGTGAAAAGTGCTAAAGGAAAAAAAACTTCCTTATTTACTTTATAACTATTTTAAAAGGGTATATTTTTGGAGAATGTATGCACTTCTGTAACTTTGGAAATGATGCATCACCAGTTTTGGAACAAGTTCAACTGTGGCTCCTGGATATACAGCCTCAGTCCTGGATCTACAGCCTCAGTCCTGGATATACAGCCTCAGTCCTGGATCTACAGCCTCAGTCCTGGATCTACAGCCTCAGTCCTGGATCTACAGCCTCAGTCCTGGATCTACAGCCTCAGTCCTGGATCCATACCCTCAGTCCTGGATCTACAGCCTCAGTCCTGGATCCATACCCTCAGTCCTGGATCTACAGCCTCAGTCCTGGATCTACAGCCTCAGTCCTGGATCCATACCCTCAGACCTGGATCTACAGCCTCAGTCCTGGATCTACAGATTGTCTGTTCAGGAACTATTCATCAAGACCTTTCATAAAGTACATTGAAATGTATTTTTCTTTAAACTTCAAATCGATGTATGTTTATTTTGACTTTTACCATGATTTAACCAAATATTCTGCGTTTATTCCAACTCTGAGAACCGAGCGTGTGATTGATGTCACACTGTGGGTCTCTGTAGCGGACAGTAGACGGAGCCGGTGCCAGAGCGTGGCTTTTGAAGACGCCGCCGCCGCTGTTGCTCTGTGACATCACAAAGCCACTGTGGAATCTGTACATTCCTCTGCATTAGTGCTGCCCACCTGACACTGGCCTTTCCCACACACACACACACACACACGCACACACACGCACACGGACACACAGCACAGACACACACACAAGCACACGGACACACAGCTCAGACACACACACACACACACACACACACACACACACGCACACGGACACACAGCACAGACACGCACACACACGGGCACACATGGACACACACACAGGCAGGCACATACAGTACACACACCGACACAAAACACACAGACATACACATCAACACACACACACGCACACACAAACACACATGCAGAGATATACACACACACATATACAGGCACGCACACACACACAAGGACACTCACACATACACACACAGGCGCGCACGCACACATACATGCACATACACATACAGACACATGCATACACGAACACACACACACCGACACACACATACACACAAGTACACACACACACACACACACTCACTGAGCAGAGCCATCTCCATCTTATCAGCTCTGCCTTTTCCAAAGTCTTTATCAACAGAAGTGTCCTTGGAGCATCTGTGAGGACTGGAAATGTGGGAGAAGCCAGTGGAAAAAATCAACTGCAAATAAAATGCACTAATTTAAGTGAATTTTGAGTCATTTTAACTTTGAAATGTGATCGTGGGAATATTTTCTTTGACGTTTCATGTTTTCCAATGTGAAATAATTGAAAATATATGAATTAACATGTTTTTCAATTAAATTCAATTCCATGTGTTTTTGTTCCAGCCCTAAATCACAACAGCAGTGGTCTCTGAGGACTTTACAAAGTTCTCGAATCAACAAAAACAAATCAGAGAAACAGTTTGAACACAGCCAGTGCAGTAATAACAAACACATAGGAACCACTGTTTCAGAGAGAGGGATGACCACTGTTCATAAATGTTAATAATTGTCCATAAAACAGACTTTAGACAGGTACAGTCAGATCGAACGAAGGAGACGCTTATTTTTTTACCAGATCGACCAGTTTTCTTTCCACCGTGGAATTCTAATCCACTGTCACTTTTCTCTTGCCCTTTAAACAAACCCTCGCTCCCTCCTTCCCCACAGAGGCTTAGATCTGTGCATCGGCCATAAGCCTCAGAGTCAGAGGCTAATTGCTGAAGTGGAGTCTGTGCCACCGGTGTAGAGGCACCACCCATGAGGACCCCACCCACCACGAGGCCCTCACCCTCCACGCTGCCTCTGACCCAAGAACAAGGATCACATGTGACTAGCATTGAGCTTTAACTTGAGCTTGAGTTTGGTGTGTGTGTGTGTGTGTGTGTGTGTGTGTGGTCAGAGGGGCCTGGCTTCTGTCAGTGTGCCCCAGGGCAGCTGTGGCTACAGTTGTAGTTTATCACCACCGTGTACGGAAGTGAATGAATAATAGCATGTGAAGCATCTTTGAGCATCAAAAAGAGCCCTGTGTAAAACCGATGCATTATTATTCATATTTAAGAGGCTAATCATGTCGTACCATATCATCTGTTAAATATCCACCAATCAGCTCCTCGTACGGGCAGTTATATCCCATTGATTTGCTGCTCTCTTAGTTGAAAAGCCCCGTTTCCACCAGTTCTCTTCTCTACTCTACTCTACCCTCACTGAGCATTTCCATCAGTGATAATTTTGTAGACAAAATATTAGCGTCATATTTTCATCACAAATATATTTTTTGGGGACGAAAACGTAACAAAAACTGAAATAGAAGTAAATCATTGAGACGGGGACAATGACTAAATTGAGTGACATTTTTGTCCGCGAATAAAAGACGAGACGAAAAGTAGACCATGACGAAATCCAATCAGAAGGGATAGATAAGCGCAATTGAGAAAACAACCAATCGACTGCCGGACTAGATGCGAGGAGTGAACGGAAGCTATTGCTAAGCTAACCACAACACCAGTCACGTAAGCTTGTAAAGTGTCCATCAGTGATGAAAAGAACAAGAATATGTCCACGGCTGGGAAAAAAAGAAGAGAATATCTGTGGGCACTTTTTACATTTGACAAAGAAGAAAACAAGAGATGGTAATATGAAGCTCGGTGAAGCAAGATGAAGCCCCGTGAAGCAAGATGAAGCCCCGTGAAGCAAGATGAAGCCCCGTGAAGCAAGATAAAGCCCCGTGAAGCAAGATGAAGCCCCGTGAAGAGGCATCGCAGCATTAACATGGTTGGAAGCTCCGAGGTGATTCATTTGCTATACCGCCATATGAAGCTTAAGCGCAAATTCAGACTGGGAAGACCTGCATGCTGCAGTTCTCACCTCACACAGTTCTGCCAGCCTCGAGCCACAGCCAATCGCACAGCTCGGCCAGCCCCCCTGCCAACCACTGACAACAAAGCCGGAAGTTTAAAAGCAGCCACTTCCTACTAACCAGCCCTTCCGGAAGCTCTTAACACCCACCACCTCCCCAGCACCTCCTCGTGCTCCTGCTCTGGCTCCTGCTCCGCCTGCGCCCCATTCACACCACGCTTCTAGCCACCACCAGTGCTTGACCCTGGGGGGTCTGAGATCATCTCAGCACCAGTGATCTACCCTCTCCAAGTGTCACTGCCGGGGTCAATGCGCCAAACATTAAATCTTTCTAAATGCATTAACGTGTCTGTCTTGGTCTCTCCAGATTGAACTACAGCCATCAATGTAAAACACTCTTAAGTGCCTACCATCAATGGTGCTTCTGAGACATCTACAGTTGATCTACAATCATATTATATAAAAACAAGATTTCTCCAAGAAAAGTAGAGTAATAGCTACCCGTGTCACGTTTGTCATCGTATGTAGGTAGGATACAGGTAGGATACGGTAACAGGTACAGTAGCGTAATGGAAACACAACCAGGTGGAGTAGGGCCAAGTAGGGCAGAGTAGAGAGTAGAGGAAGGTATAGGGAAGAGTAGAGCAGAGTAGAGCTGGTGGAAATGGGGCTAAAGTGAAGCCTTGTCCACAATCAGAACATTTATCTGGCCTTTTGTTCCAGTCTGATAATAACATTGATGTTTACACACTCACATTCCTTCACTGTCACCACTTCTCCTGTATTTTCTGTTACACACACAGAGAGTGGAGCAGAAACTAATACATAAACTCAAATGAATATTCTTCATATAACCATGTGCTGACTCTAATATAAACATGGACTTTTATCATGTCATTTTTAACAGTTAAAAAATCAATCCCTGACAAATCACAACAAAGTTTGGACATAGCAGCAGATTCATAAAAGCAAGAATGGCCTTTTCGTCCTAAACCCTCAAATAAAACAGACCTGCAGTTTTTCAATCAACGCTAATACCAACCACAAAAACCCAACCGTCCCTTCTGCCTAAATGCTCTGTTTTCCAACTCCATCAATTTGTGTATTTTACTGGGATATAGCTACAGACAGTAAGCAGAGATGCATTGAACCAGCATGTATGGAAGTTACACCTGTCCCTGTGATAGAATCAGATTGAAATTTCCCACTTCGGTCAATGTCAACTTTATATTTAAAGCTATGTCATTTATTCATCGCTACTTTTATTCTAAGCCTTGAACCCAGGAGGCAGTTATAATTGATAATAGTAAAGTAACTTCAATTAATTTCAAGTGTTCGTTACTAAATTTGTAGAAGGTTCTGTTAGTAAGACAGTTGTGTAAGGAAGCTATAATACTGCTGAATAACCTGACATGCCTTCGTCAGAGGACAAAGCAAAATTAGTAGGAACAGAAGAATATATATACAAAAGATGGAGACAAGAGGCGAAATCACGAAGCAGGAAGGACCATCAACAGAGACGAGGGGGCCTTCACCTTGGCTCACACTTGGGACCACAGTGCAGCGGGGGGTGGGGGGGTGGGAGGAGGGGGGGGTGGTCAGTCTGACGGATCAGCAGTTCTTGCTTCTTTACAGTTTAGTCCAATTAAAAAAAACAATAATAAGTCGGCCCAATTTTTTGTTCAGTCCAAGCACTGTACTCCTTTGTTCATAAGAAAAACTGAAAGTCAAGTACAAAGAAAACCTCAAATTTATTAAAGATTCCTGCATAATCAAAAATAGCAAAAAATACAATCAGATGAAAAAATATTGTATACAAAACTTTTCTTTCAGTAGGAGACCTTGGTAAAACAGTAGAGCCTAAAAACAGATAGATAGATAGATAGATAGATAGATAGATAGATAGATAGATAGATAGATAGATAGATAGATAGATAGATAGATAGATAGATAGATAAATATAAACATACAGTACATAGATACAGTACAGACCTAAATTTTTGGACACACTTTTTCATTCAATGAGGTTCCTTTCTTTTCATATTGACTGTAGATCCACACCAGGCTGTGTAAGGACTATTTGACCAATGAGGAGAGTGATGGTGCTGGGCCAGATGACCCCGGCCTCCACAGTCACCAGACCTGAACCCAGTCCAGATGGTTTTGGAGTGAGCTGGACCACAGAGTGAACAAGGGCTATGCATGCCAAGCATCTCTGGGAACTCCTTCAAGACTGTTGAAGACCATTTCAGGTCACTACCTCTTGAAGCTCATCAAGAGAAGGCCAAGAGTGTGTGAAGCAGTAATCAGAGCAAAAGGTGCTTCTTTGAGGAACCTAGAATATACAACATATTTTCTTCATAGTTTTGTTTCCTTCAGTGTGAATCTACAGTTTTCATCATCATGAAAATAAAAAACTGAGAAGGTGTGTCCAAACTTTTGGTCTGTACAATCTAGTGTCTCTCTCTAGGCAAAGTATGAGGGCCACTGCTATAAAGTGGACCTCTGTCTGTTTACCTCGACTTGAGTGGAAAAGCTCGTAAAAAGGTCCTTCAGCCTCATACGTTATAAACAGGTCTCCCCAGCTCTTGTGTGGGACTTTTTTCATATCGGACACAGCAGATCTCAGTAGGCTGTTAATAGCGGTGACGGGAGTCTCTCTAAGCCCTAATAACAGGCCACAGATAAACGTTTCCTGTATGGACGCATTAGCGAGAGACCAGCACAAAGACACCGATCAAAAGATTTCTGATGTAGACTGAAGATTTTGATTTGCAAATGCTCTATCTTCAAAGACTGATCATCAGCCAGACTCCGTATTCTGAAAGGGACGCACATTGCCAGGTCAACGCTGAGGTCTGGAACGAGATTTGAACCAAAAGCTGTATATTAGGAGAGCTGAGGTCACCATAGTGTTAGCCTTAGTTCAGAAGAAGCTAATTTTAACATATGCTAGCTCTAGCAAGTTTCCTTATATGGGCATTTGTTCTGACAGGGCTAGGGTTGCGTTGAAACAGAGGTAGTGGCTGACGTCGTTGCTAAGGCAAGCTGGAGTTTGGTTTGATTGGTCCATCTTTGTGGCTCATCTGGATTTACAAAATAAAAATAAAAAACAGGATCACGGAGAGCGCTAAGGACGTTTTTGTGTGTGTGTGTGCATGTGTGTATGTATGTGTGTGTGTGTGTGTACGTGCATCTATGTGTGTGTATACGTTTGTGTATGTGATTGTGTAAGTGTGTGTGTGTTTGCATGTATGTGGTTGTGTAAGTGTGTGTGTATGTGCATCTACTGTATGTGTGTGTATGTGATTGCGTAAGTGTGTGTGTGTTTGCGTTTATGTGGTTGTGTAAGTGTGTGTGTGTGTGTATCTAATGTATGTGTGTGTATGCGTTTGTGTAAGTGTGTGTGTGATTGCGTGTATGTGCTTATGTAAGTGTGTGTGTATGTGTATCTAATGTATGTGTGTGTATGCGTTTGTGTGTACGTGTTTGTGTTTGTGCACATGTGTGAGTGTGTTTGTATGTGCGTGTGTAAGTGTGTGTACGTGCATCTACGTGTGTGTGTGTGGATGCATGTGTGTGTACGTATTTGTGTGTGTGTGCTACATGTGTTGTCTTGAATGAATGAGAGCTGAATTATCTGTATATTTCTGTTTTTTTAAGTATTTTATTCCATTAAACGTGTTAAACCTTTATATTGGAAAACGTAAAATGACTTCCCAAGTTCCACCTGCTCCACAAAGAACTCCAGGAGCACTGAGGATGACGGTACAGGTCCAGGTCTTTGTCGTCGACATGTGTAATGGAAGTGGGAGACACTGCCCAGAGCGGATCTGCTCCTGATAAAAAGTTGTTTATTGTGTCTTTGTGACTGATGTGAGAAAGTCCTGGGTTTAGACCAGACTCTGGTCCCAGAGACCGCAGGGAGAGCAGGAACAGGAACATCATAGATTCAAGATTTATTTTTCATTCTTCTAATTTATGTCTTATTTATATCTATCCACACACACTTCCTCTTGCTCATCTGGGGGAATCCCAAGGAATCCCACAGACAAACGTGTCCTGGGTCTTCCCCGGGGTCTCCTCCTGGTGGGACATGCCTAGAGCATCCCAAACAGACGGCTGAGCACCTGCACTGTCTCCTCTCGACGTTGAGAGGCAGCGGCTCTACTCCGAGCTTCTTTCTCTTTCCTTAACTTTGCGGAGGAAAAAGTATTGTCTCTCATCCAAACACTAATCAGCCCCTATACTGCTTAGCTTCTGAGAACAGACATTTGGCAAATCATTTTGGCACAAAGTACATAATATATACATATGCATTGTCAAACATGGCCGCGGGCCTCTGGACACAGAAACAAAAATACATTAAAAAAATCTCAATAATGGTTGGAATTGAGTGGGGGCGGGTCCTGGCTCAAAAGTGGCCAATATGACAGGCGCTGACATTCTGCAATACCACACCAGGCCAGAGGGCTGGACCAGAAGGGGAATTATTCATTGCAAATGTACGTATCTTCTTAACTCTCAAAAACGTCTTTACAGGATGGTCCAAAGGTTGGCTCTTGGCCCAAAGCTCCGTTCCACATGTGTCAATAATCAGGGGAAAGAATTTTTTTGGACCAGTCTAGTTTACTCGCTGTGAATTTTTGAAGTCACTCGTTTAAATGAATGGAGCTCGTGCAGCTGATGCATGCGCAGAGGCCATTTTGAATCACTCCATGAAAGCCCAATTTTTGGCCCATTAGTTAGAACGGCGGAGATAGGCGTGACTACGTCCGTTAATATTTACAGTCTATGGTTTCATCCTTGCATTTACTGTTATGTTTGACTAAAATCTGCTCCACACTGATTTACATATGACGTATCTATTACTTATCCTTCCTCTATCACACAGGAACAGTCTTTCAATCTCCACTGAGGACAAATGCCCACAAACAATAAACTAAAGTATCAGCATCGTTCTGACTTTTCCAACACAAAACGTTGTCCTTTTAACCCTGACCAATGCCATCTAACTCGGGTCTTTCACATTCTCTCACAATTTTCCACTTTTCTGTTTCTAAAGAACTCTTGATAATCTTGGATGTGGTGAGTTTCTTTATATGGCACACGTTCTTCTCTCTGGACATTTTTATAAACTCATGCCGTCCCCTTTAACGTAAGTACAACTGTAATCTCTGCTCTTCCAAAACGCTCCTAAATAGAAGGAAGAGGAGGTCTTTGAACGCGTCACAGCAGCTGCTTGTTACTGCACTTAGAATAAAAGGAGACAGACTATTAACGGACTTACTTCACCTAAAACAACCGCCACTCGTGCTGTAATCCTGACCTTGTTTGGGTTGGGTCACTCCATCCTCCCGTCGGCTAAATATAGCAGCAGACAAGATAGTGACAAGAAGAGAGACATCTGGATCTCAGCTCTTTCTAAATAATGTCCACGGAGCTCTTCTCTGTTTGACTGAGTATCGGCTCGTGTTATTGGAGTACTTCAAACAAACATACCCTGGTGTCATAGTGTACTCTGCTTTTACATCCTGGAAGTGGGACGTCATCCGGTTCCTTGGAAATAGAAAGTCAAGGGTGCTACGGTTGAGAAGTTTCAAGGGTCATACACAGTAGATACACATACAAAAGTGATGAGAAATAAGTCAGAAATTGCTTAAATTTGACAAAATGTGTCTCAATCTGAGCACATTTTGATTGCTGTAAAAAAGATTTGACAATGGGACAAGCAGTAGTTCTTGAAATAACAATAAATAGCTTTGTCCCAATGGAGAATCTTCTTTAAAAAAAACACTCGATTCAAGCTAGTATTACCTCAGACTTTATCATTTTTTACAGTGTAAGTCTTGGAAAAGCAATGATCACATTCAATTTCTGTCATGTAAGAGATACTTTACGACAGTAGTCTCACGTGCCGTAAATCACATCTGGCCTGGTTACCGGGGTAACTCCCGCGATGACACTATATACCTCTTGTTGTTAACCTGCATGTTGATTATGCTAGTTCCGAACCCGTAGTAAAAGCCTTGCACTACGCACGACGTTTTGTGTGGACATTCAATTACTTTACATGGTGTCAGAAGCTGGTGACGGACGTACGGCTTCAGGAAAATGGCCAAGTTTAATCCACCGGAGAGTTTCCCGTTCGACCGCCCGACTGAATGGAGCGATTGGAAGCAACGTTTCCAGCGTTTTCGCGTCGCTACGAAGCTGAACAAGGAGGACGGTGAGGTCCAAGTCAGCTCATTGATATACGCAATGGGCCCGGAGGCTGAAAACATTTTTAAAGCATTCACTTTTGCGGAGGACGCCGATAAAAAAAAGTTTGACGTCGTGTTAGGAAAATACGATGAATACTTCTACCCCAAAAGGAATGTTATTCACGAGCGCGCATGTTTCCACCAGAGGGTGCAGCGGCACGGTGAGAAAGCTGAAATGTTTATCAGGGCTCTTTATGAACTATCGGAACATTGTGACTTTGGGGCACAGAGAGAGGAGCACATCAGAGACCGTATAGTGGTGGGAATTAGCGACAAGGAGATGTCTCGTAAACTGCAGTTGGAGACGCAGCTTACATTATCCCAAACTATTCAGGCCGTGCGCCAGTCCGAGGAGGTGACCAGGCAGGTGAACCAGCAGGGCGAGGCGTGCGCAGCGGTGCAGGAGGTCTCACATGCAAAATCTCCATACAGAGGAAAGCAGCAGTGGAAAAATAAAAAGAGAGAAAGTGGTGAACCAAAATGTGGAAGATGTGGCAAACTAAAGCACAGAGACCAGGATAAGTGTCCAGCCAATAAATCAACTTGCAACAAATGCAAGAAAGTGGGCCACTGGGAAAGGATGTGCCACAGTAAGTCAGTCAGAGAAGTGACAGACGCATCTACTGTTTCTCAGACGCCATATTTCCTAGGTGCCGTCACAGACACTAAGAGAGAGAGTGATCAATGGACAGTTGAAATTGTGATTGGCGCAACACCGGTTAAATTTAAAATCGACACAGGGGCAGATTTAAACGTGATGGAGAAAGAGACATTCAACAAGTTAGTCCCTGAGCAAAAACTGGTGCAGTCAAACATTCCACCAATGAACAGCCCCGGTGGTCAGCTAAGTTGCATGGGGAAATTTCAGGCGACTGCAAAATACAAGGAAAAGCACTACTCATTCCCAGTTTATGTGATCCACAGCCAGACAGCTAATAATTTGCTAGGCAAAGATACAGCATGTGCAATGGGACTAGTCAAACGCATTGAGGAAGTGCACAAAGCATTTGGTGAGCACGGGACTCTCAACACCGAGCCCGTCAAAATACGTCTAAAAGAGAACACAGAGCCATATGCAGTACACACAGCGCGAAGAGTTCCCCTGCCTCTCTTAGAGAAAGTAAAAGAGGAAATACTGCGCATGGAGGAGAACGGAGTCATTGAAAAAGTGACTGAACCGACCGACTGGTGCGCACCCATGGTGCCAGTCCCAAGACGAACCGGCAAAGTGCGCATCTGTGTAGATCTGAAAAGGTTAAACGAGGCTGTGAAGAGGGAGAGATATGTTCTCCCAACTGCAGAGGAAATCACTGCAAAACTGAGTGGCGCCACCATGTTTACATCCCTGGATGCGGCCTCAGGGTTTTGGCAGATACCTCTTCACCCGGAAAGCAGTAAGTTGACTACATTCATTACACCTTTCGGGAGATACGCATTCAAACGTCTCCCTTTTGGTATCACGAGTGCTCCGGAAATCTTCCAGAGAAAGATGGCAGAGACCCTGAGTGATCTTGACGGAGTGGCCATCTACATGGACGATGTACTGGTGTACGGCGACACAGCAGAACAGCATGACCAGCGCCTAAACAAAGTACTGGAGAGAATCGAGTCGGCAGGCTTGAAGTTGAATAAAGACAAGTGCGTGTTCAGACGGAACCAACTTCACTTCCTGGGCCAGGTGATTGACAAGTCAGGAGTAAAGCCCGACCCTGACAAGGTAAAAGCTATTAAAGAGCTGCCAGAACCACAGACTGTCCAGGATCTGAAACGGGTCTTGGGCATGTTCACATACTTGGGAAAGTATATTCCACATCTGTCAACAGTGGGCCAGCCTTTATACGAACTGTTGAGATCCAAGACTACATGGACGTGGGACCACCCACAGAAGCAGGCGTTTCAGCGCATCAAAGACATCCTGTCTACGTCTCCTGTTCTGAAGTTCTATGATGTGAACCGACCTACAGCTGTATCAGCCGATGCTAGCAGCTATGGCATTGGAGGCGTGCTGCTACAACTACACGATGGGGACTGGAAACCGGTTGCGTATTGTTCTCGCCGCTTATCCGACGCCGAAACCAGATATGCCCAGATAGAAAAAGAATGTCTGGCAAGCGTTTGGGCATGTGAGAGGTTCGAGAAGTACCTGGTCGGGCTGGAGAACTTCAAGTTGGTCACTGACCACAAACCTTTGGTGCCGCTGATGAATAAAAAGGATCTGGACAATGTCCCAAAACGTTGCCAAAGACTGTTGATGAGGCTTATGCGGTTCAAGCCTACGGCTGAATATGCACCAGGCAAGACTCTCACTGTAGCCGACACGCTCTCTCGCAGCCCAGTACAGTGCACAACAGAGGCAAGTGACACACATTCAGATGTAGAGTGTTACATTGCAGCGGTTATCAGCAGCATGCCAGCCACACCACAAAGACTGGAGACCATAAGGCTAGCCACTGCAGCTGACAGTAACTTGCAGATGATACTGCAGTACATTAAGTCAGGTTGGCCAGAATATGTAGGAAATGTTCCTATTGCCATCAGAGACTTTTTCCCAGTCAGAAGCGAATTGTCAGAGTACAACGGGATCATCACAAGAGGCTGTCGCATGCTGATTCCGTCTACTTTGAGAGCTGACATCCTGGATCGGATCCATGACGGACATCAAGGTCTGACCAAATGCAGGGAGCGGGCTAATGAATCTGTGTGGTGGCTTGGCATTTCTACTGACATCAAACTGAAAGTTGAATCCTGTCAAACCTGCCGTGAGATGAAGCACACACAGCGAAGGGAGCCCCTCATCTCAACCATTCTTCCTGACAGGCCCTGGCAAAGACTTGCAATCGACCTGTGTGATTATAACAGGCACGCTTACCTGGTAGTGTCAGATTACTTCTCCAGATTTATCGAGATACTCCACATGCCAACAACTACTGCCTCACAGGTGGTGCAGAAGTTGAAAACACTTTTTGCACGCTATGGCTGCCCGGACCAGGTCGTTTCGGACAACGGGCCCCAGTTTGCATGTACGGAGTTTGGGGACTTTGCCCGTGACTTTGACTTCGAACACATTACCTCGAGTCCGCATAACCCCCAGGCGAACGGACAAGCGGAAAGAGGAGTACAAATTGCAAAGAGGATTCTGATGCAGAAAGACCCTTTACTCGCTCTCATGTGTTACCGCTCTACCCCGTGCGCCACCACAGGTGTAAGCCCAGCTGAATTGCTCATGGGGAGAAGGATTAAAACTACACTTCCGACGCTTGAGTCAAACCTCCAACCCCAATGGCCTGATCTACAAGCAGTCAGGAGTAAGGATGCAAGGGAGAAACAGAAGCAAGCCTTCTATTTCAATCAGCGCCATGGTACAAAACTCCTGCCACCTCTGAAACCGGGCGATTCTGTTCTCTCCAAGTTGGACCATCAGAATGTTTGGGGATCACCCGCTGTTGTTGCTGGTGACAGCACTACCCCGAGATCTTATGTCATCGAGACGCAAAAAGGGGCAACTCTGAGACGCAACCGTCGCCATCTGCTGTGCGTGCCTGCATCCTCTGTTATCACGCCACCTCCATCACTACAGCAGCCGCAGCCTGATGCTGTCCAACAGGCTGTACCTACCGTTTCTACAGACACTGCGTTGCCTGCTACCCAGCCTTGCCCACCTGATGATGGACTGCTATACACACGGTCTGGTCGGTTATGCAGACCTGTAGAAAGACTGAATCTGTAAGGGTGTACGAAGAACACTGCCCAACACGAAAAAAAAACAATAGAAGAGAAGGAAAGTGTTAAGAATGTTAATTATTTTTGCACTGTTTATATTACTGTTTACATTTTGAAATTCTGTGTTATTGAAACAGCTAATGAAAGAGTTTCTTACAGTATCTTTCACAAGGTTTTGTTTTTGCTACAGAATGTTTAAAAAAAAAAAAAAAAAAAAAAAAAAAATAGAATTGAAAAGGGGAGATGTCATGTAAGAGATACTTTACGACAGTAGTCTCACGTGCCGTAAATCACATCTGGCCTGGTTACCGGGGTAACTCCCGCGATGACAAATAGGCTGTATATATATACCTCTTGTTGTTAACCTGCATGTTGATTATGCTAGTTCCGAACCCGTAGTAAAAGCCTTGCACTACGCACGACGTTTTGTGTGGACATTCAATTACTTTACAATTTCAATACATGCATTTCTCCCAGGACTCCCACATATCTGAAGCAGTCAGTTTTCACGGCTCCAAATTCAAACTAATGAAATTCTACAGTTTTTAGGTTTTCACAATAGTATTAACAAGTACTAAGTCATTCTTCTTTCATCTTTAACACGTGCTGAAACCGATTAATATAAATGAAATACCGCTAAGCAAGTAAACAGTTTGTTGCTATGGTAACTAGCACGCGATGAGCCCGTCTGTCTAGGATTGAGATAATTTCATAAACTTAATAACATAAAAATAAAACTACATTTAGATACAGAAAACAGTCACAGAGTTATGAGAACCAAAAGTGTACATAAGCGGAGTAATTATACTTCCAAAACCAAAAGCCGTCAAATTGACTGCATGCTTTGCGAGTGTGTCCAGCAGTGCGTCAGGTCTTTTACGTCAGAAGTCAGAACTCACCGGACATTTGGCACACTTGTTGATAGTCTTCGCAGCAGTCCCGTGTTTTCTGACAGTACGCGTCGCAGTAGCACACAGACTTCCGCCGAGAGTATTCAGAGCACTCGTTATTCCTCCCGGTGCAGCAGGCGGCCCCGCTCCGCTCCCGGCAGCCAGCCTCCGCGGGGGGAAGCATCACCCCGGACAGGACTGACCCCAGCAGGACCACGGAGCTCCAGGATGCGAGGTCTCCCATCATCACCGCGGCTCTACAGAGACACGCACGGAGGACGCAGGCTGACGCAGACTGACGCAGACGCAGCTCGGACTCCGTTCCTGTTGGATCCTGTGGAGTTTGTTCAGTTTTTGAGTTTCTCTGACCTGAGACAGATCACAGACTTTTGCTTTTGACGGATCTAATCCAGCAGCAGCAGAGACGCACTGATGAGGACAGACGCCGCCCCCAGACAGAGACTGCTGCCTGCGCGGACTCACGCACGCGCTCATACGCACACACACACACACGCACACACACACGCTCATATACACGCAATAAGCACACACACAGACACACAATCATAGACATACACGCGTACATACACGCACGCGCGCAAGCATACGTACACACGCACACACACACCTGTTTTGAAATATGGACCAATTTAATTTGGGTCTGAAATAAATATTGATAATAATAAACACTTACACGAATACACGCACACACATACGTACATGCACCTATGGCATAGACTGTATATATTGACCTATGCACACAAACATTACACAGTAATACACACACTTTGATACACGCATAAAAGTACATTTAACCACACACACACACACGCATTGCTTTTAAAAATCTCAAAGAAGACCTCTTCAGGCCACACATGGGCCATTTCATTTAATTTCTAAAGCAGTCGTTTGCAGAAATGTCCACGACCTTGGCCCCATCGGTCAAAAGCGATGTGACTGTGAGATTCACTACAAAACAACCTGAATCTATCCCAGGAATTTCAGTGAAACAGTCAAGTTTGAAAATTGCAGTTTAGACGTAGCAGAGGATGGTTTCGATCCATCGACCTCTGGGTTATGGGCCCAGCACGCTTCCGCTGCGCCACTCTGCTACTTATGCTTCTGCAAAGCCATTCTCAGTCTCTATAAATGATTCACTACCACCACCTTTCTCAGAATCATGAGGGGATTAGAAAGACTTTTACCCTGTTTTACCCTTTATTTCTTCTATAAAACACAGTTATGGGATTGACTCCCGTTGTTGATGAAGGCTGCAGAGGTTCGTGTTTGTATCAGAAAAAAACGTGTATTTATTATTTATTTATTTTTGTGTGCTCCTCATTCTACTGTTCTGTAACTTGTGATGCAACACTGACATTTCCACACTGTGGGACGAATGAAGAATCTTACCATTTTCAAAATATTTGGGTACACAGGCTTAAACAGTTTATTACAATTTTCATTCATTTTTCACGTCGCCCCAGACGGGATTCGAACCGGCAATCTCAATGTTTGGCCCGCACCGCCTTAACTATCAGATATATTGATCACACTACATAATGTGAATGGTTATGGTTTTAAAAGAAGGCACTCCAGCTTTGATATGAAAACATACTCAAAAAGCGTAAACAAAATCCATTCATACCACAGAAGCCTAAACAAGAGTTCTCAGCCCCATTATGTGTTCTAAACTGGTTTGAATGGAGCTGAATGAGACTGTAGCAGGACATAAGAATGAGGCGAGGACACCGAGGAGCCGCACAGACCGCTGGGAAGTCAACATCTGTCGCTTCCATGGATCTATTATAATAACGGTCGCTTCTTGTTTGTAGAAAGACCTAGACTGTAAAGAAGACGCGCCACAAGTGTCTTTATGGTTGCGTGGTGCAAGTCTGGCTCCCCCTAGTGGCCTTTCTGTTCGTAGAAGGGAAAGAAGTGCCAAGTTCAAATGTAAGTATGCTATATCTTATCTAAAATGATAATGAGAATCAGGAAATAGTTGATTTTTTTTTTGTCACTTTGATTTTAATTCAATTCAATGTATTTTGTAAAGGCCTATTTCCAACAGCAGTCGTCTCGAAGGATTTTATAATGTTGATTCACACACAGCAGATCCGGGAATCAAACAGTTCAGGACTGAGGCTGTAGATCCAGGACTGAGGCTGTAGATCCAGGACTGAGGCTGTAGATCCGGGACTGAGGCTGTAGATCCGGGACTGAGGCTGTAGATCCAGGACTGAGGCTGTAGATCCAGGACTGAGGCTGTAGATCCGGGACTGAGGCTGTAGGTCCAGGACTGATGCACTGTTTTACCCCCATGAGTGAGTCACAGCATCATCCTCAGCTGTACTTCTAGGATATTTAAGAGCTCTAAATATTGAATTGTAAAGTCTACTGTTGGTGTTTACTTCAATCAATACAACATTCAAGATTTTTAGAAAAAGGGATAAGTTAGATGGACTTTAATGTTGTTTTGGATTTAGGTGCCCTAGCTTTAAATCAGACACATTAACCCACGATTCAAGTTTGTCTTTCTCTCAGTTGTTCTGTAGTGTTTTGCAGTGTGTGTGTGTGTGTGTGTGTGTGTCCGTGAACAAAGGGTCTGTTGTTTGGGCCTGTCCACCTGCTCCTTCTCCTCTCTCTGGTCATTCTACAAAATATCACAAAAATGTCTCTATCATCAAAACTCTTCTTGTCAATACGAACAGAAAGTTAGTCAAGAATTGCTCAAATCTGTCAAAATGTATTTTAATTTGAGAACTTTTTGACTGTGTTAAAATAATATTTGACAATGGGACCAAGAAAATGACCTGGCTTTAAAAAGAAACAAGAAATAATTGGAGTGAAACAAGAAAAAATTGGAGTGAGAAAATAAAGCAAGAGAAAATGAAATAAGACCAAATGGTTTGTCCCATTGGAGAATCTTGACAGTCAGAATGAGAGAGAGAGACTAAGAGAGAGACCAGAGAGAGACTAGAGAGAGACCAGAGAGAGACCAGAGAGAGACCAGAGAGAGACCAGAGAGAGACCAGAGAGAGACCAGAGAGAGACTAGAGAGAGACTAGAGAGAGACTAGAGAGAGAGAGACTAGAGAGAGAGACCAGAGACAGACTAGAGAGAGACTAGAGAGAGAGACCAGAGAGAGACTAGAGAGAGAGACCAGAGAGAGACCAGAGAGAGACTAGAGAGAGAGACCAGAGAGAGACTAGAGAGAGGGACCAGAGAGAGACCAGAGAGAGACTAGAGAGAGAGACCAGAGAGAGACCAGAGAGAGACTAGAGAGAGACTAGAGAGAGAGAGACTAGAGAGAGAGAGACTAGAGAGAGAGACCAGAGAGAGACTAGAGAGAGACTAGAGAGAGAGAGACTAGAGAGAGAGACCAGAGAGAGACTAGAGAGAGACTAGAAAGAGAGAGACTAGAGAGAGAGAGACTAGAGAGAGAGACCAGAGAGAGACTAGAGAGAGACTAGAGAGAGACTAGAGAGAGACTAGAGAGAGAGAGACTAGAGAGAGACTAGAGAGAGAGAGACTAGAGAGAGAGACCAGAGAGAGACTAGAGAGAGACTAGAAAGAGAGAGACTAGAGAGAGAGAGACTAGAGAGAGAGACCAGAGAGAGAGACCAGAGAGAGACTAGAGAGAGACTAGAGAGAGACTAGAGAGAGAGACCAGAGAGAGACCAGAGAGAGACTAGAGAGAGAGACCAGAGAGAGACTAGAGAGAGTGACCAGAGAGAGACCAGAGAGAGACTAGAGAGAGAGACCAGAGAGAGACCAGAGAGAGACTAGAGAGAGACTAGAGAGAGAGAGACTAGAGAGAGAGACCAGAGAGAGACCAGAGAGAGACTAGAGAGAGACTAGAGAGAGAGACCAGAGAGAGACTAGAGAGAGAGACCAGAGAGAGACCAGAGATAGACTAGAGAGAGACTAGAGAGAGAGACCAGAGATAGACTAGAGAGAGACTAGAGAGAGAGACCAGAGAGAGACTAGAGAGAGACCAGAGAGAGACTAGAGAGAGACTAGAGAGAGAGACCAGAGAGAGACCAGAGAGAGACTAGAGAGAGACTAGAGAGAGAGACCAGAGAGAGACCAGAGAGAGACTAGAGAGAGACTAGAGAGAGAGACCAGAGAGAGACCAGAGAGAGACTAGAGAGAGACTAGAGAGAGAGACCAGAGAGAGACCAGAGAGAGACTAGAGAGAGACTAGAGAGAGAGACCAGAGAGAGACCAGAGAGAGACTAGAGAGAGAGACCAGAGAGAGACTAGAGAGAGACTAGAGAGAGAGACCAGAGAGAGACTAGAGAGAGAGACCAGAGAGAGACTAGAGAGAGGGACCAGAGAGAGACCAGAGAGAGACTAGAGAGAGAGACCAGAGAGAGACCAGAGAGAGACCAGAGAGAGACTAGAGAGAGACTAGAGAGAGAGACCAGAGAGAGACCAGAGAGAGACCAGAGAGAAACTAGAGAGAGACTAGAGAGAGAGACCAGAGAGAGAGGTCAGAGAGTGACCAGAGAGATAGGCTAAAGAGAGAGAAGGAAGAGGGATCAGAGAAGAAGAAACAAGAGAGACAAAAGAGAGAGGCCAGAGAGAGAGAGGTCAGAGAGTGACCAGTGAGACCAGAGAAAGACTGAAGAGTTACCATAGAGAGACCAGAGAGAGACCAGAAAGGAGTAGGACCAACGGCTACAGGAAAACCAGAGAGAGACCAGAGAGAGAGGCTAAAGAGAGACCAGAGACTAGAGAGAGACCAGAGAGAGAGAACGAAGAGAGACCAGAGAGAGACCAGGAAAAAGAGGTCAGGGAGAGACCAGAGAGGGACCAGTGAGAGTGTCAGGAGAGTGACCAGAGAGAGAGACCAGAGAAATTGAATCAAGGAGACCAGAGAGAAACCGGAGAGACCAGAGAGAGACCAGAGAGAACCGATAGAGAAACCTGAGAAAGTCCATGCAATACATTTTTAGTCCTTTTTTTGCAGTGATGTTTTGCCCATTCCACCTGGGCACCTCCCACTTGTATGTGTGTGTGTGTGTGTGTGTGTGTGTGTGTGTGTGTGTGTGTGTGTGTGTGTGTGTGTATGTGTGTGTGTGTGTGTGTGTGGGTGTGTGTGTGTGTGTGTGTGTGTGTGGGGAGTAAATACTGAAATCCAAATCAGGCCTTTTAAAGACCTTATGCCGGGTTTAAAAAAAAAATAGTGGATATCAAAATTGCATGACAATGTCAATCTGAAAGAGATTCTGGCAAAAAAAATCCCATATTTCATAAAAAGAACGTGTTTTTCATGAATTTAAGTTGTCTATGCTCTAACCTGTGTGTGACGTCACAGCGGGTTACGCCCATGCATTGAAAACCATGGATCTATGCCACAGGACTGCCTTTTCTCTCTTCGCTCCACTGATGCCCAACACAATACTGCCCTCTACACATAAATTGCCGTTTTGAGAGTGAAAAAGTGTCTGAGTGGTCGACACAACCACTGGACTATCTCAGTGCCAACAAAGTGTTACAATCTAGTATTTATGTCAGACTCGCTGTACACGGCCTTGTCATCTTGAATATCCGCGAAAAAAGAACGAATACCAAATTGTAAACAACTTACAGCGTTGAAACGTACCCACTCTGACGTCACCAAGGGCTGTGAAGTTTTTTCGTTTCTAAGGGCGTTGCTATGGGGTTATTTCGATTTGGGGGGATCAGACAAAAAAAACAACAACTGATTTTGAAACCTTTAGTAGTTCTCTTCTAATATAAAATGGTATTAAAACTGCATTTCTAAATAAATCAAACCCGGCATAAGGTCTTTAAGATTTCATCGAACATTGTTTATTTTTCAAGTGAACAGAAAAGCACCACATCACACTCAGATATCCTCTGTTCAGTGCACGGTCACATTGATCACAGGTACGACAGGTCTCATTATTGCCACAAGTACAAAGATATCATACATTCACCCACTGTTGCCAACGGAGACAAAGGAACAAATGAAAAGGCACATTACTGATACATCGTTATAACCCTGATTATATTGTTTTTACATACTATAATCTGACAGAGAGAGACCAGAGAGAGAGACCAGAGAGAGACCAGAGAGAGAGACCAGAGAGAGACCAGAGAGAGACTAAAGAGAGACTAGAGAGAAACCAGAGAGAGAGACCAGAGAGAGAGACCAGAGAGAGACCAGAGAGAGAGACCAGAGAGAGAGACCAGAGAGAGAGACCAGAGAGAGACCAGAGAGAGACTAGAGAGAAACCAGAGAGAGAGACCAGAGAGAGAGACCAGAGATAGACTCGAGAGAGACCAGAGAGAGACCAGAGCGAGACCAGAGAGAGACTGGGGAGAGAGACCAGAGATAGACTAAAGAGAGACTATAGAGAACCCAGAGAGCGACCAGAGAGAGACCAGAGAGAGACTAGAGAGAGACCAGAGAAAGACCGGAGAGAGAGAGAGAGAGAGAGAGAGACCAGAGAGAGAGACCAGAGAGAGACCAGAGAGAGACTGGGGAGAGAGACCAGAGAGACCAGAGATAGACTAAAGAGAGACTATAGAGAAACCAGAGAGAGAGACCGGGGGGAGACCAGAGAGAGACCAGAGAGAGAGAGAGAGACCGGAGAGAGACTGGGGAGAGACAAAAGAGACCAGGGAGAGACTAGAGAGAGACCAGAGAAAGACCAGAGAGAGAGACTGGGGAGAGAGACCAGAGAGAGACCAGAGAGGGACACTAGAGAGAGACCAGAGACAAAAATACCAGAGAGAAAGAACAGAGATAGACCGGGGAGAGACCAGAGACAGAGACTAGAGAGACCAGAGAGAGGCCAGAGGGAGACCAGAGAAAGACTAGAGAGAAACCAGAGAGAAACCAGAGACAACCCTATAGAGAGACCAGAGAGAGGCCAGAACAAGAGAGAGACCAGAAAGAGACCAAAGACATCAATTGAGTCAAATTGTAAAACATATTGAGCACGATGTGAGCTGCTGCAGCGGCCACACATCAGGCAACGACAGCAGCATCTCAGTTGGACAAAAAGAACAAACGTATTTCTCATCAAGGACATATGTTATTCTAAATCAGACCAGGAGGAGCACAATAGAATCAGCAGTTTTATTCTCCCATCTCAGACTACAAAGACATATTTGGCGTTGCTCCCAAACCGGTCTGATGGCTCCGGTCCCAGTACAATCCGGGACTTTGCCTCAGCACTCACTTTGGAATACTAGGAGACAGAGCAAGTTGGTGCAAAACTTTGTCCATGAGCACTTCCCTATTGGGCTGCATTGAGCTAGCGAGTTAGCATCTATATACAGGCTATGGCTAAAACATGGTTGCTTGGGAACCTCCCTAGTGTGATGTCATCAATCACAACCAGGAAGTGAAATGATAAATATGGGATAATGTTTGTAAAATCTTATGATACGCAGTTTTAGCTACAATCGTTTTTTAATTTTAAATCAAAAACATTGCATAAATAAAAACATTTCATACACAAAACCTTTTTCTTACACACAATCAACAATAAATACATCTCATTAATACTATTATAAGTAAACGTCTCATTTTTATAGCACAGTTTCAAGGCAGGTCATTTGGCACAAAATGAAAATAAATCTTTACTTCTGCTGCTGGTGGCAAACTTAGAAGACAAAATCTATAAAAATAAATTCTTCTAAAATACTTTAAACTCTAAAATATGGTGTTAAAGTTTGCGGCTAACTTTTGCGTACATTTAGGGCAGGTCTGAGTATTTACTGTATAATGGCTTCATGGTTCCTCTATGGTTCATTGCATCTTTTTCTTTTGGCGACATTTCTGACAAAATAAATGAGGATTAAACTCTCATTACACAGAGTCATGATAATTATGGAGGAATGGAGGTGGATTCAAGTACCAGAGACCAGAGACAGACCAGAGACAGACCAGAGACAGACCAGTGACAGACCAGAGACAGAGACCAGAGAGAGAGAGACAAGGGAGACCAGAGACGGACCAGAGAGAGACCAGAGAACAGTGAGAGAAATCAGAGGGAGACCAGAAAGAGAGAGAGCAGAGAGAGCGACAAGAGAGAGACCAGAATGAGAGAGACCAGAGACAGACCAGAGAGTTACCAGAGACCAGTGAGAGAGCTCAGAAAGAGACACACCAGAGGGAGACCAGAAAGAGAGAGAGCAGAGGGAGAGCACAGAGAGACCAGAGAGAGAGATCAGAGAGAGACTAGAGGGAGAGCCCAAAGAGAGACAAGAGGGAGAACCCAGAGAGAGAAAAGAGAGAGAGAAACTAGAGAGAGAACGGAGACCAGAGAGAGACCATAGAGGAATGGAGGTGTGTTCAAGTGGATCACAGCAGGATTCTTCCACTAAAGAATATTCAAGTTTCGCATGTTCTGAGTCTGAAGAAGATTGGAATGATCACAAACATAATCATCGTAACGGCAATGATTCATTTTAGTTTGTGAAAAGAAACAGCTAACCCTGTTATAGACCTGGAGGACGTCAGAGAGATCATTTGCAAAAAACAGATTGAGGTTTCAAAGGCTTATGCACAATTTACATAGAGAGAGAGACCAGAGAGAGAGAAAAGAGAGAGACCAGAGAGGGAGACCAGAGAGAGAAACCACAGAGCGAGAAACCAGAGAGAAAGATCAGAGAGATAGGGCAGAGAGAGAGACCAGCGAGAGACCAGAGAGAAAAATCATGGTGAGAGACCAGAGAGAAACCAGAGTGATACTGGAGGGAGACCCCAGAGAGACCAGAGAGAGACCAGAGAGAGACAATAGAGAGAGATCAGAAAGAGACTAGAGAGACCCACCAGTTGAGAACCTCTGCTTGAGTTTATGCTTGAACTCAAAAGAAAATAAAACAATTCGACATTATTTTCAAACAGAATTCAGTTTTTTTGCAAACGATCTTCTCAAACGTTTTATCAGGACTGAGTTTCATCCTCATGGCGTAAGTCCGTGTGAGCTCCACGCTTCATGGTTCCACTTCAGCAGGTCAAGATTCCAATTCTCTTTTCTTCAGTCAGTTCAGTCTGTTTTCCACACCGTGTTGAGAACCTTCACCACCTCTTCGTAGATGATGAAGACGATGGCCACATCCAGACACACGCGACCCAGACGAGGAACCGTGCCTTTGTAAAACCTGTCCGACACAAACAAGGAGCGTTTAGTTTTCTCAGTGTTACAAAAATGGCTCCAAACTCAATGTATGTGTAAATGTGTGATATCGTGAAGAAGAATCAACTGAAACTGAAACTGAAGTCACACCAGATCAGAAATGGCTACACACGGATCCAGAACTCTGCCCCCAACTTCCTCATCCACACCTGCTTCAGAGACCACATCACCCCCATCCTCAAACAACTCCACTGGATCCCCGTCCCATACTGCATCCGATATAAGGTACTCCTCATCAGCTACTATTCCCTTCATGACCTGGCGCCCTCACATCTCCTCCATCAGCTCTGTCCCTACCGCCAGACTCCAACCTCCTCACTTACATCAGAACGAAGGGCCTAACCCTGGAGACCGAGCCTTCTGAACCCTGGAGACCGAGCCTTCTGAACCCTGAGAGACCGAGCCTTCTGAACCCTGGAGACCGAGCCTTCTGAACCCTGAGAGACTGATCCTTCTGAACCCTGAGAGACCGATCCTTCTGAATACTGAGGACCGAGCCTTCTGAACTCTGAGAGACCGAGCCTTCTGAACCCTGAGAGACCAAGCCTTCTGAACCCTGAGAGACCGAGCCTTCTGAACCCTGAGAGACCGAGCCTTCTGAACCCTGAGAGATCGAGCCTTCTGAACCCTGAGAGACCGAGCCTTCTGAACCCTGAGAGACTGATCCTTCTGAACCCTGAGAGACCGATCCTTCTGAATACTGAGGACCGAGCCTTCTGAACCCTGAGAGACCGAGCCTTCTGAACCCTGAGAGACCAAGCCTTCTGAACCCTGAGAGACCGAGCCTTCTGAACCCTGAGAGACCAAGCCTTCTGAACCCTGAGAGATCGAGCCTTCTGAACCCTGAGAGACCGAGCCTTCTGAACCCTGAGAGACCGAGCCTTCTGAACCCTGAGAGACCAAGCCTTCTGAACCCTGAGAGCTCGAGCCTTCTGAACCCTGAGGACCGAGCCTTCTGAACCCTGAGAGATCAAGCCTTCTGAACCCTGAGAGATCAAGCCTTCTGAACCCTGAGAGATCGAGCCTTCTGAACCCTGAGAGACCGAGCCTTCTGAACCCTGAGAGACCGAGCCTTCTGAACCCTGAGAGACCGAGCCTTCTGAACCCTGAGAGAACGAGCCTTCTGAACCCTGAGGGACCGATCCTTCTGAACCCTGAGGACCGAGCCTTCTGAATCCTGAGAGACCGAGCCTTCTGAATCCTGAGAGACCGAGCCTTCGCTGCAGCCGCCCCCACTCTCTGGAACTCTCTCCCAAAACACATCAAGAACTCGGACTAATTTTAAAACTTCGAATGACGGCTCAAAACCCACACTGCTGACACTGAACGGTTGATTTTAGCTTTTTATATTTGTTTCTTATAAACCTGTGCCTTGGTAAAGCGTCTTGCAGTGTCCAAAAAACGCAATATATAAGTACAATGTATTATTACCACATCTTAAGAAGCCATTAAGAGTATCTCTCTACAATGGGTGTTTTATTTACTCAAGTTAAAGAATTTGGTTGTATCTCAAAAGCCACTTGAAGCCAAAGAAACTACTTACGCCACTGGTCCTTCGTGCCTCATGATCTTCACAGCGCAGTCCAGAGTGCTCTTGTATTTGTGCGCCTCCAAACCCTGCACAGGTTGAGACGCAGAGTTAGACCAGGGAGAGTTTGGAGTGCTCTGGTTTGAGGTATCTTTTATACAGAGAAGTCCAGGCGGTTCCATTAACACAGGAAACAAGGGGTTTGGATAGAAAAGGCCTGGGGTTCGTATTTAATTATTTTTTCGTTGTTTCTATTACTTTGAGTTGAAGGACTGAGGAGGATTTGACAGACGTGAGTAACTTTACCATCGCTGCAAACACTAAGTGCAAAAAACTAAAACATAAGGTAGGTGTTGGCAAATGCACCAAGAGGATGTCGGCTGCTATAAAACTCAACAGAGGAAGAAAGAAGGAAGAATAAGAAGGAAGAAAGAAGGAAGAAGGAGATAGAAAGAAGGAAGAAGAAGAGGGAAGAAGAAATAAAGCAGGAAGAAGAACAAGGAAGAAAAAGAAAGAAAGAAAGAATCAGAAGAAGGAAGAAAGGGAGGGGAAACCGGAGTACCCGGAGGAAACCTAAGTTGACACGGGGAGAACATGCAAACTCCACTCAGAAAGGCCATGTTCTGACCGGGATTTGAACCTAGAACCCTCGCGAGAGTGTCTGTTTGTGTTTGTGAGTGTCCCGTTTGTCTGTGAGAGATGTCTTCTTTGTCGTGTCTAAACTAAACTAAACTCTGGGAGGTCTTTCACAGTTTGTGTTGAGACTGAACACTTTTTCTCACACTGAATCTCATGTTCATTGTTTCATGTTCCGGAAACTTCACCTGCATCCGAGTCTTGATGACGTCCAGCGGAGTGTTCCCAAAGACACTGGCGGCGCCCGCGGTCGCTCCGAAGGCTCCGGTCACTAAAGGGTTAATGGCTTTGTTTGGATCCTCACCTAAAGACATGGAACAAATGTGGGGTGATTAAAAAGTCATGGAATGTACTTATGTAAACATTATTCAGAGATCAACATCGGAATGGATTATTTAAAGAAGGAGTATTCTGCATTATTTTAGGATAGAACATTCTAAGCCTTAAAGTACCAACATGTAAGATTTTCATGTAAACTCATCAAAAAAAAGGGCCCTACTCTGTCAAAAAGCATTAATAAAACCTGCTCTTTTCCAATACGTCTTTAACTGATAACAGAAGTTCAGAGATATTTGGATTTCCAAGTTAGTTACAGTTACAGTCCCTAAATTGTGTGATTGTTTTCATATCGATGTTCCGCCCTCCATCGTTTTACCAATCAGAAAGTTCATGATCTGGGTTGCCAGAACTCACTGCGTCGAGCTAATCTCACTGGTGCCATGTGGTCGCAAAACTAAAAAAGGTCTCGTTATGATTCTCAAATCATTAACGACAAAACAATGAATAAAACGAGGATTTCTTTGTGAAAAAGGTGTTGGTTATAGATTTCTTGTTGACAAAACTCTTGTCTATTCAGATATTATGGTCCCAGCTAGATCCGTCTGCATAACTGGCAACCTGAGTCAGGGAGAGTGGGAGAGGCTGCAGTACCACTTTTGGCCAGATTTGACACATACTTCTGCCTTAAAGATAATAAAATAGAATGAATGCAAAAAGTTAATTATCAAATTAACTTTTTACATTTGATAATGAGACTTTGTTCTTTGTCATTTCATGTTTTAAAATCTGAATTCAAATCTCCAGGGTAAAATAAATGGAGAAACAAGTACAAAGCGTAAGTAATGCTATCGGCCTGCCCTACACCTATGCTACCACCGGAGGGAGGAGTAGAATTTGTCAATAATTGTTTACACATTTGAAGATTACCGGCCGAAAACACATATTAAAGAGCGTAAATACAGCTAAGAAATGAACAAAACTTACAACCTTTCAACCTTTCAAAACTTGAACCTTTCAACATTTCGCCACATTTCAAGCTTCAAACATAAAGATTTAAAACTTTAATTTTTTGTCATGAATCAAAAACAAGTGGGACACAATCGTGAAGTGGAACGAAATTTATTGGATAATTTAAACTTTTTTAACAAATAAAAAACTGAAAAGTGGGGCGTGCAATATTATTCGGCCCCTTTACTTTCAGGGCAGCAAACTCAGTCCAGAAGTTCAGTGAGGATCTTTGAATGATCCAATGTTGTCCTAAATGACTGATGATGATAAATAGAATGCTCCTGTGTGTAATCAAGTCTCCGTATAAATGCACCTGCTCTTTGATAGTCTCAGGGTTCTGTTTAAAGCGCAGAGAGAACCATGAAGACAAAGGAACACACCAGGCAGGTCCAAGATACTGTTGTGGAGAAGTTTAAAGCCGGATTTGGAAACAAAAAGATTTCCCAAGCTTTAAACATCTCAAGGAGCACTGTGCAAGCAATTATATTGAAATGGAGGGAGTATCAGACCACTGCAAATCTACCAAGACCCGGCCGTCCCTCCAAACTTTCATCTCAAACAAGGAGAAGACTGATCAGAGATGCAGCCAAGAGGCCCATGATCACTCTGGATGAACTGCAGATAACTACAGCTGAGGTGGGAGAGTCTGTCCATAGGACAACAATCAGTCGTGCACTGCACAAATCTGGCCTTTATGGAAGAGTGGCAAGAAGAAAGCCATTTCTCAAAGATATCCATAAAAAGTCTCGTTTAAAGTTTGCCACAAGCCACCTGGGAGACACACCAAACATGTGGAAGAAGGTGCTCTGGTCAGATGAAACCAAAATCGAACTTTTTGGCCACAATGCAAAACAATATGTTTGGCGTAAAAGCAACACAGCTCATCACCCTGAACACACCATCCCCACTGTCAAACATGGTGGTGGCAGCATCATGGTTTGGGCCTGCTTTTCTTCAGCAGGGACAGGGAAGATGGCTAAAATTGATGGGAAGATGGATGGAGCCAAATACAGGACCATTCTGGAAGAAAACCTGTTGGAGTCTGCAAAAGACCTGAGACTGGGACGGAGATTTATCTTCCAACAGGACAATGATCCAAAACATAAAACCAAATCTACAATGGAATGGTTCACAAATAGACGTATCCAGGTGTTTGAATGGCCAAGTCAAAGTCCAGACCTGAATCCAATCGAGAATCTGTGGAAAGAGCTGAAGACTGCTGTTCACAAACGCTCTCCATCCAACCTCACTGAGCTCGAGCTGTTTTTCAAGGAAGAATGGGCAAGAATTCCAGTCTCTCGATGTGCAATACTGATAGAGACATACCCCAAGCGACTTGCAGCTGTAATTGCAGGAAAAGGTGGCGCTACAAAGTATTAGCGCAAGGGGGCCGAATAATATTGCACGCCCCACTTTTCAGTTTTTTATTTGTTAAAAAAGTTTAAATTATCCAATACATTTCATTCCACTTCACGATTGTGTCCCACTTGTTGTTGATTCTTGACAAAAAATTATTTTTTTATATCTTTATGTTTGAAGCCTAAAATGTGGCGAAATGTTGAAAGGTTCAAGGAATACTTTTGCAAGGCACTGTATTTAGGGAGCAATACTTTTGTTGTAAAAGGCAGACAGGATGCATTGACTCATTCATGGGCCCCAAACACAGACCTTTGTACCAGTTCTTCAGCGAGGTCATGACGGAGAAGCGGATGGCCTGGTTGGATCCCTGTTTCAGGACGGTCGCCGTGAGGCCCTGGTACGTCCCCCTCAGTCCTAAAAACATCAATATTGTAAATGACATTGTTATAAATGGTGACATGCTTTATTACTTTGTGTATGATTTACTGAATTAATAAAAGGCTCTGGGTTGATACTATAGACTGTAAATATTAACGGACGTAGTCAAGCCTACATCCGCCGTTCTAACTAATGTGCCACAACTTCCGCAGTCTATGGGCAGTTTCAAAATGGCCGCGGGGGCTGGAAAATGTGAAAAAACGCATCTGCGCATGTGTCAGCCGGCATTCATTTAACGAGTGCCTTCAAAGACTCACAGCGACTAAACTAGACTGGTCCAAAACATACACCCCCCTCAGCATTGACACACATGTGGAACAGAGCTTTGGGCCAAGAGCCAAATTTTGGTCCATCCTGTAAAGACGTTTTCGAGAGGTCAGAAGATGCTATATGTTAGCATTGGCTAATTCTTATTCCATGTCCACCCCCATCGGCCCGGGGTGGTATTGCAAGCATGTCAGCGCACGTCATTTTGGCCACTTTTGAGCTGGGACCCGCCCCCACTGGGATATTAAATTATTGTATTTGTTATTTGTTTACGGATAGCACAGTGTGTATTAGTGAATTTGTTTTATACTTGCTTCTTTATTTTGCTAAAATGAGAGATTTTTGTGCTTTTGTTCTGTAACTGGTAATGAAACTTTCCCACTGCGAGATAAATAACCATCCATCCATTTTCTTCCCCTTAATCCACTTCTGGGTCTCCTTAATCTTCTCTTTACATGGGATTGGGTGTGTATTATATGTAAATACTCTAAGCTTGAAATAAAAACAAAATATATTAAAAAAACATTGAACTACCTTTTCTGTTAAACGTGCTTATTAGTGTATAATTTGATATTTATTAAGCTCTTATCAGTCCTTTTACTACTAACTGACCCTTTCCATGTCGGTTAGAGTTATAGCCAGTGTTTTGGTGAGGGTTTTAATCATCCCTTTATTAGCTGTTAAATAGTGAAGACTGATTTAAAGTGTTATAACATACGTATGGGTGGCACTTTTTATTTAGCTTTTCAATTTTTCACCTTTTAAATACATTTTACTCTACAAAACTAGAGGTGGTATAGAGTTGGACCAGCAGAGGGCAGCACAGAGCCACAGCCAGACTTCCATAGACCGTGACTGTGTCTAGATTCATATAATTATAGACTTTACCCTGTTCCCTCACGATCTGCCGTACCCCGTGGTAGAAGCCCTTGTATTTGGGATTCGCTGACGTCTGATCGTGGATGAATTTCACCTTGAGATAAAAAGAATTAGGACCGAAAAAAACAAGATTAGAGTCTATACACGACAACAAATATGGCTATGTGCCTTTTCACTGCAAAAAAAGTATAAATCGTAGGTGAAATTGGACGGAGCGGGAAAACTTTAGGGTCGTTCTTAGCTGTTTTGCCATAAAATCTGGTTTGGATTTTCAAGATAATTTCAAGTTTTTGGGTCAGGACTCAACATTTTATTACATACACATCTATTCTCTCTCCCAGTTTCAGGGAGAGAGAGAGTTCTACAAGCTTGATATTGTGCTTTGTGTTGAAGTGTGTCTCTTTCCCACAAAATTCTCAGCAATAGACCATCAAAAATGACAAAAAAAAAAAACAAAAAAGCTGACGCCAAATCGAACATATTTTATACATTTTTCAACACATTTGTCTGAATTCTAAATTTTTTTAACTGTCTACAAATACACTTATTCAAAAAGCAGCTGTAGCCGTATTTCAGGCCCGTTAATATTTTGTTCTTCCTGAAAATGTGAGACGGACTACCACTATCAATGTTAAAATCCAGGTTAAAAACAGTTATTTCGGGGCAACAACTGAAGCTCTTTTTTTAACATACTGTGATTATTTACAATTTTTACTTTAATTTTCTGGTGTGCTGTGTCCTGTGTATGAACCGCGCTATACATAAAAACTGTCCTTCTAATGCCACAAACGCTCAGACATGTATTCACTTGTTTTGTGCTTCCTTCTTCTTCTTCTTCTCTGTTTTTAAAGTCCCCCTCACCTTGACGGTCTCCATGGGGCAGACGATGAGCACGGCCTCCAGGACCCCGGCCCCCAGCCCACACAGCAGGCCCCTGGTCGGGTCCAGTCTCCCGCTCTCGTCTTTGGCCCGGTTACTCAGGAACTCAAACACTCCGAACCTGAGGCACACAAATATATCATCATTTATCATAAAAAAGTTACAGAAAAGGCTTCATTGATAATCTATGGCAGTGTTTCCCAACCAGTGGTTCTGTACACAGGGTATTACAGGTCGGAAGAGCTGGCAAACATGAAAGTATGAGGTTAATGTGGGCTGTGGCGTGTTATACATCATTTTAAGGCCAAGTGGTAAAAATATGTCTTTGGACTAGATTTATAAAGCTCCAATGAAGAAGCTGCTCTAGTGTACACAGGCAAACTAAACTAAACTAAACTAAACTAAACTAAACCAAACCAAACCAAACCAAACTAAACTAAACTAAACTAAACTAAACTAAACTAAACTAAACTAAACCAAA